>LCZG01000061.1:70505-95940 GCA_001483325.1 Huntiella savannae | reverse complement strand
GGGTTGGTCGAAATCTTCTGTGCCTTGGCGGCCAAGCGCTTCGAAGCCCGCTCTTTCTTTCTTTCAGGCTTCGTCTTAGCAACTCGGGTCGAGGCTGAAGTAGTGGCGGACTTGGCGGAAGTAGACTTCTTCCGGGAAGCCTCATGCCGAAGGTTGGCACCGAGCGCGTCCTGCATGTCTTCGTCGTCCTCTTCATCGCTAGTAAGCTCCATGGCTTCATCTTCGGCGATTGTGGTGGTAGGAACGTCGGTGGCAGTGACGGTGGTGGCAGCCTCGGCGACTGTGAGGGGGGGGAGATCAACGACGTCGACAGCGGCAGATGCAGCGGAGGAGGACTCATGAGCCCAAAGTTCCGGGACCGTGGCCACACCCTTCTGAGAGGCCCAAAACTGAGCTTCAGCCTGGCGGACCGACGCGGTCTCCTGCATGGCCTGCTGGAGAGCAGCCCTACGAGCTGGGCATGCCTCACTTGTTGGCGCATGATCTCCATCGTGGCACTTGGGCGGCCTAGCGCACCCATTCTTGTCAACACGATGTACTTGGTAGCATCTACCACACTTGGGGGGACCCCGGGCATTGCACTTTCTGGAGCCGTGGCCCCATTTCCAGCATTTGTGGCACTGGACAACCACCTTAGGAGAAACATCCCAGGTGGCGGCAATGGTCTCGTCGACAGTCACACGACACTTGGTCGTCATGTGGACGATGGGGGTAATGGCGTCCCCGACATTGGCGTGCAGGGCATCGCCTCGCCATTCGGCCCTTAAGACCGCACCGGGGTAGAGCAGCTCAGCTGCCTCCTGGGCGGGTCTTGACGGCGAAAGTCCCTTGACACGGACATCCCATCCGCGTAGGGTGGCCTTCGCAGGCTCTGGCATGGCGGCAAGTGTTGCTTCCACCTTCTTGAAAGCGCCCAAAACCTCAGAGGTCTTGCAGCGCAGAGGAATACGGTACGCATCCCCAACACAAGCAACAAAACCCATCTTTACGGGACGGGAGCTTCCATCCTTCTGTCCGCCGTTCTGGCTTGACGTGGGCGCGCTCTCGATAAGCTTCCGGAGAGCGGCCGCGCCTCTGGGGGAGACAGGTTTTCCCGTGTGCACAAGAAGAGTCTTGGCAGCGCGGGTGGTGATGGCACCAGGTGAATGTTGGGTGGTGGCCCTAGCAAGTAAGGGTGACCCGCGTGGTTTCCCACCAGCTTTCTTTGTTTTGGCCCGGAGGCGCCTTTCCTTCGCCGAACGATGCATCTCCGCATCCGTGGGCGGTCCATCAGTGTTAGGGATGTGACGGAGGCGTCCAGTCATCCGGGTGATGATTTCCAGATACTGGATGGCGACCTCACGCGGCATCCCTTCTGATAGCAGCAAGTCAAGAACGACAGGCGCAGGCCAGGAGCCAGCCGCGTTCTCCCGTGTTGACACCGCCGGAGTGATGGGGGCCGTGGCGACATCTACGTCCATCGAGGATACTGCAGGCACAGCGGCGGCAGGTACCCCTTCGCGGACGTCGTCGTCGGACATCTTCGGTGGTCACTTCTACTTTTGCGGGAACGCCAAAATGCTTGATCCTGATTGGTCAGAGCTTCTGGGCAGGAAAAATAGGAAGGAAAGTTTTTTTTCACCCGGAAAATTACACTACGCGAGTTTGTTGGCTTTAGGGTAATTCATAACTATGCGGCTTTTACGTATGAAGAAATTGTTATCAGATCATGGTAGGGTTATGTAGGCTAAACCTATGGCCATCACACTTTAAGGACGTCTGGAACGCCGATGCTGTTATAAAGTAGGTTATGGAACCAGTGTCGTGTCGGGAGTGTTGCACCATAGATTCTACCAAACTGAAAAGAGTTGGCATAACCATATAGAGCTAAGAAACTTGCACCAGAAAGAGTATATACGAGATACACAAGGATCAACTCCGTCTTAGTTGCCACCCAACCGGACTGCATGAAGCCGGGACATAGTGGGGCAAATTCCGGAAAGGTGGGGCCGAAGACGGGACGAAAGCCACATGAAGATGGAATGTTCGGAGTTAGTGTACATCACATGTGAGTTACAGGCAAGAAGTATGGCCAGCTTAGAGGACGAGACGCATAAACGTTTAGGGAGTATGTCTCAAATTGATGACACGACAATATGAAGGGGCGGTTTCCTTTGAGTTATACTTGGCCAGTACACATGTTTTTAACGACAACATGAATCATATATAGCAACTTCCTTGAATACGGAAGAACGCTGCCTATTCTTCACGAATCCAATAGGCCTAGATCGGCAACGTACCGAATGGCGGTAAGCCAGCCCGTCCGATGCGAGACATATGGTGTTACCTTCCCAATTCTGCATTTGAAGGTTATAGTCAAAAATGACAACGCCATGCTCTATTGGGCAATCCTAACCCAGCTGGCGCTCTAGAACAAGTTAGTTCCGACCTTCTTCCATGGCGTGACAAGACTAGCTATGGAGCTGTCAAGCTCACAAACAAACGCATGCTAAGACGAGTTACATACGTGTTCTTTTCGTTCACACAGAACTCTTTGCGATGAATACACATGCAGACACCTACATTCGCATATATTGCGAATCTCATACCAGGACTCGGTGAATCGTAAAGAATATACGGCACGTGTGTGGTGATAAGCCAATACTATCATGCGATCCTACTGAGATGGAGTCGAAGGATTCGGAGACACATTTGGATCGAAAAAGTGTATGTAAAAAGTCGGGAGTTTTTGAATTTGAAAACGTAGTACACAGATAAAGAATAACAATCACACATGGACATCTTGGGTCCGGAGAGGACCAGAAAATGAGTACCTAGAGGTATGAGTATCGGATATCGGTCAATGATATAGTGATATGGACATACACATGTGTGTATGTACATATGTGTGTATGTGGGTCCAGATCGCCATACGGGTATAGTCGCTTAATTACATAACAATCGCCGCATCAGTCGCCAATCTGTTCTGTTACTATAGATTGGGACGGATTTGGGATGCATCAGCATAGCATTGTATGTACCAAAAAGATGTGGAACCTATGTATGCTTTTGTTATTGGTGCGGGTTCTTCTATTTTCTGTTATAAGTAAAGGGCTTTCAGTCCCTTCCTATGATATATAGTATGATATACGGGCCCTTACTGATGATGGAAAAGGGGCTTGCAATCAGTGAGCATCCGGCCAACGAGGCATCAGCTGATAGATTGCCCTTACAGTCGGATATGAACGATATGTGGGTAGACCCGAAATGCCAGGTAGACGTTGAAAATAGCATGTACAACAACGAGAACCCGAGATACCTACTTAACTGAGAATAGGCAGTGCCATGCTAAGTGGAGTTCCCGTTGTCGGGGACTTCGCCTCGCCCTGTCAAGCGATGTCAACAACCTGCAGAATGCTTGAGACGTACTCTAGCCGACTGTCGACAATAGATGTAGTCAACCCATCAATATATACCGATACTTGCTTACTTGATATTATAATTGGTGTTACCGAGTCTGGGCCGCAAACATACATAGGAGGCTTACAAGTAATACAGGGTTGGCCGGTCCGTCTTACTTTAGGGTTTTGACATGGGTGATATGTGTCTTGACGAGAACAGACGACACCGAAGAATGTTGGCTCGGGGCCGACTGGAAGATCATTCAGCCGATTGGCGCAATAAGGAACATGTAGGAGGTACCTTGTGATTATAGGTGATATCTAGGGCCTACATCCCCCTATAATAGTTTCAAAGATCGACCCGGAAGCCCCCGAAATCCACGGACAAAGACGAATATTTCCAAAGCAACACTGTGTAGACTAGCACTAAACATGACTGTCTTTTAGAAAAAGGCCGTGCTACCTTGACCTGCTTGTCACGAGGGGCTTTGGTGCACAACGAACGGGAATTACGAATGTGGTTACAGTGGCTGGGTGGGGCCACTTTGGTCGTATGCAATTGCCAATAGTGACAGGCAGCTATGCCAAATGGCTCAACGTGTTCTCTCCTCCTGTCCTACTATCATGGACGCTTGTGACAATTAGACAGAGAAAGGACCTACATATTAGTTTACTAGAGTAGCTAAATCTAGGTATTCACTGCCTCATTTCTTAGCATGTGGTAGGTCCCTGATTGCTGGCTTTCTTAGTCTATACGTCGTTTAGCAAGAAGAACAGGCTTCTACGGCGGCTGCGGTCAGCACTGCCAAACGCCGAAGGATCCCGGGCTCCCGGTCCACTCTTTTTACCCCTCCTCCCCTCCTATTGAATTTTAGTTTGACTTGTCTTTTTTGTGCGCTTCCTAGCTTGCTGGAGCTTGTGACCGCAACTGTGGCATTAATCTGTAGCTATACCCAACGAAAAAAGGGCTTCTAACCGCCACAGGGTCAATTGTAACACAAGGAAAAAAAAATTATAACAGCCGATCGACTGCAGTTAGATACGTATATGCTAGGAAAAATACACATGACTGACGTAGGTGCATTCAAAAAGTATTAGTTGGCCTTCTGATTCAATACAACCTAGACCGACAACAGAGGTTTATGGACATACCCCTGTCGTTCCATGACGCTTGTTCGACTGACCCCGCCAAACAAATCACTACCGTAATCGTTCTGCTGTCCGTTCCGTCCGGGGCATGTGCGTTCTAAGCCAAGCCAAGCTTGACCGCAAATGAAAACAACACAACTGCAGATTCTGTCTGGCACCAAAATAATGTACAAAAGAACACAGTAGCTTTCGTCCGCATGGCCCCATGGCATTCCCGTATGTCCCTGCCAAATTCGATATACCGCTGTCTGTCCACTTCCCTTTTTCTGCACCTTCCCACTCCGTTTCCTCGCACATCGGTCCTCTACTATCCCCACATATCCATCGTACTGACTGGTTCTTACTACCGACCCCGGTTGTCCCTGTCCTTGCTGGTTTCCCTTGCTGACTGCCCTTCCTGGTTCTCGTCATAGGCCCCTTCTATCCTCCCCTCTTTCAAGAACTCCCGTCCGCTCCTGCCATCCTCAGCCCAGACAGCTTTGGCCTGCCTGCCCCTCTCTTATTCTCAAACCCTTTAAACAAATAATGATCCTGTGGTGTTTTTTCTTTGCTTAAGAACACTTGCTCCCACCGTGTCTTTTACTTCTGCAACCTCTTCTTCCCTCTTTACCCGCCAACGAGCATACTCTTGCCATATCAGCATTGCCCGTCATGGCGTCCCAAAAGGCGGATTTCACATTCATTCCCACGCCTCCTTATACCGGCGACAAGTTCGTCAAGGCTGAGGAGTGTGGTGTGCGCACTACCGATGTGAGTTGATACCGTTACCACCCAGCATGTCCCGAAAAGTTGAGAAAAAAACCATATCTCGCTTGTATTGAGTCTATACGAGAAGACGGCAGTTATTCCGATTGGCTCTTGAAAGGACTTGGTGTCCCCGGAACAACTGCTCAGCAACATGATGTGGTTCCTGGTGACATCTGTCCTTCTATGGTGACCAAATTCTATACCAAACTGCTTGTCAACCAATATCACATGATATATAATTGTCATACTTTTGACGAACAACATACATTTTATACAGAAATGCTAACTATGATTTCTTTTTCTTCAACCAGTACCCTACTATTCACAATGCCCCTCTTCCCGCCGATGGTCCCGGCTCCGATACCTTCAGCAACCTGGGTATGGGTGCTATCCTCTTCATTGTCCCATACTACCTGTCATGGAAGCTTGGCTTTGGCATAAAGACTGCCCTCTTCTTTGCTCTCTTCACTTCAGTCCCCATTCTTTGCGGTTGGTGGCTTGTAATCTCCTCCATCTCTCCCCGTCGCAATGAGAAGGCCACTCTTCCCGGTCGTCCCGTCGAGTTCTACCTTACCTTCAAGGAGGCCTCTGACCGCCTTAAGTACCACGGCAAGAACAAGATCCCCATGGAGACTTTCCTGGAGATGTACTTTGACGGTCTTGTTGATTTCAACGGTGATGCCCTTGAGGTTCTTGAGTGGCGCCACGACTGGTGCACTTTCCGCTTCACCATCGGCATGCTCAAGTTCGTCTTTACCGGTCTGCTTCCTGAGGCCATCATGCACACTCGTTCCCAAGGTAAATTCAACTATGTATATCCCTAGTTATAGGGTTGTCTTTGTGTAACATGATGTACTAACATAGCTATTCCCCGCAGATGAGGAGCAGGTCCGTGACCACTACGACCGCGGTGATGACTTCTACGGCTGGTTCCTTGGCCCGCGCATGGTTTACACCTCTGGTATCATCTCGGATCCCGAGAGAGAGGAGACCCTCGAGGAGATGCAGGACAACAAGATGGCCGTGATTTGCGAGAAGATTCAGCTTCAAAAGGGCGAGAGCCTGCTCGACATTGGCTGTGGCTGGGGTACTCTTGTTAACTTTGCTTCGCACAACTTCGAGGCCAAGGCCACCGGTATCACTCTTGGTCGCAACCAAACTGCCTGGGGTAACAACATCCTTCGCAAGTCTGGCATCCCTGAGGAACAGTCCCGTATTCTCTGCATGGATTACCGCGATATCCCCGTCCCTGAGGGTGGCTTCGACAAGATCACTTGCGTTGAGATGGCTGAGCACGTTGGTATTCGTCACTTCACCAGCTTCCTGAGCCAGTGCTACAACATGCTTGATGACGATGGTATCATGTACATGCAGCTGGCTGGTCTCCGCAAGTCGTGGCAATACGAGGATCTCAACTGGGGTATCTTCATGAACAAGTACATTTTCCCTGGTGCTGATGCTTCTACTCCTCTCGGCTTCTACATTTCCTGCATGGAGGCTGCTGGCTTCGAGGTCAAGGCCATTGACACTGTCGGTGTGCACTACTCTGCTACCCTCTGGCGCTGGTACAGAAACTGGATGGGCAACCGCGACAAGGTCGAGGCCAAGTACGGTAAGCGCTGGTTCCGCATCTGGGAGTACTTCTTGGCTTCGTCTACCATTATTGCCCGCCAGGGTAGTGCTACTTGCTACCAGATGACTCTGGTAAAGAACCTTAACTCCAGCCACAGAATCGAGGGTGTCCACTCCCAGTGGGGTCTTCTTGGTGCTATTGCCAACACTCGTGCCAACATTGGCCAGTGGGCTGAGCGCATGAACAACATCCGTGGATCCGCTGATGTTCTTGCTTAAATGGCTTTTGTTGATGCGCTGGACGCAAAAATTGGACAGTTGATGTAGTTTTTTTTGGCTGGAAGATTTAGATGATAAATGTTCTTGCGGTGAGCTGGTTATTTAGTTAATGGTGAGGCAAGCACTGCCATGAATAAAAGTCGGCATGTATAGTCAGATATTTGTTTAGTCCAGGGGTTCCCAGGTCACGACAAACATGTGAAGCTGATGAGTGTATGTGGTGTATCACGATGTTGTTTCATGGTCGTTATGCATTAGGGTTGTTATTATCAAAGGAACCCTAAGTTGCCGATTTTGGCCTCAAATTGTTGGCAGGATGGCTAACGCAACAATTCATATCACACTGCAGGTTGTATACACATGGGGATGTATAGTAGCCCTTCATACACATCTTGGCTGCGTCTCTATACCGAATGGAGAAATGATGCTGCATTATCTAGCACGCGGAATGGCATACATGATAAGCTGAATATGCAAAGATGAACTCCGCTGGTCATGTCATGCAGTTGGTAGCATTGAGCGGTTGGAGACAAGTAGACTAGCGAATGTGCCAAGGGATTGACTTGTGATTCGGAGGAGCATGCAGTTTATGGAACCAAGGAGCCGGGAACATGCACATGCACATGTTTGAGAATAACCTCTGACTTGTGGATTTACGGCCGGAAACGAGCAGGAGTGAGAAAATCAAGGGAGACAAAGGAAAGGAACACGGGAACTATGAATGGACCGTATAATTGACTAATTAGGAACGTTCTTGACAAAGACTGGCTGAATGTGTAAGCCTACTTTGGAAATGTCGCCACGCAGGGCATTCGAATAGATGGTGACAAGTCTCTAAAGGTGGATGGAAGTACATACGGTGTAGGACTTTTCAGACCGAGTTTGTGAACCAGTCTGAGTGTGGTGGTATAGTGAGTAGTCAGGGTAAGACGGACAAGGTTGGACGAGGCGACAAATAGTGCTGTGAATCGGGGAAAGGAGACTAAACAATACAGATGGCCCTGTCGGATGGATGGATGTAGATAAACCGGAGGTATTGTGGATATTGAACCTCATACATATATCATCACATTCCTCCATATAGAACGACTGGGATGTCTTTGTGTTTTTTTTTCTTATGCTGCCGAGTGATGATAAGACATGATGATGGTGTATTTCCGTGGCGTTTGAGGCTTTTGACTGTTAAGGAAAAAACAATTGAACATCTCCATGAACTAGGTGGCGATCTGGTTGGATGGACAAGGAGAGCTGCAGGCGTTGCATTTCGGCGCTTCTGCAGGTTTTCTTTGAAGGCTGTCGATAGAGGGGGGATTCAAAAAGAAGGACGAGAAGGAAGAAGAACCTGCCTAGGACTCATGGGGTGCACAGGCGTGCATACACCGAATATGGTGTTGGGATGTTGGGATGCGGAGACATTTCCTTGATTAGGAGGGTCAGAGGCACCGCTTGTCCCGGGATATGGGAGTGTGCAAATTGACTATTCTATGTGAGGAAACTAATAACTGATGCCAGGCGTAGAAGAAAAAAATGAGTAAAGAGACACGAGGGTGTGATATATCACATACAGGACAGTCACATTCTGGTCATGGTTGTCTTGCGTTTCTGTACTTTCATTTTTGCCATTTAAACTTGCCTCGGGGTCGCTTCCTCGCTAGGTCGAATAATTCGTTGTGAAAAAGAAACAACAAGTACTTGCTTATTGCGTTCTTGCCGTTTTTTATAGCCCGCCTCAACGCCACACCGGGTCTGTGGGCGCATCGACAAGAAGCCTTTTGATATAGACCAGGTAAGCAGTAAAACGCTGTCTCGTCTTGGTGATAGTTTGCGTTTGCTCGACAACTACTCACCTAGTCTATCATCAGTTCACGCCCCATTCTTATTCTCATTCTTCGTTTTTCCTCATCATTTTGATAGCAAAAAATATTCATCAGTCAAAATGTATAACAATATGCACCAACACCAACAATCGGCACCGCCCTATCAGCAGCTTTCCAGCGAACAAACGCATCAAAATATACAGCAACAAATGAACGGGCAAATGATGCAAGTTGATGGTATGGGAAACTCAATGCTTTTATCATCGGCCAATATGGGATCAGGCCATCTGCAAAGCTATAGCCACGCTGCTCCTTCCCATTCAATTATGAGCGACGGTACCATACACAACAGCGGATCCCCGGCCATGGGCCTTTCGGGGACCTCCAATTCGGCGACCTTCGCTTCGGGCTCTATGAGTTCGGCGACCACTCTACCCAATTCAATTCCCGACAGCGCCCCAATGCAACACTCGAGCCATCTCGCTATGTCCCAACACAATAATACGAACATGTCTTTTGTTCCAGACCAAACTTTGCAGCAACCGCACATGCAATCTCAAATGGGACCGTACGATGCCACGCCCTTGCACCAACATGATGGCCCGCTCTACATGGGCGGACCATCGGCGATTGCATCTGACGTCGTCGCCGTCCATACCAACATGGCCCAGACAATCGGGAATCCGCACGGCGCTAATCAAGCCCACCATCAAGCTAGCGCTCCCGCTGTCAACATTCCAATGCAAATGCAAATCCCGTCAGTTAATTCGGTACAAAATGGCCACCCAGCTTCGGTGAACTTGGGTGCCCTGGCAGCCCTAGGACCGGCGATGTGCTCTGTCCCGGAAAGTGCCTTGTCACAGAATCCTCAGCTGCACCACCACAGTACGACGCAAGGCAACAGTTTGTCGTCACAAATACCTGAGGCTATTAGTCAGAAACAACAGATGCCTCATCAACCAGTGAGCACATTTTCTGAGAGTACCGGAAGTAGCCGTGGTTTTGTGCATCCTCCTGATGCGACTTTTGGAGGCAGCGTAAATAGTCAGTCCTCGGGAACCACTCCCACGCCTCCTGTTTCCAATCCCGCTTCATCTCCTGCCAATAACTCTGCCATTTCGCAATCTTCTACTGTCCCGAGTTCAACAACAATGTCTTCATCTCCCTCTTCCGCCCAAAACGGCTCTGGTGGATCTGCTTCTGCGAACACTACACCTGCAGTGTCGGCGGCCTGCTTGGCATGTGTAAGTCTCTCCATTGTTAACCGTTTCCTCTTTCTCCGAACTGCCAATTTAGGGGGATGACCCTGTCCGGTTATCTTCCTTCTGGCAAGCACGCCATCGCGCCTTGTCCCATCCCGTTAAAGCCATGTTACAACACAGTTGTCTGGACCATGGTCTGTCTATAGAATGGGGTGGCTTGTTGTCTGTTTCTCAGCAGATGCCCTAGACATGTTGAAATATCAGACTAGGTCTCGGGAATCCAGCCTCTTTATATACCCATCTTTCGGGGAACCATTGCATGTGCAAGTCGGTGAATCTAAAAGGGCACTTGCGGAACCGAGAAGAATTTAGTTCTCTATGTCTACACCTGCCGTGTCTATTTCCGTATGACAATGACTAAATGTCAGACATCTACGAGTAATTGTCACCAGCATATTGTCATAGCCCATCTCCCGCGCAGCTGTTCGGGGTTTCTTGTATTGAATATAGTACTAACATGAACTTGCTACAATAGCGGGCTAAGCATTTAAAGTGCGACGGAGCACCTCGTTGCTCGCGTTGTGTCGCTACAGAGTCTGAATGTGTCTATATTGCATCTCGCCGAGGATACAAGGGCCCCAAGTCCAAACCCGCCTCTGGGAATCCACACAAACGCCGAGCGGAGACAGATTCCGACGATCTCTTTGCCAGTACTATCGCCGAGAACTCTGCGCCTACTGCCACTGGTTCCAACTGCCCCATGCTGCTCGGTCAGAGCACAGGTGTGCCAGTCACTGCATCTGGATCTCCGCTCGGTAATATGGCGGCTTCCAACATGTATTCCTCTGCTTCCGATGGAAGTTCTCCATTCTCGACCTACGGTGGAGGTGTCTCTAATAGTCAAATTGCACAAGTTGCGCGTAGCTATGACACTTCCCATTTGCTGCTATCGCCCGCTGCGGCGGCGGCGGCCGCTGCTGCCATGGGCACCGGAATGATTCCCGCCCAGACATCTGTGTTGCCGGTTCCAGAAAGATGTTTGGAATCTTACTATCACCACTTCTTTGCTGCACACCCCTTCACATTGCCTAAGGACCACATGCTTCGCTTAGCCAAGGATGGGCGGATGGATCACTTGATTGCTGCAATGCGGTACTTGGGATCACTGTTCATCAATGTCGGTGCTGCTGGCGCGAGTTTCTTTGCAGAGGCCAAGAGACTCGTCTATGATCCATCTACCCCCAAGGACGGGTTCCTTGTTCAGGCAATGCTGCTTCTAATCCTTGGACTTGATGGAAACTGTCAGCGTGAACAGGCCCGTGAAATACTTGCCGACGTGGAGCGCATCGCAGTAGATCTAGGGCTGAACACACGGGCGTTTGCTACACAGTATGGTCGTGGGATTCCAGTGCTTGAAGAAAGTTGGAGACGGACCTGGTGGGATTTGTTTGTTGTCGACGGAATGATTGCCGGTGTCCACAGGGAAACTAACTTTGCATTGTATGATGTTTCGTGTGACGTTGCCCTTCCTTGCGAGGAGGAACAATATCTGAGCGGAGTAAGTCATGTCGTATTAACAACCGCATTTGGCAGTGGGATGCAGCTAACCTAACCGTTTTTGTAGAAAATCCCACAACCCATGTACCTCGACGATCTTGAGGACGCCGACTTCAGTGGTGAAGAGCGCGAGTTCTCTTCATTCGCCTATCGCATTCAATGTGGCCGGATTCTCGGCCGTATGATGCGTACACCTGAATTCTTTGGTCCTGATGATGAGAATTTGCACAAGCTTGAGACTCTTCTCACCAACTGGAGATTGCATCTACCTCCAAGAAAGAGGGATGCACTTAAGAAGAATCTCGAGATGGATGAGATGATGTTTCAGGCTACAATGATGAACAGAGCGTAAGTGATAGCTTTGTTGATAATGCACTTGTCTTTGACTAACCCTTTTTTATAGAATCTCTATTATGTTGCATCAGCCATTCTCCCAGTTGGATTCTTCGGCCACTCGCAATGTCAACTCTTGTGCTGAGCACCAGCCTATTGCTTGTGGACAAGACTTCAACTCGCACACCCGGCATACTGTCGAGTCTGCCAATGACATTAGTAAGATGATCACTCATAGAGTGGCGCTTCTGTCGCACACCCACTTTTTCACATGTGTCGTCACGCTTTCTTCCATTGTACACCTCAGTAAATGGGCGTTGTACTTTATGCCACATAACGACGACGACCTCCGCCAGCAGATTCGCCTCAACATTGGTGCCTTGAATGACTTGTCCCGAGTGTGGAAAGCGGCAAGTACTGCTTGTGGTCAAGTTCGTGGTGTAGCCCAGGATATTTACAAGGGCAAGAAGGTACAGTCAGAACTCCCTGGTTTCTGGAATGGTGTCGACCAGGAACAAGTTTTGAACAGAATGGCGACGGACGAGTCGTTCATGTCAGAAATCAATGCTTTGACGTCTGCTCCAATAATCACAGAAGCCGACTTTGTTTATAATGAGATTGCCCAGTAGAGAAGTCAATAGTTGGCTTGTGGCAAAGTGTATACAGTGGTTCCCTAGAACACAAATCTCCACTTACTTTTCACTACCGTTTATATATATTCACGTTACAATTTGATTGAAACTTTTGGAAACCGTTTTCTCTTGAATGACGTTTTAGAACAGACATGAATATGACAAGGAAATGAACACCAAGCAAAGAAGGAAGTGATATCACTAGCAAACGAAGCGAAGCAGAAACGAATCTATACACGGGACAAGGACTTTTCGGGGCTTTTGATGCTTTAGTCGGACTCATCCATCTCACCCTCAGGGCGGGTATCGACCTCAGTGACCTCGCTGGTAGCGGAGGACCAGTATCTATAGATCTTGTTAGCAGATGTTTCCCAGAAACGTTTACTGTGATGAGCAACTTACGCAACAACGCGAACCTTGAACTCAGAAATGCACACCGAGAACAACTTGAGCAATCTCGTCTGTCTCGAATCCAAAACCTGCCCCTTCTTACACACGACATACCCCTCCCCCTCACCACTCTCCTCACCCAATACAACCTTCCCCTTAACCATACGCGTCGGCACGCCCAATTTCCGCAACTCGGGATCCAAGGTATGTTCCATAGGCACGTCATGTTCAACGGGGACCTCACCACCGGTAGAGTATACCAGGCCCGGGGGGATGACGAAATCGCGCGAAGCAACGGTGCCGGCACGGGCAAAGGCGCTTTCGGAAATAGAGGTGAGGTAGGTGAGGATTTCGGCGGCGGGCCGGTTCGTTAGCAGGAGTCCTACTTGGCCGTGGATGTGGCGGGAGAGAAGGTGTAGGTTGGGAGCTTGGGCTTCCTCGGGGGTGAGACCGAGGGCTTTGGCCATGAGTTTGGATTTGCCGAAGAAGATGCTGTATTTGTTAATATCCAGCCGGCACGGGGAAGAGATGGCGGACGGGAGAGGGAAACTTACACACTGTCGCTGAGCTCCTGGCGCACAGTCTTGAGGTAGTTGTTGCGGGCGTTGTCAATGGCGAAGACGAAGCAGTGCTGGTATTCATTGATTGCTTCGCGGACGTTGGAGAAGAGCTTATCCTTGTGTTCGCGGCCCTTCTTGTCGACTTGGGTCATGTTGACCGTCTTGTTGCGGCGGGACTTGGGCATTTTGGCGGGTGTGGAGGGGGTGTATATGGAAAAGGTGAAGGTCCGGATGGAGATGGGAGATTCGGGGTGAACGGGGTATCACACGGGGTCGTCGTGGGGATTAGGTGGAGTGGAATTATATGGGGAAGAGAAACCTATGGTATAGTCTTCTATGGTGGTTATCTTAACGGCCTCTCTTGACGTTTTTGATTTTGATTTCTTTTTTTTTTTTTGCCCTTGGCAGAATTAACCACCGCTGGAAAAATTTCCGTTAACCGGGTTTAGCGGGGTTGGCGCTATGTTTACAGGCGACTGATAACATATTTATTTCTATCGATAAGCATGGTTGTTCACCGCTTTCCGAAATAGGATGTACAAGAATCTCACGGTTCACAAAGAAGAAGACGTCAATCAATTGATTTGACTTGGCAGAGTCGGGTTGTATGTATTAGATATTATACACTGCACAGGTCACTTCAAGGCCACCCCGTCTTGACACATCTGCAGTTCACTAGACATCGGCCTCACCTGACATACTCACACGGATGTAGCCCTCACTGAAGATGCGTCGGGAGACGGGGCACCTTGATAGAGAAGCTTACCTCATACATACCGGACATCAAGGACAATAAAAAGGCGAATTGAGATACTGTAGAAGGATTGAGAATCAAACAAGAAAAAAGGGGTCCGACAACACTACCTGTGAGCTTGGTGTGGCATTTTAATACTCCACGAAAGAGAACCTGGGAGAGACTAAGCCAAAAGACAAGCTTTCATGAAAATCGAGGAATAATCATCTCGACGTCCATGTTGTTGCCGGGGAACCATAATAAACAAAATACTCAGCCATTTTCCAGTGATACCTACCAACAAACCCAATCAATCTAAAACCAAACCCCTATCGAGGTATGGCGAGTAAAGCCGGCTGTGAAAATCACGAACAGACCAATCAACATACCTCAACCAGTGAACCCACAAATGCATAACCCGTACCCAAAAGAAAACGACAAAAAGAACAGAACAAAGGTGGAACAAAACAACAGGAAAAAGACAGGAAAGAAACGAAAAACAACACACCCAAACCTAGTACCTCCTGATCTTACGCGGTTCGTCGTAGCTACTTCCCTCGTCATAGCGACGTTTCCGGTCATCTGCGCTGGGGCGGTCGTAATCCCGCTCGTCTCTATCTCCCCGACCTCTGTCACCCCTATCACGGGGTTCCCGATCTCCACGGTCTCCACGGTCGCCGCGACCCCGATCTCTGTCATCACGGTCGCCTCTGTAGGCATCACGTGGTCTCACTGGGTCAAGGTTGCTTCCCGATCTCCGGGCGTCGCGTCCGCCCGATCTATCATCGAATCCACGAGGGCCACGGTCGAAACCACGTTCCCGGCCACCAAAGCCGTTCCGATCACCGCTAGGACCAGTTGGCGGACCGCCTGAACGTTCACCGCCACGGAAGCTACCGCGGAAGCCACCACGGAAACCGCCGCCAGAGCCAGGTGGGCCTCTGGGACGGCTTTCAAATCCAGCAGGGCCACTACGGAACGCACCTGGCGCACCGCCACGGAATCCAGGTGCACCACCACCGGGGCGACCAGCGGGAGCACGGGTATAGTTACGTCCACCCATACCACCGCCGAGACGACGGGGTTTCCAATCCTTGACAGTTCTGCCACGCTCGACGTCAACCTTGATGGCACGGCCCTTGAGACGAATACCGTCACACTGGTCAAGAGCAGCTGTAATATGGCGCAGGGCGCCAGTGTTAGTCATGTTTTTCATCTTACCCCATGAGATCCTGGAGTGAATCTAGACGACTAATTTCATCAGATGACGCAAATATCATGCACAAAAAAGTGGCTCCTTGGGAATGAAATATAGTCCGGAAGCCACTTATGTAATGATAAAAGTGCGATGGAACGCACAAAAAACTTGGGCCAAAATGTCGTTTGTAGGGAATGGGGACTATAGTTACCTCTCATGTCGCGTTCACGGTCAAAGACAATGAAGGCGTAGCCACGGTGTGGCTTCTTCTTCTTTTTGTCCGACTTCTCATCAGCGTGTGTGTCCCTAATGAGACGAATCTGTAATCGGTTGACGTTAGTGATTATACGGACGTAACAAATCACGAATGCTTGCATACCCGCTCAATGTTTCCGTGACGTCCAAACTCATGCTCCAAGTCCTGCTCAGTAACATCGTAGCTTAGACGAGCTACAATCAAGGTCTTGAATGCATCACCCCGAATATTGGGGTCGGCGCTGGGATTGTCTAGTAAAATACACCAGTCAGTACTCGAGATTTCAGCACACCTATTGGGACGTATCCAAACTCACACTCAGCCGTCCTCAATGCCTCCACCGCAGCTTCCTTTTCTCTCTTAATCCGGTCCTTTCTCTCCAACCACGATTCAGTCGGGTTGTACACATCAGTCTCCTTGTATTCCTGAAGTGCTGGCAAGTATGCAGCCAACCCGGTGATCTCAGCGGTTTTCCGCTCAGCAGGTGGTTTGTCGGTCGGCTTAAGGTAACGAATCGGCGGACGCGGCGCAAACAGCATCAACAAGTTGGGGGGGAGCTTGTCCGTCATGGTAGCGGTATTCGGTCGGTTAACTGTCCGGGTTTCGTGTTATAGAGGGGTTGTCGGTGGAGATCCGATGCAAGATGACGTGAATTGAGGCGCGTCGCAATGGCGGGTCTAGCACGTGGATAGACGAGGCCACACTATTTTCGGGATGTCCAATGGAATCAGGCCGGAAAATGTCAAGATAGCTCGGGAAGAATAAAACAAATATTCCTGCAGGTGGTGCCTGGATGCAGGAACGTAACAAATCAACAGAAAAAAACCTGTAATCACACACTGCACGTCACGACGAAATCTCCAGGCGAATAAAAATCCAAAGCCTTGTCCTTTAACAAGCCAGTCCAAAACTTGTGGGGCGTACTTCCCAACGCGGCATAAAAGGTGGCCGTAGCGTAGCCTTGTCTGGCCAGTGTTTAATTAAACTTGCAGGTGGCAAGAAACACTATATCTGGGCTCTGACAGCTGGCAGCACCTCAGTACCAAATATGACTTTGATGTTCGATGCACGGGCCACACCACCATACTGGGCGGAAAAATGTACTCGTGATGGTTACCGATTTCAGCGGCGCTGTGACGAAAGTGTGTAGCAGACCGACGCCACCATGACCATCAGAGCACTCAAGGCGGTCTCCCGCGGCCAAGTAAGCAGCCCCATCAACCGCCCACTCTACCAAGACCCAAACTAACAACATCTCCCATTTAGAACGGCATCGGCGCCTTCATCTTGCAATGCCGCAAGATTAACTTCCACTACTGCGACTGGGCCGGTAGCTCCAAAGGCATGAAGTACGTTCCCACCATTCATCTCCATCTCTCGCAACTCACCCACTAACGCCCTACTCCACAGCGGTTTCATCAAGTCCCAACTCAGCGAATTCGCCGCCTCCAACCCCGAGATCGAAATCGAGGTATCCCCACGCCCTGGAAAGCACCCCGTGATTATCGGTCACTACCTGAACGGCCAGGCGCGTGCGATCTGTGTGCGTAACCTGGAGCCTGATCAGGTCCGTCAAAAGGTGAAGATTCTTCGTGACGCCAGTGGCTACAAGAACATCCGGACCAACAAGCCGGTTACCAGTTTCAACGAGTCCGTCAGAGGTGTGTGGTCGCCGTACCACGGAAAGGGAGAGCCGGTGTAAGGAGGTTCATGACTATGAGGGCTTGGGGTCGTTTGTCTTGAAAAAGCCTGAACGGATATTACATGCCATGCCCCGATATGTATCTCGAGAGAACTGTTTGTACGATACTTGTTATGACCATTTTGTAGCACCATACTTGAATACCACTAGCAATTACAAAAATCACAAACTTGAAACATCTGTTCACATAATAAAAGTAACACGATATGGAAGAACTTTTACTTCTTTGTATTAATACATAAAACGCATCGTCATCTCGCAACCAACATTTACAGGTTAGCGTTGATGATGTCAGCGAAGGCAGGCTTCAGGGAAGCACCACCGACGAGGAAACCGTCAATGTCAGCCTCCTTGGCGAGCTCCTTGCAGTTCTTCTCCGAGACGGAGCCACCGTACAGGATGCGGGTCTCGTCAGCGACCTTCTGGGAGACCTCAGCCTTGAGCCAAGCACGGATGGCAACGTGGACATCCTGGGCCTGCTGGGTGGTAGCGACCTTGCCGGTACCAATGGCCCAGATGGGCTCGTAGGCAATGACAACCTTAGCCCAGTCGGCCTCGGTGATGGCAGCCTTCAGGGCAGCGAGCTGCTTGGAGACAACCTCAATGGTGGTACCAGCCTCACGCTCCTCAAGGGACTCACCGCAGCACCAGATGACGGAGACACCACCGTCAATGGCAGCCTTGGTCTTGGCGGCAACAACCTCGTCGGTCTCGCCGAGGATGGTGCGGCGCTCAGAGTGACCAAGGATGGTCCAGTTGATGCCAGAGTCCTGGAGCTGAGAAACGGAGATCTCACCGGTGTAGGCACCGTTGGGCTTGTTGTAGACGTTCTGGGCGGCAACGGAGATCTCGGGGCGGATGGAGTCATTGACAGTCTGGAGGAAGATGGAGGGAGGGGCAATGACGACCTCTATAGCGCATATTGGTTAGCGGATGTGGTGAGACAAAACTAGGCGGGGTATGCGTACCGGTGTTGGAGTCAAGGGTAGCGGCGTTGAGGTTGTTGACAATCTCCTTGATGGACGACTTAGTGCCGTTCCTGGATTTCTGCATGTCAGCATGTCATATCAAATCAAATGCAAGCGAGGTCGGTCATGACGCAGCTGCGATTCTCATGCCGGACCACATATTCGGAACTGGGATTGTAATTTCCCATGTGTTTGTTCCCGGAGGTCCGTCATGACGCATCCAACCGCCTCCGCAAAAACATGACCGTCTCTGTGAATACTAACATCTTGAAGTTGCCACCGACGAAGAATTTGCGAGCCATTTTGAATGATGTAATTTAAGAAATGTGTTTAAAAAACGGGTATCTTGACAATCAAAAAGAAAAGAAAAAGAAGAAAAAAAAGAGAAGGAAAAGAATACCAAATTCAAGAACAAGGCGACCCTATGTATTAAGGCATCTCTCCATCCATGCCCCAAACTTGCGACGGGGTGGGCGCTCACGACAGGGCTTAGCAACTACTACAACTTTGCACGTCCGGGCTTCCCCCTTCCCGTGGCTACTGGTGTTCATGCACTCTACTAGATGATTCTACTGGTAAAAGGCCAAGACCCCCCCAATTCACGCGGACAACGGACATGGCGGGGTACAATACTGGGCGAGTTCGAGAGAAGCGGGGTGCCTGTCGTAGCATGATGGACGAATGAGGTGATGTGGTTGCCGCACTATATCGAGTGGTTGGTATCAATACAGCAAGACAATTTGACCCGTGTCCGATAGAACACCTGCTTGTTTCGACCTAGAGTTTGTGCCCTGATTTTAGCACTTGATCCGATTCGCGGCTTTCTTTTCAACCTGGATTTTAACTAGGTCTGGCAGAAGCTTCCTTATTTAGCGGCGCCTACAGTTGCCACTTTTTTCTTCTGGTTTCTTGCTTGCTAGGGGTGTTGTGGAACCCCTTTGGATTTGAGGCGAGGGATTTGCTTTAATCGGATGACACTTTGGTATCTTTTGATACATCTCGCTTGAATTGAATATGAGAAGAAGTTGTTTATACTTTGAATGTCATTTCTTCGTCATTATCCTGTCGGCTTGAATTCGGTGCTTCAATCAATGATCTGACATGTGTGCATTTGTACCCCGCTCTATACCCTAACCCTACATGTCAATCCCTACGTCATACAAAACGACTGTCGGCTTAACGGGACGGTCAAGTGGATGGAGTCCTTGGAGTATACTCTAGGATATGTGTTGGTCAAACCGGCCAATCCCCCAAGAACGAAGTATCATATAGTCCAAGTTTAACCAATAGAAAATATCGAAGCGAATGCACATTTTGTCACCAGTGCTATTGATCGGGAAGTGTTCACCAAGAAACATCATAGACATGTGTTTTATGCCTAACAGCACCATGCTTCTAATGTAATGACACCATTGTTCACCTCTTCTCTCTAAAACAACAATACACTGTCACCGGAAATAAGACCCCTAGGGACAAGAACAATGACCTGACTTTCATACCCTGTCGTCACTCACCCAAAATGGTTGTCCGTGGCGCCGAACTAACAGAACGATATTCACAGACCACGCAAACATGCATAAATATATACATGACCATACATGACTATAGGCATACATAAATCCACATATAGATACATACATCACTAGTCAATTGTACAAATGTTTAAGCGGGAAGCAAGATCCATTTCCAGGTATCTAAAACTACGGTGACCACACGCAATGCTATCTCCCGATATTACTCGGACCAAGATGCAGTGAGCGGTGATTATCTACCAAGTCTACCAATATCCCTTTCATAGTAAAGTAAAAAGCCAGAAACAATATCAAAGAACCATCTCAATAATATCCAAAAACCTCGTAAAATCATAATCATAACAAATAACAAAAAAGCAAAACAAATCTCAAGTGCAAATATCCTTCTCATCTCTCCATCACCATTCATAAACCACCAATTTTTAAAAAGTTGGTTGCAACCACTTTATCCCTTAGGTCCAGGTACTGTATAGTCCATCAAGCCAGACACCATTCCAGGTTGTCGACAAGGACGTCAAGAAGCTGGAACCAAGGGAATCAAGCAAAGTGCGCAACACCAAAGGTGAGAGGCTGCAGATAGCATCACCGACCCATAATCCACCAATCATAAGAGCGTAAAACATAAAAGACGTGTAGTAGAGTGATCATGACCGGCCTATCAAGGCGCGGCGCGTAACAAACAATAGAAAAAGTGAGTAAAAGAGGGCTGTGTGTATGGGTGTTATTCCCATAAGCCAAAAAGAAGATAGCACAAAGCAATTCCAAGCCAAAAATCAGCATATATAGCAGAGAGCGGATGGGATGGACGGCGTCGAAGAGGTAGGAAGCGGATATCAGACCAAGGGATTGTCGATCAGAAACTCAGAAACATGATGAGAGTAGAGAGAGAGAAACAGAGAGCAGCAGACCAAGTGGCAGTGAATCTCGTCTATAACCTACGAGTTGCGTATCCATGAAAATGGAGGCAACAAAGCAGATGTGAGATCCACATACCGGGTGACCTGCCAAGTCACAGAAAAGTGAAGGCAAAGGTCAAAGAGTAGCATCAAGCTACAATGGACTCCGACAAAGCGGATCCATGCTGGTTAACAAACCAACCTAAGGAATGGATAGGCTGTTGTCTCAATAACTCTCAATCTCATACTGTGCTTTCCTGAAGGGATCCAATCGTAGTACCGTGGTAGATATCAACGTTCCTGGTGTGCTCAGACACGGGGCCAGCCAGACATCGGCGATCTGCCAGTGATGATGCAGTAAGGTAGAAAATGGAAGAGTGCTGTTGTGTGCGTGGGGGGTGGGGGGGGAGGCGAGTCAAGTGAGTGTGATACCACAGAGTTGTTCCAAACTCATGTGGGGTGTACTGAGCTCCGACTGGACTACATAAGCGACCAGGGGCTGAAGTACAGAAATCAACGAAACAATAACAATGAGCAAGAAACAAGGCCAGTTAGACGCCAGGTCAGGTAGACACAAGGTTCAAGCAGGGGGGGTTCAAAAAAAGCGGCTCCGCTGCTGCGGGCGCTCAAGCGCTGGCACTGCTACTCACAGTGGAACGGCGGCTAGCAGGCTTAATGGTGGAGACAATGGTCATAGACAGCTGCGAAGCCATCTTCTCAAGCTTCTTCTGCGCAAGCTTGATGCTGTCACCATTCTCCGAGTTCTTGCGACCACTGAGCTTCTGGACAATCTCAGAAAGTTCATTGAAGTCAGCAACCCACTCAGCATCCTGGGCACGGTTACGGGCCTCGGCAGCAGCAGCGGCAGCAGCAGCAGCAGCGGCGGCAGAGGGCTTGCCACGGCGACGACCAGCACTGTTGTTGTCCTTTCCAATGCGGCGACCACGGTTGCGGCCAGAGTCAGAGGGCTCCACGTAGGTGGAGTCGTGGTGGACACGGCGCATGTGGTCGCGGAGGTTCCAGGCGCGGGGGAAGCCCTTGCCCTCGAGAGAACGCTCGCAGCCGGGGTAGACGCAGAAGAGAGCGCGGTGACCGTGCATGCGGTGAGCCTCACGCTCGTGGCGGAGAAGGCAGGCAGTGCTGGAGAAGCGGGTGTTTTCGCAGGTGGGAAGCTTGCAGCGGTAGGGACGAAGGTGAGAGTCGACATACTTGCTGTTGTGGTGGTTAGTAAGCAATATTACACAGGTCAGTTGGTGATGAGACTTACTCAAAGTTGCACTTGAGCTTCTCGGGCTTGTGGGCGCAGTCGTTGGTACCCTCCCAAGGGCAGTGGTACATGCCATCCTGAGCGTTGGGGGCAGCATCCTTGAACTGCTCGTGGTCGCTGTGAACCTGACCGGTGCACTTGGAGCTACCGTGAACAGACTCCTCGCCCTCAGAGACATCAGAGCTGTCCAAGTGGGGAAGAGAGAGTTCAGGGGTGGTGCAGTGGACGAGACGCTGCTCATCCATCTCTCCAGTGGTGATGGGGAAAAGACCAACAGGGGAGTTAGGGGGAGAGACCTGGCAGTTGGAGAACTCGCTGAACATCTGGAAGGGAGAAGGGGCCATGGACTCAACATTGTTGAAGTACATCATGTCACCGTTGAGGGGAGGAGTAAGGACAAAGGGAGAAACCATGACAGGGCTGTTCATGGACTGAAGACCAGAGTCGATGCTGGAGCAAGGGGGAGAAAGTCTGGGAGTAGAGATGCCGTGAACACGGTTGTTGGGAAGTTCAACGCTGGCGGGTCTCTTGCCAAACTCGTTGAGAAGCTCTTCCTTGATGAAGGGAGAGGGGATAGCGTTGACATAGTAGACCTGGGTCTCATCAACCTCGGGTTGAAGGAACTGGTAACGAGCCTCGAAGGCTTGAAGACCAGTTGAAACACCGTTCTGGTTGAAGGTAAAGCCAGAGGCCATGTCATTGCCAAAGATGAACTGGCTGATAAGGGGAAGGGAATGTTAGTTTACTGAAGGGAACGGACATCATTGTCCTTGGTGGTTGTTGTATTTCCGTCTGGGTCAACTTTGAGTCCTGTAGTTAAGCACATCACATTGTGTTAGTTTGCAAGAGAACCTTGGGGCCGGATGGCTTATTGGAGTAAACAGGGAAATACGAACCAGTATGATTTGAAGGAGTTGTTGATCTCACATGAGATCAGGTCGAAGCAAACTCCAGAATAGAAAAAAGCAAAAGAAGCAAAGAAAGAAAAAGCAAATGCATGGTCCAGAAAAGCAAAAACAGAAAGCAAAAACAGTCCAAGTGGGTCGAAGTAAAACATAGTTCATCAAAAGGTCCATAGAGTCAACATAGAACTCATCACATATCGGGTGATATTGATGACATACTATATGAGCTGGGAGGCATAAAGTCAGGTAGAAGACATTGATACAAGAGAGGCACAGATTGGTGCTTCTAGAGTTACAAAAGTTTTCAAGAGAAGTCCAGAAAGGTGTCGAAGAACATAAAGCAAAGTAACATCCAGGTGGTTCGAAGATAGAAAAAAAACAAAAGTCCAGTGGCAGATTGTCGAGATACAAGATGATCAGGTAAAATCATCTTCTTACCAGGCTTTCTATGAAAGGAAAGCTGTGAGTATAGCATAGGTAGAGTAGTCCAGAAGGAAAGATGAGTCCAAAGGGATATATTGGTAATGGTCCAGAGTAGAAAGCAAAAAGCAGATACAAGTTCAGGTGCAATATAGTCCAGGAAGGAGGTCCAGAGAGGTCGTACAGAATGATATAGTCCAGTGTGGGGCGAGGTAGAAAAAAAGAAAACAGAATCCAGAGCGGTTGCAGTCGTCACGGTCATGATACTCTTTACCTTTCACAAGAATGTGTCAAACCAAGTTTAGTTTGTAGAGAGCCAGATGGCAACTCAAAGGTCCAAAAGACGGGTGTCTTGAGGAAATCCAGATATGGGTCGAATGGGTCCAGTAACAAGCAAAAGAGCAAAACAGAAAAGCAAAAAAAAGCAAAACAGAAAAGCAAAAGACAAATCATGAAATCGGAAAACATCAACGCATCAAAAAAGACAGTAGCGAAAGCAAGTGGTAATACCTGGAGGGCGAGTTGACATCGTCAAAGACGGACTCGTTGTTGTAGATAACGTCAGACATTGTGTAGATGTTGATAGCTTAGATAGAAGCAGGACAATGTGATAGTTGAAGAGTCTTGTGGACTGTACTGAGAGTGTATAGCGAAGCTAGAGAAGCAGATATAACTCGAGTTGAAAAGAGAAAAAGAAGCAGAAGCTTTGAAGCTGGGACTTATAAAGAAGCGGAGAGCAGAGAGTATAAATAGCTGAGTAGAGATGATCAGGTTGCAAGGGCCAATGGTTTGCGTAAACAGAAAAGGTCTGTGTGTTGGTGGGGAGAAAGAAAAACAAAAGTGTAGGTGAGAGACAGGATGGGCGGTCAACATATAAATGTCTTTCGCTCAAGGTCTTACCCTGGGCGTGACAAAAGAGACCCATGATAACAAAGGCTCCAACAACCTCCAACTAACCGAATTGTTCTTGTTTTGTTTCGCCTGGACATCCCTTGTGTGTACACCCCTCCCCCTAGTACGCCCGATCCTATTCGTAGTCCCACAGTCTATAGTCGATTTCACGGCCCTTCGTACCACCTGTAGTCCCACCACGGCACCACAAGCTCCGGACGGCATCTCGCTGCAGAAACACGCCCCTCCTTTCTCTCAAAACCACTTGCAGGCTGTCTTCTATTGGGGCCATCTCTTCCGGTTCCTCTTCGTCGTCGCCCGCTGATGAGCGCCTTCATGCAAGCTAACGGCCAATCGTCGTCCGCAGCGGTCGCCTTCATCCCTCGATCCCATTAAAAAGGGCACATATGGCCGCAGCAGTCGGTCATAGGATTCCAACTCGTTTTTTGTGAGGCTGCTGCTCTCATAGGCTGCTAGTACACCATGACCACACCAAGTGCGGGGGTCGTGCATATTGTGACGGAAGTTGACCTATGAGAACCCCGGTTCATATGCAGGATGGAGTGAGGAGTATGCAATGCCAGCTCACCGTGCAGGAGAGATAATACCTTTTGAAAAGAAACTGAAAATTGAGCTTCTGTCGTCAGTCACCTGTTGTTTACTCGGAAATCTCACCATGGTCGCGATATTCACTAGTTTATCAGTCTTTGCCATGATTTGCCGTGCTTGCATCCAGCACACAGACTTCCTGCATCCCCCCGTCCACCGTCTGTATCACACGAAGCGGAACTCGACAGCATCCCGCACCACACAGGGTAGGAAAGCGATGCATTGCCGGGAGCCCGTTTGTAGAGCTTGCATTTTAGAAACAACAGGGTGTTTTGAGTGCTCGGCTGGAGTTTGATCTGTTGTGTCTGCCGAGGCGCAGTATCGCCTACACTGGACAGCCCGTTTACTCAGTCTTCCGGAAAGATACGCGGACGCCGTGGCGTGTTACAGTGCATCACTAGTGCTCCAATCATGGCCGGACACACACAATCACAGGCAAA
>LCZG01000061.1:0-70425 GCA_001483325.1 Huntiella savannae | reverse complement strand
TGCAAGGCCTTGGCGCCTGCATATATCGGCGGGGCGGGAGGCCATTGGACTAGGCCATTGAGGCCATTCCAAACGGCCGAAACGTGTCGCCTTGTTTCCAAACTTCTAGCGGCTACTACTTGAGCATCGGGAGGCAATCTCAATGTGATCTCGCCGGCCGGCCACAAGGACTACGATACGTTATCTCGAAGAGGAGGCGTAGGCCGAACAAAAGCTCATGTAGCCGGCCTATACATTAAAATTCTAGACATGGCTGCAATTCATATGGGGGACCAAGCATAACATGTGGAGTCTCGTTGTATCGTAGGAGGGATGAAGGATAATGGTGCCACCATGAAAAGGAGTAGCCACGGATTTTCAACTTAACTTACCTATCCCATAGTGCACGGAAGATAAAGGCCTATTCCTTCGGGTTAGGTGGAGTCATGCGGGTGCATCATGGCTATCCGGAACATGTCAGGGTATACGATACCCGTCGTGCTTGCATTGATCATCTGTCGTACATTCTGTGAGTATCGGGTGTCATGTGAAGACATTGGCATTCTATCGCCAGATAAAGTGCATACGGGGTCTCATAGAAACATGAAGGCCAGTCTAGAGCGGGGCAAAACAGCTCACCCACTTGTTGTCGTGAGAAAACTAGTGCCAAGGTACTGCAGCGCAGGATCATGCTATTGGAAGTACCATTGTTCCAAAGATTACTCTTCATCCAAATACGAATCATTTTGGCCGCGGCAATAAAACTTCCGAACTCCCGTATCCAGATGAGGTTGGTTCTTCCTGACGTAGCCGGTTGTCCTGGTAATCCAGCAGTGGATAAGTCTGGATTTTGTAGTGCACAGTAGTCGTGTTGTCATAATGGTCGACTGCACTCCTAGTGTCATGTGCAAAGAGGGGGGATGATTCAACATCAACATATCAATGCAACATTGTGTGTCTAGAGGCCTCTCTGCGTAGATCTCGGTTATGATCCTAATAGTTTTAGCTAATCTGTGTTGGATAATTCCCACAACACTGAATTCCAGGTCACGAACATGGGCCAAAGATGCTGCATCAACTTTCCTGATCGAGCCTAGTCTGTCTATATGCAGCTCCTCATGCATGTACTAGGCTCATGTGCTCAACTTGCATGGTCTGAATTACTGAGCGATAAACAGATAGAACATGATTGCCGGAGCCTCTATGGGAAAGGAAACCAACAGTTCCCTCTAGATAGAGACTTGAAAGTGTATGCAGTGCACGAGGGAATCCCACTTCGCCTAGTTTGGCGATGTCAGCCGAGCAGCGGCCGTTATAGCAGCCTCTATAGTATGACATCAGGGCCAGTCAGTCGTATTTGTGCAGTGCATATGTAATCGTTGACTGTGGGCATAATGCATAGGGGTAAAAGAGGGGCAAAAGAGGGGTGTCGTACTCAAAGTTTGAAGTCATGTATATACCAGGAGATGACCGGAGACACGCATCCACGGTTCCGTGATGACGAGACAACAAGGCGAGAACTTGCCCAGCCAGTGAAAAATGACGAGACGATACAAACGAGGTGGAAGTAAAGCTGCAATTCGCCAGACAGCCTACCTGCACAATGACGAATATGGCCAGAGATGAAAATTCTTCACCCCCTTCCCCTTTCCTCAATGCTACCATAGAAGCCCAACTGCTCGTCGTTAGGCACTGCCAACTCAGGGCCAAACTTGCAGTTTTCTACACAGCCAATGAAGCTGTACCAGTCACTCTGATGACGGCATGGCGGGAGAAATTCGTAATCAGAATGTGTGTGGCACATCAGTTTAGATGGTTGTGCCCTAATTCTTTATGTGCGTGGTCATACCGGTGCTTCCGGTGGTTTCGGTTCGGGGTTTGATGATTAGACAAAGCCTGACCAGGCCGACGAACAGAAGGTTGGAAGGCCGTATTGCAACGTGGCCCACTCCATCTTGCTATCTAGTTGGTGATTAGTAATTACGTCAAGAGTACTGTTTATGTCATCATTCGTTGTCCGGGAGGCTATGGTATGTACATACCAGGCTGCAATCTGGTTCAACAGCACACACACGCATGCGTTGTAAATCAGTTTTACTATACATCAGACTGATCGTGCATAACCAGTAGGACGTGGCTGTTTTCTTTGCAAGGAAGCGATAGTACTTACGATTCAGACATGCATGCAAATTGTCGCACATATGATGCAGTGCCATTGCCGTGCTCACCAGATGTTTTGTCGTGTTAGTCGGATCGGATGTCAATCATCTCCGAAAAAACTTGTCGAGCAGGTATGACAGCGCAATCGATGCGTTGGACGCCGCGGCCCACAAAGTATAAACTGTGTGACATAAGATACAGGCTGAAACTATATGGCTCTTGGGTAGGATTTCTTATCTGTTACGGCCAAATTTCACGATGTCCTCTATCGGAGATTGTTACATTGATTGATCACTAACCTCAATTCAGGGTTTGCACAATCTTGTTTATCTCTGTGTCACATGGAGTTAAGCTAGTGCCACTCATTAGTAAACTTGGCGTCTAGTGCTCATCCCATTTAGGTTATGACCAGTCTTGAGGACAATGAGACCCCCCCTTGCGTTCTCATTAACTTTAACTCTGGAATGGACGAGAGTAAATTGGGAGAGCTAGAACAATCCAAGTTTTGTGGGTTGGGCGAGAAGCATCATGGTACTCTCGTTTGGGCTGTTAACATATGATAGTGACGTCAAACCGTCTAATGATTTAGCGTGGTTACGGTAACACAAGGCCATTCCGCGGGAGGAAGTATGGGCAAGTTAGTATCTTGAGTCAATTTGCAGATACTCAGGTTCTCGAAGCGCACCTCTATGTAGCCAGAGTGACATTCCAAGTTGGTTTGGATTTACAACTGGATGATGTGACGCTACGTATGACCCGGGCGGGCCAAGTTTATGGTGTCTTCATAAACATAAGAGGCAAAGACTACTCGCAGTCATATTAAGCTTTACCATGGGCTGATTTTCTGATACACATTAACTTCGGTCATGAGTTGTTACAGTCATACTAAGATCTCCTGACAAGCTCAACGAAGCTACGCTCACTTAATCAACCAGGTCCAGCATACGACTGAAACTTTGGCGCTACTGTCAGCCTGTCATTTTCAAGGTGGAGTTTTCTAGTTTACTGACAACCTTATATGTAGGCCAACAAGCGTTCTGGTTATCTTGTCCCCGACCCGAGAGCTCTCTACGTACATCATTGTCAATCAACAGAATGGACTTAGTATGGATAACTAGCTTGAATCTGGTCATGACCTCTATCTTGCAACTCTTGTTAACCGTCTAATGGTCAATGAAAACGCTGTTAGAATGCCCCTTGGTCTATTGCGGTTTTAGTGGTAGAGAACATCGTATGTAACCTACCTCGACCGCGTAGAACACTGTATGACAACCGGGAGGCTATTCACCGAGACGATCCAAAGGGTTATTTTCACCACATAGGGTTACTCGGATGCAGAACCCTGATCGGCTTTTAGGGTCACATGCATCGTGATCCAACGAATCCCAACCACCTCACTCGCATATCAGATTGATAAAAATTTAAGACGAGTAGGACATAGCGCAAGAGCGTATGTAGTTCGGCATTCGAAGAACATAAATAGACAAAACTGCTATAGTAGCAAACTCCACGATAATACCGAAACCATAGCGCTTGGTGCAATTGAAATATGTCGATAAAATTTGACGTCCATGGCATCTCATCCACAATCATCACCCATTTTTCGGTGAATATGATTTTTACACTGAGATTAGCGCGGTTGCCGCCAAGCGCTTGTGGTTGAGATCGCTAAATCGGCTCTTGAGTGACATGCATACGACCTTGATGAGTTTCTCATAACAAGATCTCATCATTCACTGCTACACAAGGATCCAATAGAAGATGAATGTGGCATCACATCACCCGCACGTCGTAACTACCAATCCTGAGGGTTCTGTCTGACAGACTCTCTTTGAGTGGAGCTAGGCTGCAAAATAAAGTAACTCTATGTGGTGCATTGTCGAGTTTTCAGCCTTGTCTCTAGTGAAACCCTACATGAAAAGTGTCGTCATTGAGATGCACCGACGACACATGTACAATTTCCTTCTGTACTTAGCTGGCTACGTCACATAGCATTTCGATTTTTCGCATTCATAAAGGAGCACAGTACTTCATTTGCCAACATTAATTGTATGTATAGAAAATTTCTCTCGCTCAGTTGATGTCTTTGAACATCTTTTCCTTTACCCCGCTTCCTTATTCATTGCATTGGCCACGATGGCAGGCTTGGTGGCTGGCCATATCGTGGTCCTCCAAAAAGGGCATGTGGCGAAGATTCGAGGTCCACTTCACTTGTTCAATGCGCACTTGTTCATCCGAGTCGGTCGATGCTGGACAGCGGCAGATAGGCCTGGTTAAGGTTACAGGTCCTTACCATCTCCTGTGCCATGGTGGCCAAACGGGGACTGGGACTCCAGGGATCTGGTCGATGGGGCTGGTAGACCCGGCCGAAGAGAAAATGACGTTCGGGTGGATTCAGAGAGCCTCGTTGAGGTTGTATCCGCCGACAAAGGGATGCAGTGGGACTCTTCCAGAAGTTGTTTTGATTGCTTGACATGATCACATTACACCCGAGACAGGTCAAGCCTAATGAGAGGTGGAGGTACATACAATGTCTCATATCACCGCCCTGACCTGTCGGACTCATGATTTTCCAAAGGATCGGAAAACTTCTTCTGATTACAAGTGGAAAAGCTTTTGCGCACGTCTGCCTTGAAATATCCATGACTAGCCGTCTCAACAGCCTGCAGTCGAGACACGGACTTTATGCTATAGGAAAGCAAAAACCTTATACATAAGAGACGGAGTGCTACCAGTGGAAAGAGCTTATGGCTAGAAGAAGTTAAGGCGAAAGTTGCAGTTTTATCCATACAGAGAAAGTAATCTGATCAGTTGAAGCAGATATCACGATTTAGACATGGGCGAGATGCTTTGTCCACTGTAAGGTGTCATTGTTCCTTTAAACATGTGTCGTTGGCCCAGCGGCCTGGCTGTGCCTGTCGACACACAAGCAGAGCCGCATCAATTTGACATGTAGTTGCATAGTCCGAGTCCACTGATCCTTGGCTGTACGGTTGCAGCCGGAAAGGCGGCGTTGCTCTTAAGAACATAGACTGAAGCGGTCACAATTCGGGGGCCGCTTGATGTTGTATACCTGTCATCCGAGTCAACAAGCGGCTTGTTCTTTTTTGGCTCTTTTGCAGCCAACTGGGAGCTTCGGTTTCGTTTGATGGGTATCCACAAATTAATCCTTTTTACTATCAAACTTTGCTGCCCCCCTTCTTCATCCCCGTTCTGCTTTTCGTGGTCTGTCGCTTTTTTTTTCGTTTGGCGCTGCTAGTTCACTATGTACGGTGGTGGCGTGCTGGGATGACCTTGGCAAGTGATAGTCTGTTGCAGTCTGTCACTAGCTGCTAAGAGGGGTCTCAAGTGCCCCTCACAGATTTGCCTCATTAAGTTAGCTGGCTGCCCTAATTCTCCTCCAACTTATGGCGTCCAACGCCTTCACTGACCTGCTCCCGTTGCTCGCGCTCCCTGCGCCGAAAAATTCTCATTCCTTTCACCGGCACGGACACACTACGATTTCTTTGCCTTTCTACCACGCTCTCAAAGAACTCCTGTTTGCCGTCGGTGCTAGGATCATCGAAGCCGCATTGCCCACTTTCTGCAACGACGTATCCACGACGAAGAAGAACAAGCTGCTCCGGCGCCGAAACCTCCCACTCCACATATTCCTTGCATTTGCTTTGCTTCCCCTCTTGTCATTTTCACTCTCGAATTTTTCTGCTTGAATTTGTTACTTATTGTGTTGCTGAATAGATATTTTGGAATCTTCATTCTAGCCCCTGCGTTTTTTGTTCATTTTTTTCTCTTTTTTTTTTGTTTACCAAATTTCCTCAGCACGTCAGCGCTTTTTTTCCGCAAAAAAATAAGAACCAGCAGCCATGAACCGCAAAGATCTCAAGACCCCCGACTACTATAGCAATGTCCCTCCGGCCGGAGTCAACAACCCATGGGGGGGACCGCCTGTGCCTACTAGAAGGTAAGCAACTGTGATGCAACCATGTGTTGACATGATATGCGCATTCATGGATTTTTCCAGTCGCCAGCCTGTTGTCGTGCCGTCATCCGTCGCGCACCACCGTTACTTGCAGGGAAAAAAAACGCCTTTTCAAGAATATGTCACTTGCGGCGCCTCGGTCCCGCGTCCCTGGCAGAGCCGGCCTAACATGGCAAATATTGGCGCCTGCATTGATCCATCACTTCGTATTGTGTATTTGCCATGTTTTGTCAGGACCATTCTCGCGGGTCCAGTGTTGGTGTACGCAAAGTTTCATCAGGATTTTGCATTCGGCTCGGAGATACAGTGGCTGTCGCATTTTCTTCTATTCAACCGATTAACACAGGCGCAAACTCTGGCGCATTTCTGCTCGGGTGCGCAGGATGAGACTCATGTGCATATATACTTACATTCATCTTATCTGATAGCCCACTGTATAACGCAGAGAATAAGTCTTATCACTTTGATCCCACGCTGTGGCAGAACAAGTAAGTAACACTCATCCTTGATTCCACATTCCGATCATGGCCGTGGCTCTCGCATCCTGTCCCTCGCAGGCTACTGTTTGCCCGATGTGGCCTTGGTATATAGCGGAGCACCCATTCGCCCCTCCCCATCCTTCTATTTCCTATTGAACCCTGCTGCTGTTGTCCAGCCTTTGTGATTCTCTGTTGAGCTTCTTTCTTTTCACACTTCTTCTCTATCTTCATCATAACACATCGTTCTTAGCAACAATGTCTGGCTTCAACTCCAACGTGTACGCTAACTACCAGTACTTCAGTGCCCCGACTTCGGCTGGACCCGCCGGGCCTTCCATTAACGGAAGTGTATACTCGGTCCCAGTAGGCACACCGAGTCATATGCTTAGGACTACCGATAGTGCCACTTATCCTACATTCCCTACTTACGCCACGCCGTCTCCTGCCACGGCCGCGCCTTTTACCAACACCCCGCCGCCCTTCACCGGATTCCAGCCCGGTAGCGCCACCGCTCAATGGGAACATGACCGTTACTCCCCTAGCGACAATGTCGACGATATTTTGACTAGTCCGCTCACCGACTACGCTTTGGACAACGGTTCCGGCGCGGGTATGCCTAGTAAGACCAACGGCCCTCCGAAACGTTCTCAGCGTAGACCCTCGAACCGGGACGAGTTTGATGGCCCACACCAGTTCCTTCAGCGCCCACCCGCGGACTACATTGCCCGCCAGGAGAGAGAGCTTCCTCATTTGCCAACCAACCTGTTGGTACAAGAGCAGGATAATGTTCTGAACCAAGTCAACGATCGTTTGTCCCAGTGTGCCTACGACTTCGTTGCTAAGTACCAGTTCCCTATTCCTCTTACCAACGATATGCGCCCAGTCGAGAGACCCCAGGATCGTGAGTGGACTGAGTGGGTGTATCTTTTGAAGCGCCTTGCAACGAAGCGTCGGATCCCCGCTCGCGTGTTATACAATGGCCAAATCAAGCAGTTTGTCACGGTTCTTGAGAACTCCCTTGAGATGAGACATGCCTCAAAGCACCAGAGTCGCCCACTCAAAGACGACCGCAACATCCTTCAACTGATTTCAGCCGGTATCCAGGTTGCCAAGATTTTGAAGGACGCTTCAGCTATGGACTATCTTGACCGTCTGTACGTGTCAACGGAGAAGCAAATCCAGGATCGTGCTGCCGCCCGATTCCGGAGTTGAATACTTGCCGCTAACCCGCGGTTCCTTCGCTCCTGTTCTAACGAGCTGAGGTTGCACATGTGGGCCATTAGCCACATGAGCCTCAGTGTTGGGACGGGAGTAGCGCGCATTTGTTGCATTCCTGGCGCGCTCGATCAGGCTCAAGTAAGAGTCGGTCAAATGGAGCAAATTGGCGTATATTAGCCTTTATTTTGCTCCATTGAACTACGAAAAGTCGACATGATTTATTACTTAGACCATTGTTTGTTTGTTTCTTTTTCTTTGTTTCTCTTTGGGGGACTCCTTCGGTGGGACAAGCCCAGCTTTTTTTTCTTTTTGTTGTGCACTGCTGTGCGTACTGTTCTATTGTCTTGTTCTGGCTCTATAAGAGGTCAGCTCTTTTTTTGTTATCAATTTTCTCCGACAGGTATTCGCAGCTGCAATGTACACAACCGCTTGACTTTGTCAATACTTTGATTCCACTTTGACACCTCCAAGTTTCTTTTGGCTCAGGGTGGCTGTTGGAGTTTTTGTCACTGTCTAAATTGCACCTTGGTCTAACATATGCTGGAATCCGATGCATATTTTCAACTACCTTGGCTGTTCCGGCTTTTATTTTTGGCTCGCAATAAGCGGCGTCTGTACGGTCAAATTGGTCACATTGGCATACAAAGTTGGGCGACTGATGGTTTCTTACCTCTGTTTTGAGCTTAGGGGCGCTAAATTATGTAAGGTCTTTCCCCTGACCTGCAGCATGTGAACTTTCTTTTCTATTACATTGATTCAGAAGGTTGGTGCTGACGGACAGTCTGTTCCTGCTCCTCTGGATTTGTCTGGACAGCGGAAATGGCCAGGGTATACAAATCCTTGACGTAAAGGCATGTTGACCTGAGCTCCTTTCTTGCTTCAATTCCGAATTCCGAGTTGTAAAGCATGGTGAATGGAAGAGTTGGTAATGAGTTATTACGGCGTTGACACATGAGGAATGTTGTTTCTCTGTTCCGGTGTCGCTTGTTGTTGGGCGTTAAAATAGGAGACGTTTGGTGATTGGCCGATTGGTATTCGGCTCGCAGTGTGGGAATCTACCGGACAGAACAGGCCTTGAATTAGGACCAGGAAAACAACAAGGCATCAAAACTATCACGAATATCGACCACAGAACGTGGCAGACACCTCACGCTCCCGGGGTGTCTGCCAATGTGAAGCCATTGGGACACTATCAGTGTGGCCCAGTGGAGGAATTGGAATTCACATAGACAACACAGGGGAGGAATTGTTTTCTTTTTAGCCATGTTTGCAGAAGGTCTCGTGAACGCAGTGTGTGCGTGCGTGCATCGTCAGCGGGTTCTTTACCCGGCCATATGACGGCATGTAGAGAGCATTGATTTAGAAGAGCCTTTGAGCAGCGAGAATATGGATTTATTTTTTCAGATCAATAACAGAATGGAATGTTTGTGTGTTCTCCTAGTCTTTTGTTCGTATATGTTGTGATATACACATGTAGTTGTTTTGGTGAAGGTGACACGAGATTACAAATATATTTTCCGGCCGGTGATTAGAGATCAGGCTAGTTGGTAAATTGGTTTGGAGTGTGGAGCACTGTATACTTTAAAATACAAGGTTTGAACACAATGGAACCTACATACACGTGTGTGCATATACATGTACAGACGTGTATGTATGTCATGACTATCCTTAATTGGCCTGTTGCGTCTATCGTCATTGTATGTATGTATACGGATATTGATGGATGTATACATGCGAGTATGTATGTATGTATGTACATATGTATATATGTGCATGTGCATGTGATGGATTACATGCGCGGTGGGTACACAGAACTGAGGCCCCCCATTTGATTTCCTACAAGGCTTGAAGTGCTACACACGCTTCTTCTTTGTAAGCAGCGCGTTGACGCCAACGCATAATGAACCATTTTGTTTTGTTTTGTTTCCTGGAATCAACCGAGCTGCATGAGCTTATCTAAACCACAATGAAGACATGGAAGTTTTGGAGACGGGTCCGAGATATTACTCTAATGAGGAATTCAGTTACCTCATGGGGGAAATTTAGTCTTGGTGGAGAGGGGTAGGTTGGGTAGTATTTTAGAATGCGTTGGCAAAGGATTCTAAAGAACCAGGGCGACATGACGATTGGGTTGTGTTGGGTTGCGGGGAAAAGAAGGAGTTACAGAATTTCAAGCGGTATGTAACATGTCCTTTGGTTGTTGGTAACGCTGGACGTGGCTGGATATCCATAGGAAACAACACAACAGGATAACTGCAATTGGGTCGTACATGTGTGTTAGTGTAAACTATGTATGTACACAGATAGGGTGTTATCAACAAAGAGGCCTCGCATTATGTACCACGTACATATCTATGTACGTATGTCGCGCGGAAAACAATCTATGTAAACTTACAATTACATTAACATTGAGATATCCCAGGTAAGACAACCCAGTATACAGAACGAAACATCCGGCCCGAGGAGAGACATATTAAAACGGACGATCTAGGCTAAACTCACGTTTTGTAACGATAAAGTATTTAGGGTGCTTTAGTACCAGTGGTTCTGGTCTGGTCAGGTAGAGTTAAATGTATACGAGTGTTTAAACTTGATTTGGAGATGATGTGGTTCGGTAGGATGTGTTGGCAGCTCAAGGGGGTGTTTAAAGGTGGCTCGGACTTCAAAGTCCTTGTTAATTGGGTATTGTCTAGGATATAAGCTCTTTTTGACAATGACGTTTCCTTGATAGGTGTGTGAGTACAAATCGTGATGTCATGACATTGTGCTCAGACAATTTTGTGTACATATGTACATACATACATTGCTGTCCTAAGAGATACAGAGGCAAAGTGGCATTACTTGGACGTGCCGCTGGCCTTGTTAACCTGCCTCATTGTAACGTGGGCGTTCGTGGTGTATAGCTTAGTATGTGAACACTACTTATACGATTGACGCCTCAACCAGTGCACAAAAGGAAGATCCTCCAGCTGAAAAGCAAACTGATGGTTCCGTTCATCCATGCATCAGCCAACTGGATCACGGGAAACGAGATTGATGCGGAGAGACTGGGCTTGGGCACGATTCGATATCTCTGTGCGCCTATCGTGCGAATAATGAAGTGAATCTGCGCGGCGTAGATGGGTGTATTCCAGTGTTAAAACGACCTGTCATCGTCAGTTTGTCTCGCTCAACTTGGCCTTGTTACCCGACTTACATGAAGACTCGTAATCACACATGCATACTCGCTTTTTTCCAGTACTGAAAGTACCGACTCTCGAATCCATTGACTCCCATCAGTTATAAATATGCACATATATAAACATTGGTCTGTCGCTAATGTCCACCCCGCCTCTTTCTATGACCCGAAAAGCAAGCACATGTCACTTTCACTTGGAGAGCATTTACAATTGCCCTGATTGTTCCGTTGATATCCTTCGACAGCCGATCACTTTTTGCTGACACCCTTCTTCCTTTTGGACCCCAATTTCCGGCCGTTTCGAATCTTTCGGCTTTTCCTGTCCTTTTTGTTTTCTTTTTTTGGTTTCTGTTCTTCGTTGCCCTTTTCTTGGGTTGTTTTGTTGCGACTTGCGATTATCGTAGAACTATTTCCACGGTGTCGCCCACTTGTCTATTTTTAGGTTGCATTCTATTGTTCTACGGTTGTTGTTAATAGTTGTCGTCACTCAATTCCCTGTCGATCCGTCACTATAGCTTTAAGAACCTACGCTATATCACTACCTCACGACTCAGAAATGTCACAACGCCGGAATAGCTACTACAGTGCGGGCGGTACCACCAATTCGAATATTCTCTGTTTCGACAATAGTTCATGCGTAGAGGTGTCATCACCAGCTCTTTCGGGTGGCTCTGTTCCCGTGGAGCTAGATACCCAGTTCCACTGCGCCAGTGAATTCGTAACTGGTCAGTTGGGTCAACAGTTCAATACATGGACTTCGTCTTCCATGCCCTCTCCGGGCGGCGACAATGATATAACTATGCCCAATGGTAAGTTCTTCACCTATTCAAAGACATGACACTAGTTCTGTTGTACTGACGTATCACAGAGACACAACCTGTTGAGCGGCCTGGTCTTTTACACTCGCTTGAGCCACCACTACTTCGATACTTTTCATCGCAACCTACATCCGTAATGTCAGGCTCTAACACAGATGCCAGTTGGTTGTGGGCAAGCTATAAAAGCCAATCTTCCTATGGTCACGTTGATTTTCTCCCGACTTCAGTCCCACCAATGCCACCTCAACAACACACCCCTGTTACGGCAAGTTTACATGACCAATGCCTTCAGTCGAGCTGGCTTCCCATTGAATACTATCAACCAGATCAACATCACCATCCTTTCCAGCTCGGGCAGTTTAACAGTCAAACGTTTTGTGTCCAGCCCGATAAAACTACCGCGCCATCAAACACCACACAAGGTGAGCCATCCAATGAGGCGACGAGGAAACGAAAACATCACGAATTCGATAACCGAGATGCTACCAACTTCCAAGAGAAGGAAAACGATGGAGATTCAAAACGTGCTCGGCGGAAAAACAAATTGAGCCCGGCAGCCAGACAAGCCGCCAACGAAACACGAAAACGTGGGGCCTGCGGTTCGTGTCAAGCCCACAAAGTTTCCTGCCCTCTGGGTAAAACACAGATTCAGACGGAGACAGGAGCTAGACTGGTTATCTGCTGTACAAAGTGCGACACTTACCGTCGTGAATATGAACGGAGGCTCGAGGGTAAGCTCAGACGACCGTTTCCCAATATCTGCTTCACGTTTGAGAGCTTTGTACATATTCTGAGACCCCAGTTTTTGACCGGTCATTTGAAGGAAGCCGGAGTAAAAACAACCATCAAGCATCATATTGCGGACTTCACTTCCACATCGATCCCTGTTGGAATGAGAATCTTCCGAAGGCCAGGCATCACCTTGAGGTTTGATGCCCTCATCTTCCAGCCAAAGGGTGATGGTCTCACTCATATCATGAAACACACCAGACTAGAAAAAGATTCTGTTTCCCTGTACAGGGAGACAACTCTTCCAATCGGGTGTGAATTCGACCAATTCCAGGGCATCAAAGAGAACGTCAGTCGATATATTGATGATCTCTTGAATGAGCCGGATTTTATCAAAGCCTTTGACTACACCGGTACAGATGCTACTTGTGTTAATATCCTTCGCCGGATAGCAGAGTATGAACGACAAATCAGATATCCTGAGGACAACGAACGGTGGTCGATTGTCCGATGTGCCATGAGGATGTTGGCCCTTAACTATGTTTTGGGAACAGTAGTTGCGTTCACGCCTGAGTGCTTGGACATTCTCAAGACTCACGACATCGCCGTTAATGAAAAGAGCCAGCTTTTAGTGACTTCGGCTCTCCTCAGTCAGCAGGTGAAGGTTCACGTGGAGACTTTGATTCAAGAAGAAATCGACAGATTTAACGGATACCTGGCACATTGCTTGAAGTCTAGAAAAACCTATCATTGGATGCCGGTTACAGCTGCATTTTTGGTGTTTTGTGTGGTGCTGGAGATGGTGCAGGTTGCGATGTTGCTTCGCGCAGCCAAAACAAACTTTGAAGCAGAACAAAAAGGAGCACGTCGTGTGCATACCGCCAAAGAGGTTTTCGAGAAGTGCTGTGCGATTGACACCCAGACATTCATGTGTTTTGTCTCTTTGTTCCACAGACGGTTTGAATCATTCACCGGGTCTCCAAAACGGTCCGATAAAAAGCAGGTTTACGGACCTTCCACGAAAGAATCGGCAGGCTCGAAACTACCACAGTCTACATCAAAGACCATGAATCATTTTGCTAAACCTGGCTGCGGCAACAAACCAGTTGACTTTCAATACAAAGAGGATCGAGACTTGGTAACGTATCTGGAAACCTTATTTGATGGTACACCTTCACCAAGACTCCATGAAATCGACGGACGTGATGACGCTAACAATCTTTCTAGACCACGCCGCCAACATAGCGGCAATACAACCTGACATGGGGGAGACACTGGAGGATCACATCAAGCCTGTTAAGATGAAAAGCCCTCAATCGTTATTCTCAGGTCGCCTGACGCTCCGGTTTCTCCTTTCGTTTCGCAATGAGGAGTATGTTTATGAGGCGCCGGATACTAATAAAGTCTGGGAAACTACAGCAGGCCAAATAGTATGAGCGCGTGTATGGGTTGATTTAGAGGTATCTTACGTGGAGATATATAAGTGTTTTCGGGTTTAAAGGGTGTCATTATGGGGCTTCTTAGATAAAATGTTTAAATCAACATAGACAGCGTGTTGTTTACGTGTGTTGAGGTTTTCCTCACGGAGTTTGTTGTTTTCTTTTGGGGGCGGGCCTTTTAGTTATTTTAGAGCTTGATATTACCTATACTTATATATGTCCATAGAACACCTTTCGATGTGTGAAGGAATGCTGTTTCGCTTTCTTCCGTTCTTGTGAGACATATATACCGGGGCGAACCATGACTCGTGCGAGTGTTCCCACGGGCTTTGCGGTTTGTAGACCTTCTTAGTGTTCGCCACCCACTTTGTGCCCTTTGGGGTAGTGAGATAGTCGATGTTTCACATTGAAACGGCCAATGATCACCACGGGCAGTTCTGGATGATGACGTCATATCATACAAAACTTATCTTGCCAGCAACGACGTCATATTGATACTTCACTGTTCAGGTAGTCGTTAAATAACACAACACCGAAGAGGCTATGTAGTTTTGAACTGGGGTTACGCAAACTGTGTGTGTAGATTTCCAAGCTGAATGAGGGAACTCGCCACTATTGATTTTATGAAAACGATGTGATGATCAACACATCATGTGTGTTCTAAGCATGTCTTTAGTGGCAAACTAGTGATGTGTTACTTGAGGTCCATGCTAATTAACCCTGCATGTCCTCGTACACAACCCTACTTGGGTCGCGACATAGAAAAAAAAACTTCATTGGCTGACTATCACCAGTCACAAAAAAAGGCAAATTTACAAAAATAGAAATGTTCATCCGGTTTTAGTCCCGATTGGCGCACTAATACAATAACTCTACGCCATCAGGGTGGAACGGACTGGTTGTCTAGACCATTTGTTTCAATCTCCCACATACGAACGAAAAAAGAATAAGTAACACCAAGAGTATGAGAAGATCTCAGGTGTAGGCATTTCGTGGGGTTCCTGGCAATCAGGCCAGTTGACATGTCACGATATTTTTTTGGGTAGTTAGTAAGGAAATTTCCAATAAAACTGACGCCGGCGGGTGACGGGGGACTGGAATTTAGTCGAGTAGGCCGGCCGGCGAGAGGGCGTGTCGGCCGAGATGAGGCAAATGAAGTTGATTTGCGTTGTTGCAATTGGAAAATGTGATAATGTAAGAAGAGAAGAACAGAAATGGAATTGGCAGATTGTCACTCTTTTTATGTCATGTTTCGCGGGTCACGTGATTAAATAGAGGGGTTGGCTTGGCTACCAAAGCCCCACTTGCACATGCGAAGGTGGGGCAGCAGAATCTCCAAGCGCGTCGCGCAACAAAAAGACGTTTGTGATTTTTCAAAATCTTTCCTTCTTACTTCCTTTCTTCTTTACACTTAAATTAGCAAGAATAATCAACCTACAATGATATGAGAGACCATCTACGCCGTTAGGCTACGGTGGGCTTGTATCCCTCTCATTTTAGGTCAAATTCGAGCAAGAGTAAAGAACAGGTTTCCTTGTTACTTCATATGTATGAATAGCGAGGGCGCCGGGAACGGAAGGCTTGAACTATTCGGCTTTGTTATGGGCTGGCTGGGGCCGACTGTTTCCGACATTTTATCTTAGGCAATAGTTTATGTATTTATAACGTGCGGTGTGGGAAATTTGTATTTATGTATGTATATATGTATGTATGTACATATATACATGTTCCGAAACGCCTTTGCCAAATGTGGAATACCGATTTTAGATGCGGCTTTGATCGGGTACTACATATATGATTTGCCCCTGGACAAAGGCAGTTTGAAGTTTCCATGTGCAGATGCAATTTGTGACTTCGCCCTTACAGGAGGCGTGGGTCTGCGTGTATGCAACGTAGTTATGTGTCAGGGTATGTACAGATATATGTATAAGCATGCCCTTTGGTTCCTTCACGCCTTTGTCGTCCAATAAGTGAAGGGGTATCTTTGATCTTCTAGCAATACAGACACTACGCCCCTCCCCCGGACACACACTCTCATATGCTATAAGACACTCCTCCACACGGTTTAGCACTTTCCTTGAATAGCCACATGACATATGTGTGGGTTTCTACGCGAACCCAAGCTGTCGGAGCGAGCGAGGCAGAGGAGGGATCCTTTGGTAAGGTCGTACAGGCTAGACTGATGACAGCATTAGCCGATGTGGGGTGTGTATGTACATTGTGCCTGATTTCAAGGAGTGCAGAGTAATTTACAGGTTGTGATCGAGTTGAGGCTGTATATACTAATCAGATCTTCGGGCCATGTGTTGAAGAAGCGGTCAAGGTAAAGGCGAGTAGTGTAATGGAGACATTTCATCTTAAGCCCTTCACACCGAGTGTAAGCAACTTGGGAATTGAATCATGTGAAAGAATGATGAATCAAATCTACCCAATGGAATCGTCATTTCCACTCACCGCCGTCTCTGCGGTTTTGAAATTCGCATCAAGACTACTTCTTCGCCTCATTGTAATTCTGCTCTTGTGGTTGTTGGTGCACCAAGTGTGTTGCGTAATTCCAGAAACACAGAGACTTTCCGTTTAAGTGTATTACAGTCTTGACCGAGTCCGTGGAATTGTAGGCTTGCGCATATTGTAGTTGGCGGAGGGAGTGAGATGGGCTCAGACTTGATATTTTAGTGGTTTTATAGAAGTGTTTTGATGTGTTTCTTGACGTTGATCTAGCAATCGTGAAATCTATAAAGACTTGACGATGTGCCGATATTTCCTTCAAGTTTTTTTCATCACCACACTCATCAACACTCCAATCTTCACTCCAATCTTCAACCATATTTCTACAATACTCCTCCATCACCTTTCCAACTCAATCTTCACTCTCCAAGATGCCTGCCTTTGTTAAAAACCAGAGCCGTTCGAACGGTTCTTCTCCTGCTGTCTTCGCCAACTCTTCCGCTCCTATCGTAAGTGTCTTCATCAATGTCACTTTAACAGAGATTCTCACTAACACCCAAACTCAAGGATCCTCGCGAACCTGTTCCTGGCACTGACAAGAGTGTCGATGATGGCGAAGTCCGTAAGTTCTTCCTCTTTTGCTCTTCACTTCTTCCTTCTCATACTGATACCTGCTCGTCTGTTCTAGCCTAAATCTGCAATGAGGACCGTCGTTTTCGTCGCTTGTCTTCTCCAGCAATAGACTTCTAGACATTCCTTTATTTAGTCTCTATGAGGCTAGTTTACCTCTCTTTTTCCTTTGTTATCTGTTAGCTTTAGAACCAGTTTCTCTCACAAGACTTATATAAATATATCCATTGGCCATGGTAAACCTCTCTTGTTAGTGATGTTCTGATTTCACCTATGTAGCATATTCATTGGTAGGTAAATATAATCTGTGCTGAAACTTTAATTGATATGGTAACACTGAGAATGAGAACAAACTTGTGGGTACACAGAACTTGTGTGGATCTGGTTGATTCGGCGGTGATACATCGCCACCACTCGCCTGTGGCTGTCACGACATCTGACACAACGAATGAAAGGAAGGAAGTTCACAAATGAGTGAATAGAAGGGAATGAAAGTAAATATCGCGAGTGGCCTCACCATTCCTTTCCTCTTACCGCTATTCTAATAACTCTGGTGGTGCCTTTTTCGGCTTCACTATGTATGCAAGGCATCAAGCGTGCCTTAATTGCCTATGAACTACTGGGGTTCACCTTGAAACCCCCCCGGCAAGGCTGTATTACATTGACAAGGCATCTTTGGAGCTTTTTGGGGTTTTCAGGTCGTGGTCTTTGGATGCTTCAAAACATTGTAAATATGGTAGCTTTGTGAATACTGTCTACAAGTAGCAAGGATTGTTCAGTAATCATGGTGTGACATTTACATCCAAATAGCGACATTGGTCATTGATAGGGTTACTGGACACTAGGGTTAATACGATACTAAAGTAAGTACAAAAGAGGTAGAGAGACAATCACAACAATAAGACGATGTTTCAACACTGATAGGGTTTGCTAGTGCTCTCATAAAACGCTTACCATAAGATTTCAACTTTTGATAATTCTCATAAATTCTAAATTCAGCCTCATTGTAACCGGGTACATATATCACCAAGATGGCTACAGATTATGCACCAACACGTCCGCTTCCGAGGCCGTTGAAGAATCAAATCCATATCTATTTCGAAGAGCAACTCTGTAAGTCTTATCTACTCCTTTAGGTGAATCCTATTTACTAACACGACAAAGATCCACTTGCTCTTACGCTCCTCATAAACACTCTTGCAACAGATACTTCTACCCCCTTTCTCCCGCCACCCTCTCACCTCGCGTTCCTCAGTAGCCTTATGGTGTCACCACGAACTACCACGCGAGCCGACAGCCCGGAAGTCCGCCAGGCCTCCACTATGGCACAAAGTTATCTCCGCGACCTCTTGGATCTGACAGGAGCCATCGGTGGCAACTTTGCGGAGGCCTTCCAATTTAAAACCTTGTCGACGCCACGACGTAGTCGTACAGCCAGAATGCCAATTGTGAAGCTAGAGAATAGTGGGGAGGATGGCGGCATAGGAGGGATTCCAGGGACGGTAGACTTTCCGGCGGAGGCCGAAGAGGATTGGATCGGAGGACATGCAGCAAAGGAATTGAACATGTGGAATAATCTGGGAGATTTCTGGGGTGTCGTTGGCTGGGCTTTCAACTGCAGTGTTTTATATCCCGACAGGTGGGACTGCTGGCGCGTCTGGCTTGAATTCATGGCAGATGTCCTCGAACGCGATTGGGAAGAGCATAAGAAACTTACCGAGCAGCTGACGCACAAGGATGCACTTGCAGCTATGAAGCAGACTCTGTTGTATTCCTACATCGCGGGTAATACAGCGCGAAACTCTGGCTTCAAAATGATAAAAAAAGCTCTCATGGCTGATGGTAAAAATAACTCGACTACCATTTTCCCCGAGGTTTTCCCACGTGAGACGAAAGCCCTCGGCGACAAAGCGGAGCATCGGAAGAGAAGAGCGCTGATGGATCTTGAAAACGGCAATTTCGGAGATTACGATAGTGACGAGAGCGATGGTGAAGCGGCTAACCAGTCAGAGCTCCATGACGAATCATTCGACGACGGAGCCTTTAATGAGGCGGATGATATATATTTGGCAATAAGGGATGTGGAACGTTTTGGCGAGTCAGTCCCTATGCGACTGCGTTTCATGTCCCTCCTGTCCAATCTGGCCTTGGTCTTCCCAGATGAATTTGTAGATATCGATTATTACTGGGAGGATTTGGCCCGGGACATCCGTCAGACATCGTTTGTTACATTCCAAGCTTTCACAAGATTCTCGACCACAGAATTAACCAGAGAGGGATATCTATACCTACTCAATGAGTTGTTCAACCAGTTGTTACCAGGGGGGCATATTCGTCCAGGCAATGTCGATCGTGAGGTCGCCATCTTGGGTGGACTGAACCAGAAGATTCTCGAAAAGTGTTATCTCCCACATGCCGCAGTCTCAGTGGCACCAAGGGACAACGCACAGCTACAACATATCTGCGAGCAAGCACTCATTGCTCTATCGCTCAACGGCGAACTCAAAGTGACTGACAGCTTGCGAAAGATCGTCACCACGGGGATGGAGGCCAGGGTAAAGAAGATTGGAACACGTAAAGGAAAGAGAGTGATGGACACAGAACGGACATTTATAGGTGAGGCAGAAATCAGGGTTGGGACGTTCTTGGCAAATATGGAGGTTCAATTAGAGTAGTGTGTGATATGTATACATGCATTACATGTGCTTTACTGTTGTACAAGACAAGGGATTCTGTGTCTGGGGTTGTTATCTGTAATATGATATCGTGACAGCCATAGGTAGGCCGATATCAGCGACGTTTGGAGGGAGTAGTCGCAGAAGGAGGATTCCAGTTGGCGGGTTGCCAACCGGGGTTAGAAGATTTGGCAGCAGCCCAGGGATCAGCGACTTTGGCGTCAAGTGTGGCTTTAGATCGACCTTGGTCAGACGAGACTTGCGCGGGGTTGGCGCTTTGTTCGGCAGCATCCTTGTTATCAGCCTGCAGGGCTTCCTCTACGCCTGACGTCATCCGTCCCTGTTCCGCCGCCCTTAGAAGTTCCTGGGTACCCCACACAACCCTCTGCTCCTCTGGGCTCAACTGATCCAGTCGACCCTTCGCCTCCCATCTCTGGTCTGCCCGTTGAGCCAAGACGGCAGTCTTTTCTTGCCGAGCGACATCTTCTAGTTGTTCGGCGATTGTCGGAGGGTCCCGGCGGGCACTGCGTAGCCATTGGTGCCAAAGGGGGATGACGGTGACGGAGGAGTGGTGGGTCCCGGGAGGCGCCTTCATGAGACGACGGGCAACGTGGACTCCAGGCGGGCGGAAGTGCCAAAAGGTGTTGCCATGGAGGTCGTAGCCTGGAAGTGGCGAATTGGAAATGTCTCAGTGGTTAGTCTCGTGTGAATTGGGATATATGAAGATGGCATGACAGACCAACAAAGACGTGTTTGCGCCAGGGGAAATTAATGGCTTTCCACCGATACCAGACGAGAGTTAGCGCGGAAGGCTGCTTAAACTGTGTCATTTCAGCAGGTTGTGAGATCTGGACGGTTGCTTGCGACAGGCTAGGGATCTATTCCGACGTCATACATTCATACATTTAACTTTAAGCTTTAGACCTGCTATGACGTATGCCCCAATTGATCGATTCTGATTGGTCAAATTGGTAGCCACACCGTTGACGAGACGGGACGCCACAGAGATGAGTGGCGCTGATTTTGGGGATAACCACACACAGAGGCAGATGCGGGGGCTGACAATGATGCTTTTGGAAACTTGGTATTCATGCTTTAAAGCCTTCCTTATTTCATTGGTCTTCTTCGAAGTTGGGCAACTACTTTTGCCTTTTGCGACCAAGATATGTACATATCTGCTCTTGCCTATGCACCGCTACAAACCCTAACCCTGTTCGCCTAACCTATGGCATTGCCGTTTTTGACGAGTTGATTAGTTCAATAGTAAACACAATTAAACCTATTTTGCAACAAGTAGCTTTTGAATGTGCTTTGCTCTACTCACATCTTACAACTGTTCTTCGATACTTGAAGCAAGATCCAAAAAGTCTATTTGTTGGTCTTATGTGTCTCGCTATTGTTACATTTGTTTGTTGAGTTTTTTTAGATGACCCGTCTAACAAGTACTTTTAAAGCAGTACATCTCAGTTGATCTTCCACGGCCTTGTGCTCGTTCTTTTCTCCCCCCAGGTTTGCGCTTCTACCAAATCAACTTTCGTCACCGTCGCCATTGCGCTTTCTTTCTGAGCTATCAAAGCTCAAAGCTCCCAGTGACTGTCAGATTGCTCGCATTCGCCTTCCGTTGCATTGTCGCTTGTCTGCTCTGCTATTTACAGCCGCCTGGATAGAAGCAATTGGCGATTGATTTTCCACAATTTCACGATTTTCCAGGCGCAACCCAATTTTACCTTTCTGTCTAGCGCAAACAGCTCCTTTGGCTGCTTGGCTGCGAATCTACTGGGTCTATCGTGCCTCGTTTCTCGCTTGTTTATGGTACATTGTGAGTTTGTCTTTTCTGCTTGATTCAAACCCCCTGGTACCCTTCTATCCGCATTTTCTGGCCCTTCTTTGGTTCTTCCTCTAACATTGTTCTCTCTTGTCAGAAGATACCCACATATTTCACCTGGGACGACTGTATCTTAAATCCTGCACAGTTGGTAGCACGGGCTTGTTCGCTCGGCCTTGACTGTCACCACCATGGCGAACCAAGACCCAGAATTCTCCACATCCGGATCCCTGAAACCCCCATCTGTCGACCCACCGCCGTCTACCGGATCCCCTGTAGACAACAAGCAAGCGATACCCCGGAAAGCTTCGTGTGCTTATCTGGGTGAGCCGCGGAAGCGCAGACGTCTCGGGCTCTGCGAATCCGATGACCATGTTCTTCCCCCCTCGCCAGATTCTGCGGAGTACAGTGCTCCATCTACGTCTGCTTCACTGTCCTCACCGTTGGTCGTGGGGTCGTCTCCCGGAAATGCCGCCACAGCCCCGACAAACTCACCACATGTGAGCCCCTTGCAACATGGAGACGTTGCACCCAGCACAGATGCCCCCGACGATGATGCCTTTCCGTCCCGGGGCTCCGTTGCTTCCGACAGCGCCGGGTCCACTTGCGAGATCCCAATCGTAAACGGCGAACACTTGGAGACTGTGTCTGCCGAGGCCCCGGCAGCTTCGAATGTCTCACCAGCTGACTCAAGAAGTGCCAGTTCGACCGGTGACGTCATTATGGAGGACCCCACATCGTCCTGGTACGAGCTTTTGGCTCAGTTGGCTGAGAAAAGCCACACCACAGATTGGGCACCTTGTTACAGCGATGTGGCCGGCGTCCAAGAGTGGTTGGTGGAATGGCTGTCGTGGGCGCAAAAGTCAGATACCGCGACGGCCTGGGACTCGTTGCATACTTTCTCACATGTTTGGGATAGTATTCCTCGAGTAATGGCTCATGGCGTACAGGTCCTGTAAGTACTAAAATTCCTATATCCGGCCGAGAGCAGTATATTAACCTATATTAGTATTAACAATGAGGACGGTAAACCACTAAAGCTGTCGAACTTTTGTCACACTTGCTTGTGTGCGACAGCCCGCATTTTGGACATCGAGCTTGATGTCTTCCGCCAGGCTTTTAACTCTTCATCCCATGATGACCGCCCCGACAAATCGGTCGCCCTCCTAATGTTTGACGCCACACTAAAGATGACACTGATTCTATCAAACCCTGCTGCTGCGACAGAAGTCTCCATTAGACATTGGCGTCTCATCGTAGCTGAGTTTGGCGGTACCCTTGGCCTTATAGACGGCACCGTAGATCGATTTCTTGATTTGTCGTGTCTTCTCTCGTCATCGCCCAGACCAATACCCGCCGTCTGTATCACATTGGCCTACCTGAATTTGAATCTAATTTGTACTATCGAGCGGTTGGTTTCTCACAATGCCGATGGCGGGTTGGATATGGACATGCTCAAAGAGTCATGTGTGCGACGAATCTGGAAACTTGTTTCCATCATAAAGGATATGCCCCGGATTGAGTCCCCTACCGAAAAGGAACTCATGGACTACGCCCACGCGCACAATATAGTCGCTATATTATCCTCTACGGTTGAGGAAACCCCTTGGTTCGCATCCTGCCCCGAAATCTCCGAAATGGTCAATACCCTCACCAAGGATCACATTATCAAACCTACTTGTGTGATGGCGTATTTAGCGTCGTATGTTATGGTTGACCTTTGCGCATCACTTGTCGGCAACTCGCCAGAACAGTTCGATTTCATCGGTCACATGCTACACATGAATCTGATACGGTTTAAGAATACGGTAGTGTCCTGCCACCCCGACTTGATTTACCATTTGGTTGGCCCACTATATGAGTTCATAATGTCCTCCGGATTGCTTGCCCATGCCTGCCGATGGGGTTCGCAGGTAGACACTATTCGTTTGGGTGGGGTTATCATTCGTGATGCCACCTTCTGTGGATCCTTTGGAAAGAGCAGCTTGGACCAGCTGTTCGATATCGTTTGCCAGGAGGACACCCCGCTCAGTAGCCGCCTCAACCTCACGTACATGCTAGCAGAGGCCCATAGTGCTATGGATGCTGAACTTTCATGTCATGTGATTCGTGCGCTGTCAACTAATTTTTCATATGGTAAAGACAATATGGGCTTGTTGCTGAATGTCACCCTTGGTCTTGCAACAAGTATTTTTGACCGGCATCCCCGGGATCTGGCGCTTGTGTCAGAAGTTTTCAACTTGTACGCCGAATGGGTTAGAATTGCTCTTGATGAAGCCACGCCGTCCTGTGACGCTCGTCTATTCTACGATACTTCCAGAGGTGGCCTAGCTAGATTCAAGTGGGACGTCCTGCCCCAAGATATTAAGGATGCTCTTGTGGACCAGTGCATTTCTGCTGCCGGAGGAGATAGTTGCATTGCTTTAGGGTACCATGCTGTGTTATCCGCGATGGTGGACGCAGATTGCCCTGCTGGGATTGCGTCACGTTTGGTGAAGAACGTGGAGATTCTTCCTAGCATCATCAAAAGGCTTGATTTGATGCCATCCCATCGATCAGGGTTTCCACATCCAAGTTCGCCTATGATTCGGAAACTTCTAACGATAGTGCCCAATGAGGTTTGGGATATTGAATCATTGCTGACCGCATTTTTCGGACCACTCGAGGCGAGTCCGCCCACTAGCAACATGCCGTGGTCCATCTTGACTAGTTCTATCAAACAAGAAAGCGCGGACCAGAACCAGTTTATTAAGGCTTGTTTGCTGGATGTAGTCATCAGGATTCCACCCGAAGAGTGTAGTGTGAGTGTAATTACGTTTGTTGGCACCGCTATTCCTTTTCATGTAGAGGAGCACGATATTGCTACCTGGGTCGAGCGATTGAAAGATAGTGAAACTATTGCCGATTCGGAGGGCCAATACGTCTCCTTGATCACCTGGTTATGGCAAACAATGATTCGAGGAACCTTTGAAGTTGGCAAGCTCGCACAAAAATGCTTAACTCGGTTGTTCACCAGCCCTGGCATTTCAACTGAAATAAATTGCCAAGTCATGGAAAAGCTTGCCTTCACTCTTGACGATTTGCTTGATGGTGGCACAGAGCAACATCTTCCCAGACTTCTATCTTTTGCACATGAGCTGGTCATCTGGTACAAGGATGAGACTTCACCGGCGATAGTGGTGGTAGATGAACCCGAGGAGAACATGTTTGGTCCATGTATTACCGTGGACTACACGATACTACCTCCATTTGGAGCTGCTTTGAACCGCTCTCGGCAGGCCAAGTGTCCAATCAACAGCAACATAGGCACATTCATTCGTCGTGTTCGCGAGCAAACACGGTACGAAAATATGAGTATCTTTTTGTCTGGAGTCTTGTTCCCACTCCGTCAACAAACCCTAGATTTTCCTTTATCCGACATCATGTGTGATGGTGTAACTGTGTCAGTTCGCGAAGAGCCTCCGCGCAGAGCACTGGGGCCATCAGCATTGCCCCCAAAGTTCGCAAAGGGCTTGAGCCAGAGGCTACCGAAACTAATACAACTGCTGGAATATCCTTCTAGTGTATCCTCTCAGGCCTTTTCTGTTCTTGTTGAATTAACTTCGGCACCCGACACAGTCAAGGAGATGTGGCAGTCAGAACAACCTGTTGAAAAATTGGCTCCCGTCCAGTCACCATTCAAGAGCCTTTTCGTTCTTCGTATGATTGAGAACTATTCTCAAACCTTGGGACCGTCCATAGACTCGGACACCCCAGGAGCTGATATATCTATGGCACAATGGGCTATCAAAGTTATTACTCATATTCTTGGGCGACTGGAGTCTTACCTATCTGCCGAGCTCCAGGATTGCTTGCCTACTGGTGGCTTCCGCAATAGTGCCCATAGATTCAAATGGCTGTTATGTAGTTCTAGCTTTGTGCGGCCATTGATACAAGCAGCCGTAACACTATTCAACCGGGCGAAGGGACACATGGACGTGGGAATACAGACAACATTTATGTCTAACTTTTTGCAAATTGTCGAGTCTTTGGCGGATGAGTTCTCACCTCCCGCCTCGCAAACAGCATACAAACTCTATTACTGGTTGTTCCGCCGGTTCATGGCTGTAATCAGTAACATAGAGGGTATGACCGATGAGATTTGTATCCGAGTCAAGGCACTAGTCGGTTGTATTTTGCAGGACCCATCCCAAGCAATTCACCAACGCTGCATAGCGGTATTGAATGGTACAATTGTAGATGAGCTACAATATCGAGCAGACGATCGTCCATTAAGCAGACTGACTTGGAGTCTGATCAGGACAGAACTCACCACTCTTGTTCGCAGTCCAATTCACATGAGAGTGACTGGAGACTTGATCAAGCGTCTGATCAACGAGCTTGGCATGCGCAATGAGATTTTCACCGACGCCAGCATGATGGTTATGTCTCCTGAAATACGCAGTTACGCACATGAGACATTCAACTCATGTTTGCATATCCTAGGATTTTCCATAACCAGCAGTTGGCACCAAGGTGTAGCAGTTTCCAACGATTTAATTAGGTAAGTTAAAATATGCGACTTCAGTCGAATGGTAACTAACCCGCCTATTAATAGTCAACTAGCCATGCATGTGGCAGACCAGCTCTTGTTCAACTTTGAGAGACAGCGATACTTGACCAGTAGTCCACAGTGGCTTGAAATCAACAACCGACGTCACTTTTATGGGCTACTTCTTAAACTATGGCCCGTCTGGCCTAATGGATTGCAGGTTCTACCTGGGCTACTCACTAGGTCGCTGAAGACATCCATGTTTTCGGATACTCGTGCGTCCAAGGTTGGATCATATGTTGTGGGAGAATTAACCGGAACTCTACGTAAGAGTGGAACGGCAATCGGATTGAAAAACATGCACAGTACCTGTTATTTGAATTCGTTGGTTGCACAACTTTTTAATAACCCTGGTTTCAGGCAGTTGGTTTTTTCTTTACAAGTCCCCAGTGGTTATGAAGGCAAAGTTGTCGATCAACTTCAACGCCTGTTTGCACGCCTAGAGTTGTCGCTAGAGTCAGAGGTCACGCCACATGACTTTATTCAATCTTTGACAAACCTTGACAATGAGCAGATTGATCCGACGGTTCAAATGGATGCCGAGGAGTTTCTTGGTGTCTTGATATCCAACATTGAAAATGAGCTTTCAGACTCTGACGATTTGGAGCGTTTTAAGAGTTTTTTCCAAGGCCGCCTCATTCACCAGATTAGGGGAGAGTCATGTGGACACTTTTCGGAGAGATCGGAGGCATTCCAGGTTATTTCATGTCAGGTTCGGGGACATAGCACACTGGAACAGAGCCTCCAGCAGTACATCTCGGGCGAACGCATGACTGGCGATGACAAGTATCACTGTTCCCAGTGCGATTCATTGGTGGATGCTCGTAAGCGGTCTTGTCTTGATCGCATTTCAGACAACGTGATCTTCCAATTGAATCGGTTTGAGTACGATGCAACAGTGTATGAGAGACGCAAGATTGATGACTATTTTGCTTTCCCTCGGACGATCAACATGGGCGAGTATGGAAATAACGACCAGAACGGTGCCGGCAAGCAGGATGACCCGTTTGAGCTAATGGGGATTATTGTGCACACAGGGACCACGGACTCCGGACACTACTACTCGTTTGTTAGACAAGTCCAGGCCGATGGCCAAGAGTCATGGAAGATGTTCAACGACGAACAGGTTGTGGACTGGAATCCCGAGGAAATGGAATGTTCAGCATTCGGTGGATATGAGGTGGTACCGAATGCCATACTGGGTTCTGTTTCAGTGATGCGACAGCACAGCGCGTATATGCTGTTTTATCAACGGGCCTCAGCTGTACAAAGAGCAGCTGAAGCTACAGTTGAGGTTCCAGAAAACCTGCAAGGGGAGGTTACTGACATAATGAACCAGGCAGTGTTTTACCGGGCGTGCCTAGCAGATGTAATGCATGCGTCATTTGTTGACAAGACACTTGGTACAGCTTTGTTACATGGCGACGGCACTTCAGCGCAGGTCAGAGACGGATCTAGAAATGGATCTGTGGATGACTCGTCGGAGACTTCTCGAAACAAGGCTCACTTGCCATTGCATGATAAGCTAGTGGATACTTATATGCTGCAACTCCACCATTCAAGTCAAATGGAATGCAGCAGCGGAAACGCGGTCTCCCACTTGAAATATCTGAATGCAGCGGTGCAAGGATGCGGAGAGTGCTCAGAGAACGTGTTGAGCTATTTTGTGTCTAAGGCACAGACTCTGTTCCGACTTGTGGTGCACAGTAATAGTGAGATTCGCAAACTGGTGTCTGATTTGATCGTTTCATGTCTGCTATCGTGCAAGGTCAATAACTTTGCAGGGTATGTAGGACAATGCGACGACAACTGCGAAAATGGGACGGTTTTGCATGACATGATGGAGATTCTAGATGGTTTATGGTTTCGAATCACGCTTTTAGAAGGTGTCTTGTACATGCATCAGATATTCCAACTGTTTGCCAGAGTTGCTGCTCTTGGGCCTATTGAACGGGCGCATCTGTTGGATGCTGGATATTTGGAGAAGGCTATTGGATTGCTTCAGGCTGATGAAAGACTGGTCAAGAATGAAGCAGACGAAGAACTGCTGATGAATCGGCAGTCTTTGCGTGGTGCGGGTACATCTGGGCCACCTTTTATGTCGTACTGTGCGGTGTTTATTGACAGTCTGATGGCCATGTTGCCGGTGGGCGACCCGACTACGTTTTCCAGTGGTCGCAGTCGGGTGAAGGCAGTGATGGACCAGAAACCAGATGATATACTGTGGCGACAGTCTGAGTACGAAGCTTTGCATGTGGCTTTTCCTCCTGGTTCCGACGTGACAGGTGGAAATATGCTGTTCGTCGGGTTGTGTTCGTACAACCTCATGGTCAAGGGTGGTGAAGGTTCGGCTGCTGCGTCGATTGTCACTCGTATGATGCAGTGTAGCGACTTTCTAGCAGGCCATATAGTGGAGACTATGATGATGGAAATGGACGATGAGATAGTCGTTCGCAACATGACGGAGTTTGCGGCACGGTGTGTGGGCAATCTATGGACCCTCCAGTTGGCTGAACCTATTGACCATCTACTCCGGGCGGTCGCAGGAAGTTGCGTGTGGTGGACAGCTGATTCTTGTGCAGCACTGGATATGTTTGACAAGACTCTTCAACTCGTTTTGACGAGTTCAAATCCATTGGGCGAATTCGAGTCCAAGGTGAGGCAATCATGGCTTTCTAATGTGCCGATTTGGGTACCGTGGCTTCTTTCGACAGGCGACTACGGGGATGTTGGGCAAAGGGTTGTTGCCCTTGTTCTGGGACTCCGGGAAAAGCCTGAATCGATTTCGCCCGAGGTATGGGAGGTAGTTAGGCCCAGCTTCTTAAGGTGCACGTATGCAGTGGTTGAAGAGTGTATCATGGTGACTATTACGCATCTGCTCAATCTACCTCCCAAGTACCTCTTTCAGCAGCCATTACGTTGGGTTCTTGAACTATTAAGGGAGTGTGGACCTTGGTTTCAGCAGCCGCTGCCTTTGGATGATGTTGATATCACAAGGTACCTTGAGCTGACTGGTAAGTCTATTTTGATAAGGCAGTTTTTTATGTATGTATTTAGGATTACTAACCAAGTGTGATTTACGTAGATGACTTTTGGACGCAAACCATGGCCATTGCCCAGTTACAGAGTAACCAAGAATCCGAAGAGGTGGTTTTGTCAAGTGATGGATCGCACAATTAAAGAGTTGATGTAGATACATAGTAGGTTGGTCCTGTTTCAAATGAAGGGTTAGGGTAAATAGAAACAAAGTGATATTGGTGCAACATTGATGATGTTTCAGAGTTTACAAGGAATGATGTTATTTTGTCATGTTGTAGGCGCTTATGAGAAGGAACAAAAAGTTGCAGGGATATTGGGCGGGAAAGCGGAAGAACAGGGGAGACTAGCGGAAGTAGTTGCGATGCTGTGGCGGTTGAGGTTGATGGATGAGGTTACGCAAAGGACTACAGCGGAAGACTACAGCGGAAGGTATGAGACAATGAGGTTTGAGGAGTTCACGATGGTTACGATGGTTCCGATGATGTTGTAAATGTGACTTTGAATTGTAGGAAGAAATGAGTGAATTGTCATATCCACAAGGTTACAATGGGTGGAGATTTGCACAGACGAGGGTGGTGTAAGTTAAGCGCCTGGCAGGGATAACATGTAGGTCAATCGTTCACTTTTCTCTATTTGAGGAGGAAAGAAGGGGAAGCTTCAGATCCAACAAGTACATTGTTGTATGTATGTGTGTATAGCGACTGTCAGATGTAGCTGTCGGTCCAAGGGGGTTCCGGGCGGAATGGCAAATTTAGAAACGGGGTTATGCTGGGATATTTTGGGCTGAAGAGTAGCTTGGACGAGGAATATATAGAGGGCGGTGGTCGGTGGAGTGAGTGGGTTTGTTCCGTTTATGTGGTCGTTATCACTTTGCATATTCACATCATCCATTCACATCATTCATTCATTCATTCATCCATCAAAATGTCTCGCATCATCACCAAAAACCTCATAAGTGGCCCCCTAGAAGCAGGCCCCTCCATCCTCTCCACAACCCGTCTCCCCCATCCCCTCCCCGACCTCCTCGACCACGTCTCCTCAAAACTATCCCACAAATCAATCCGTCTCTCCCTCATCGTCGCCACCCGCGACTACCAAGCAACCTCCACCCTCGTCAGCCCCACAACCCCCGGCTTCCACCCCCATCCATCTACTCCCGGCCCACGAACCCCCGGGAGTGTCGGCACCGGAAGTACCCTGGGGACTCCGCTGAGCGGGTTTAGAGCGCGGATTAAGGGGTTGGGGAGACGGGGGAAACCGCTTGTGGTGGGGACCGGGGGGTGGGCGAGTGGGCCGGGAAGTCCGGGGAGTCCGCCGCCGATGAGCGCGGGGATCACGGAGAGTTCGGGGAGTTGGGAGGATGGAGGGGGGGGTTGTTCGTTGGGGGTTAGGTTGTTTTATGGGGGGGAGGTGGATGGGAGGAAGAAGAGGGTTGTACAGAGGGTGTTGGAGAAGGCTAGAGGTCGTTTTGGAGTCAGGTAAGGTCATCAACTTGGTCATGGAAACACACAACTAACACCCCGTCTAGTCCCGAATTCCTCCCCGACATAACCACCCTCGACGGCCCCGGCACATCAGACTCCGTAACCACAGGTCTAATAAGCCAATCACTCACGCAAAACCAAACGCTCTTCCACAGTGAAAACCTATCCGTCTTCGCCCTCGACCGCACATATACCTTCAAATGCGCACAACGAAGCTACTCCATCCACCGGCACCCCACGCGTCTCGACGACGCCATAACCGAGCTACGTCTCCTCTTTCTCGCCAAGAACCGCACCACCACCAGCCTAGGACATATCCAACGGTCATTCGATGGCATCAGAGTCGATGAAGTTGCCTTGGTGGATATCTTGAATGGGTATCTAGAGAGGTATGGGGAAGAAGGGATGCAGGGTGTCGAGGGGTTGAAAAGACGCGTTGCCGACCAGGAAGCCCGTCGACGCCCGTTCATCCCGCTTGACGAGAAAATCTCCCTGTCGGAGAAATTCGCTGCCCTTGGTTGGAGTACCCTCCCCGAAGCAGGAGACTGGGACATCCCATCACCAACCGAGTCTATCCCATCCATCCCCCCTCCTACATTAAAGAGATCCTATACCCCCATCCATCTAACCCTACCAACCCCTCCCAAACGGGACCTCATCCCCGTACGTCCCGTCTCTTTCATCCCATTAGCACCTACCTCCGCCAAACCACCCCCATGCATCCTCTCCACAACCCCCCGAAGTCTAACAGCCCTCCCTAAACTGATAATCCCCACTCGTCCCCCTCTCGGGGTCAACGCCCCCCCAAGTCTCCCCATAAACACCAACACAAACGCCATCAAGACTACACAACTACCAAGCCGCTTCAGTATCACCCCGTCCACAGCAACAGCCACCGCCCCCGGAACCAGCCAAACCACTCCCGTCCCGCTACCCCCTCCACTTCTTCTTCCAAACCAGACGCCGACAACCGCACTTGCTACCAATTTCTATAAGATACCGCCTATGACTAAAGATCCTCCGGTGACGTTGGAGACGCCTACGTATACGGCGATTTACCCTTCGTTGACGACGTGGGGCATGTTGCCGAGACATGATACGCCTGGTTGGGATTCGATTTCCTTGCATCCGGCGGTGACGGCGGAGGACTTTTCGCCTACCACGAGGGGAGAATGGGGAAAGTTAGTACCGCAACTTGCCCCTCGGACGGTTGGAATCACCACGTTTGTTAGCTGACATACTTGTAACCATTTCCTTTGTTAATGAATCTTAAATACCCACTCTATCCTAGTCTAGAAACACCAATCTATATGCAAATATACAATCCAATGCAACCCATCACCAACCATACTTGCCACCCGCCTCCTTCCTCTTACTCTTCCCAGCCGCAAAACTCTCCTCCAATGCCTCCCTATTATTCTGTGCTTGCGTAACAAGTTGTTTGAGAGAGTGTTTACCAGGCTGGACTGTCCGTAGAGGGTTATGTACTGCGTCGTCACCCGTCGTTGCCCGGATATGTTCGTTATGAGCGTATTCACGATCCATGTTGAAAGAAACTAGGTTTGCATTGGCGACGTCGTTGGCGTTACGACCAAGGAGATCACGACGGGCGGATCGGTCGAGGTTGAGATTGTCCGCGAGACCTCCGAGCGTCGTCGAAGAGCTGGATTGACTTGGTGGAAGAGGATCTAACGACGAGGGCAGAGACGTTGCGGGGGCAGCTGTTGGTTGTGGGAAGATAGTCTTATAAGCCGTTGAATCTTCCTCAGAAACCGTCCGTGTCTCCGGCGCAAACGAGAACAACGACTTGGGAGCTTCCTCCTCTTCAGCTTCCTCCGCCTTTTCTTTATCAACCTTCTCCTTCTCAGCCTCAACCTTCTCCTTCTCAGCATTCCGGTTTAAAACCCTCTTCGCATTATCCACCTTTGCCTTGGCCCTATTTTGTTGTTGTCTAACCACACTTAACGGTTTAAACATAAGTGGATTCCCCTTCAACTCGACCTCCTCCTCATTCTTCATCCCCTCTGGGATTTCCGGCCCCTTGACCTTCTCTTCCGAGTCGCCTCCACGACTAAAAGCCGGAGATGCGCCCGTCTTCAAATTTATCCCCACGCGCGACCGACCAGACCCGCTAGAGGCCGACGAGAGACTTCCGTTTGATGGCGTCTTCATTTGTACTCGATTTTTCGGTGGTGGGAGGAACGAATTGAACCCCGCGAATGTATTGGTTTGTTCGAGACGAGGTCGTTTGGACGATGGTTCTTCTGATGTCGAGCTTGTTGGTAACGAGACTTGAATCTTGCCGCCGCTAATAAGTTTTTGAAATGGTTTCTTCGTTGTAGTAGTAGTGGCTTGTGTCGCTTTGCTGCTTAAAGAGTCAGTCTCTTGGTCGCTGTCCGACCCGGAATCGTAATCCACAAGACCCATTTTATATGTCCAACAAATCAATGCCTTAAACCGCGTGACCAGCAATGACGTCCTCACCACATGCATTATGCGACGATAAATGCGCGCACCATCGCCATCGCCCGTCAAAAGTTCCTGCCGGCCCGTCAACTCACACCCGCCACCTGTCAAGCCACTGACCCCAGCCCGTCCCAGGAAACTTCATGATCTATCACCTTCCACATCCGTCTCACAATGCCACCATCTCATACAGTGGGCTCTTTAAATGTAAACCCCGCAGTTGCAGGCGGCATTTGTGCCACCCCATCTAGCCGTTTCTGCCGGAACATCACCAGCCACACTGCTTCGGGATTAATCCTTTCCAGCGCCTTATAAACGGCAGGATTAGCCAGCTGTGGTGTGAGCAACACAAGAATGTCGTCATAGATTTCATCCCGCAGAGGCACATGTGTTAACAGGGCTAACAGCAGCTTTGTCGCCGCTTGCCACACTTTCGCCGCTTGGCTGTGGCTTCCGAGTCTGGTATTCTCATATGACCCCGAGCTGGCCGAGACTACAGTTCCTGACATCCCGGGCATCAAAATACCACCCTTCTCAGGACCCGAGACACCGCTTTGTCCCGCGGTAATGAACCCCCGTAGCCCGCCACTCTTGGTCGCCTCAGTTTGAGCTCGCTTCATCCATGCGTGCATGCGCTTCCCCCATTCATCTCTGAATCGTGACGTCATAAAATCCCCTGCCGATTCACACAGCGCTGCCATGGTTTCGCACGCCGCCACAACAATGAACGGTTGTGAATCGTAGAGACGTTGCGTAATGACGGGCCAGACAGAGTTGACCAAGGGAAGGAATGCAACAGGGTCATTAGAAAGAGCTGGTGACACTGTTGTCAGTAAAGCCAGCAGAGAGCGTCGCAAAGTAGGCGTCGGAGACGTAAGGTAATGCTGTGTAAGCTCTGTAATCTGTGCAAGAATCTTATACGTCGGTGTAGGTGGTGGTCTCTCGGGCTCCGGTGGCAATTGTTCCTCTTCTTCCTCAGCACCCGCCTCATCATTCTGTTGATCTGCATCTTCATCCCCCTCTAAAATCTCCGTAATCCGGCTATTCTTCTTGTGTAACTCCGATTTCCATGGTCTCTGCGGATATGGTCTCCCCTCTCGATCAAACGCAGCATCTTCCTCTTCACGTCTCTTTCGTGTCTCTTCCTGTTTCTTCATGTCTTCTACCACCGATTCCAAAGTCTTCCATTGCTTAGGCTCCTTAGAGCGGAAGATCGGCATGTCCTCTGTCGTGTGACCCTCCAGTAGCAACTGATTTGATTGTACACCTTGCGTGACAATCTCATTGAGTACGGAAAAAAGTCCCTCTACAAACACGGGATAGCCGTGGTAATTGTCCAACGCTGAGAAAATAGCCCGGACAACATCTTCTAACAGCGGAACTAACTTGGGACCAGCTAGCTTGACAACCATGGTCATGACACGCATTGTAGCTGGTGACACGCTTAGAGTATTCAATCGAAGTGCCACAGAGTTAACCATGTAATCCGAATTCTCAACAAGCAACTCTGATACACTAGAGTATCCACAAGCAGATGCCATGGTGTTTAACCCAACAATCGCGTGATGTCTAAGTTCAACCTTGTCAGACCCAAGGAAAGACGTCACAGGATACAACACATCAATCATTTCTGGTCGGAACTCTTCTTTGCCTCTGACAGCTGCAAATGTAACAGTCTCAATAGCTAGAGCCTCCAGTCTCCAGTCAGACTCGACAAAGTCCACATGCGAATCCAAAATTGACACAGAATACGAATAAAGCTCCGTAAAGACAGTCTCCGCTTCATCCGTAGAACCAAATGATAAGAACGCATCAAACTCGGACGTTTTACCAAGGGCCGACTGAAGAAGTTTAAGAGACAGCCAAAACGCAGAAACCTTGCTCTCCCCCGTAGCCTCCTGTAGATACTCCATCATCTCCTGTGCCATCTTAACCTGCTGTGTTGCATTCCCCAGCGTAGCCACCAAATCTGCTACATCGGCACGGAACGCTGTTTGACTTTCATGGGCCATGAGGACGGGTCTGAATCGTACCAGGCGAGACTCCTCCGAAGTGACATCCTTCCCTCCAGAAAGGAGCTCCATGGTTTCCACCTCGTCGATCACCTTGGGGGTCTTACTGTCAACGAGCAACTGGGTTACACTATCTCGAAGGGACTTGGCGATGGCTTCGTCGAGAACCGCTGATGAAAAGTTCATAGTCGAGGCGAAGTAGAGACCCTTCTTGACGTTACGAACGGCTCTTTGTCTGACGGCCTCGTCGTTGGATTGTACGATTCGTGGAAGACTAGTCACCCAGTGGTAAACAGTTGCCTTGATGATCTCAGCCAAGTCTGGATATACACTAGCCAACTCGACCAGACCCAACTCCAGACTTCCGCTGTCATCATCGATCGAGGTCAATGCCATGGCCGTCTCTACAAGCATTGGCGCTGAGTCTTTCATCGACTTGTGACACTTCTCCAACAACTCGATACAGAAACGTAGTAAAGCTTCCTGGACGAGAACCTCGTCATGTTTGACTAATCGAAGAACAGTCATCAATGCCAGACGAACCTGCGCCGTGGTAGCTCTCAACCAAGCCGGTGTCCAGACCTTTCCCTCTGATGGCTTTTCCGGCTCCGAATGTCCCGGAACCTCCCTCTCAATCTCCTCTACATCTTCATCATCGGCACCCTTGGCCAATATAGCCAGCTCATCTTGACTCTTCTTCTCCCTTTTTTGCGCCTCCATCACCTCCAACTCCCGGATCAACTTGCGTGTATACATGTCATCGAGAACACGTAATAGTACCGCCTGAAGCGTCTTAATCGCCGCCTCTAAAACCTTGATCTTCTCACGTGTGGGCACAGCCAGAACCTTGGTCAGGGCAGTAACAGTCCCCGGGAGAAAGGAAGCCAACGCAGCATCATCTTTGATGGTTGCGAAGAACGCACGAAGGGTCTTCATAGATGCTAGTTGGATACCTGGTGTCTTACCATCTGTGATACCTGATAAGAGCACCGTGATGGTATGTCCCAACGCTGGAATTCCAGAGGCATCAACTAATGACGCTGCCGCCTCTTGTGACCGACCACATGCCGTTATCAAAGTCTCAAGCGACATCAAACTCTCAGAAATGACCTCCTCGGACATCTCCCTAGTCTCCTTCTGCCCGGGGATACCACCAATGATAAAAGTCAAGAACAACATCAACTGCTGCACCAATGCAGCCTCAATATTAACACTCCACCCATGGAATATAAGGATCGTCAAACACCGAAGCGTCCCTTCTAACAACGAAACTGGATATGCTTCTTGTCGTTTAAAGATTTGAGAGAGTGGAAAGAAGATGTAATCGGCAATATTCTTGTCAAACACCGATGGATCACGATTAACCTGCCCCGTAAGAAGCGTATGCAACTCCGCCACAAGCGTTCCAAGACGCCGTGAGTCAACAGCCGTTGGATTCTCCTTCAAGGCTGTCTGGCTGATAGCCACACAACATGGTTTAATCTACAGCCGTCAGTCTAAATTCTCGCCCCTTCCTAAAAAAACACATACCTGTTGAAAAAACTCCGTCCTCTCAATACTAACTTGTCCCTTCCCAGACGACGCCATCATGACAAGGCTTACTGTCCAATTCGTATGTACACTCAATAAACCAGAATAAACCGTAAAGACACACCGACAAATCCTACCCGGAATCCTCAATTGTCACTTATATCCAGAAATGGAAAATCCTAGTCGTCATCCGATGAACCGCTGTCAAATTCCCGAATTGTCCAAAGTTGAACCCATCATCACATGCTTACATAAGCACAAACTCAATGAGGGTTGACATATCGGTAGCTAGCTTTAGAAGCTCCACAGTTTCCGAAATAGGAAAACAACCAGAATAAATGTGATCCCCGCATTCGGCCGTTACGGGTGCATTTATATTCAGGTAGCCGTGTATATAATTTCGAACATACCTCTCGTATTCGTCTTCTTTCTTTGAATTTAAAGTTTCTGTTGACCGTCCGTCCTGGGGAACCTTTATCGTTATTATGGAACCCTACCCTACTTTGGTTCATGACTTTAGCATGATCTCGCCAGACTGTGCGGCCTACGAGTCTGGTGATTTCAACGCACAGAATGCCCTTGTCTTAATTGGAGGTCTTGGTGATGGACCGCACAAGCTACCATATGCCAGGGCCCTCTCCAAGGTCCTCTCGGAGAATCCCGGGCTAGGATACTCGCTATTCGAAGTGCACCTCAAAAGCTCGCACATGATGTTCGGGTTCTCAAGCTTAGCGGAGGATACCGACGGCATCGAGAAGATTGTGGGGTATTTGCGGGGTCGAGGGCGCAACAAGATTGTTCTCATGGGTCATTCAACCGGCTGCCAGGTAAGAAACATACCCTACCTAACCAGTCCCATGGCCACGACCATCACCTGACCACGTGACAATGGGCTGATTCGTTACATAAATACATGGCTATAGGACATCATAGAGTACAACGTGCGCAAGGCCTCCACGAGCCCCGTCACGGGCTACATTCTGCAGGCGCCCGTGTCAGACCGGCAAAATGCGTGGCTCGTCACGGTGGCGGGGAAATCGGAGGAGGAGGAGAAGTTGAAGAAGGCGTTGGAGACTGCCAGATGCATGATTGATGAAGGGAGACCTTTCGAGTGGGTTCCTAAAGAGGTTATTCCTACGGAGATGGCTGATGCACCTTATACGGCTTACAGGTTTAATGCCTTATACGCCGAGGGTGGTGATGACGACTACTTCTCTTCCGACTTGCCTGAGGGTAGAGTGGCTGAGATCTGGTCTGGTATGAAGACCCCCACGCTCATTCTCATCAGTGGTGCTGATCAGTACATGCCCTCATCTATCGACAAGTCTACCCTCCTCTCATCATGGACAACCCATACAACGCACAGCAGCGTCTTCTCTGGCATAATCCCCTCAGCCACACATACAGTCCCGGAAGCTACAGCCCAAGAAACTCTCTTCCGTCATGTCATCTCCTTCCTAACAAGCGTCTAAATAACGTCCCCTTCCTTATGATCCCAAGCAACATGCCATTTTCATAGTCTCACAACATCAGCCCGTCGTCTGAGTGGCCTCAGAGAAATGCTCTGTAGCCCGTGAGCAAAGAGGTATTGTATACCACAAAAGGCAATTACCGGGGTTTTTCGGGAGCGTGCGACGGAGAGTTCAAATGGCACGATGTAGACTGATCTAGGGGTGATTTTGGGGGTGACCTTTGGTGATTACGTTGGGTGTGATTTGGAGGATACGGTAGATGGAGAAGTCCAGTGTGACAGGGTATAAAAAGGAAGCCGGTAGTTCCTGTTTTTCCCGGCGAGTATTCTTTCTTTTCTTCAAAATACCAAACACAAGATTATCTCGAATCTTTTCCTCCTCTTCCTCCTCATCCATCAAAAAAGAATCCTCAAACAAAATCATCATCACCATGTGCTATAGCGCCAACTGCCCCGACTGCTGTACGTTCAAAAGAACCCTAACCATCCATAATCCCAAACTAACCCACCCACCAACCCGGCTAGCCAAACCATCCTGGTACGGTCACGTGGCCACCACAACTGCATCCCCGCGTGAAAGCGAATGGTGTGAATGTGAGCCCCACATCGCCAACACCCGCCCTCAATACAGCGCAACATCGACGCCTCGGACGTCCTTCTCGGGCGTCACTTTCATCAAGAGTTTCTTCGGGACGTCGCCGTCGGCGAGCGCAGAGAAGAAATAGGTTGATACCCCTACAACCACCACCCCAAACAAACCAGGCTGCCAAGATATACAGTGATTGGCTCAAGCAAGCTACAGGACACGAGGTAGATACAGGACTCTCGCGACAAGTGACATGTTTTATAATTGATGAATCAAATACACCGCCCCCCCGGCCAAATTACCCCAAAACCACAAACCACGTCTATCTCCAAAACGCACTTCCGTCTCCGATTCCATGACCAACCGATTTCTCCTCCGCGATAAGCTGACTGCCCGGCACTATGACTCCTCCCCCACCGCCTGCCGTTAAATGACATTCCGGCTTGGCCCGTCCACGGACCTGTTGCCGTTAAATGACATACCGCCCGGGGTTAATGACCCTAAAGTGGTAGGATTGGAGGATTGACGATTTATCTGGGGAAAGCGCATTGAGTTGCACGAGGGATCGGGAGTTGTTGATAAGAGATGATATAATTGGGCATTGAGGGGCTTTGTGATTGGCTGGTTGAGGATGTTTGATTGAGTGTCGGGCGGAATTAGGAACGGTGGATATAAAGATAACGATGATAATGTTGGCGGGGTTTATAGTATAAAGAGATGATAGTCTATCTTCAAGTCATGACACTTCCGTGAAACATACGATAACCTTATCCCAACCAACTTCACAAAATGGCCATATTTACACCCCCAATAATAGGGCTTATGCTCTTAGCATTCACGACCCTCCACTTCCTCACCCGTCTCTTCAACCCACTATCCCGGCTTCCCGGCCCCTTCATAACCCGTCTAACACGACTCCCCCTCCGCTACCACGAACTCAACGCCAACCGAACCCGCTGGATCCACTCTCTCCACCAACACTACGGTCCCGTCGTACGTATCGCGCCCAACGAAGTCGCTTTCTGTTCACCATCGGCCATCAAGGAGATCTATAACAACGGTGGTAGCGGCTATGATAAGACCGAGTTCTATGACCTGTTCAAGGCGTACGGTAGACGTACAATGTTCACTTCCCTGGTCAAGGATGAACATATGAAGCGTCGGAGGATCATCGCTGATCGTTATGCCAACTCTAATGTCATGAAGGAGGCTTCCATGGCTGGTATCCAGGACCGCGCTCAAGACTTCCTTCGAAAATGTGAAGCTTCCGCCGGCCAAAGCATGGATATCTTCCGGAATCTTCACGCTTATGCCTGCGATTGTGTCACTCAGCACCTCTTCCACCCCTTCGGTACCCGTGCCCTCCAAGATAAAGATGACGAGGAGATGATGCACCAGGTTGCCGTTGACGATAGTCTTCGTAGTAAGTAACCCTAGACAACCCTGCCACTATCCACGACTTACAAACATGCTGACACCCGCGGTCTAGACCGCCTGATTCAGCATTACAGTCCTCAGATACATGCGGTCATGTCCAAGGTGTTATGGTACTTTGGCGTGAGACCTCGTACCACTCCATTGGCTGACCAATTCGTTCTGGACGCCAGTGGACAGGATAACACCGCCCACTTCACGCTCATGGCGCGGATGCGCGAAAAGATCGGCGACCTCGAACAACTCGATCTTGCCGCCGAAGCTCTTGACCACATGGCCGCAGGCATCGACACGACCGGAGACGTTCTCTGCTTCCTCATGTGGGAACTTTCCCAACCACGGAATAAAGCCGTCGTTGCCTCCCTACAGGCTGAGATCCGCTCCAAGCAACATGCCTCATTCGATGAACTTCCATATCTTGACGCAGTGGTGAATGAAGGGTTGAGATGTTTCTCTGCTATCCCGATGAGTTTACCCCGCTATGTACCCGCCGGCGGCAGGATAATCGACGGGTTCTTCATCCCCGGACATACCATTGTAAGCGGGCAAGCATTCTCCGTACATCGATTAAATCCCGATATCTACCCCGACGGCGACTCATTCACCCCCGAGCGGTGGCTGGCCAGCGAGGGAGATGCCGAGAGAAGAAAAACGATGTTTGCTTTCTCGGTGGGCGGGAGAGGTTGTATTGGGAAGCATTTGGCTATTGCGGAGATGAAGACCTTGTTGAGGGCTGTTTATATGAGATTTGAGACGGTTCCGGCGAAGGGGATGACGGAGGAGGAGATGGCAATGGATGATCAGTTGATTTCTTCGAGGCCGTTGGGACAGAGGTGTTTGTTGCATTTTGTGGCGACGGCGGAGAAGGGTGAGGAGATTCACGCTTTGCCGTAGGTAGGTAGTCTCTTACAGTATCTCCCAGCGATTCCGTATTATTTCATAGAAATGTCTGTCAAGCTCCAAGTGTTGTCGGATTAACCCGGCTTTAGTGCTTGATCTTTCACTAGTATTAGTCGCCAAAACAGTCCGCCCATGCTAGAGATTTCTCCAGGCATGTGTCACTGACATGTACTGAGTCTTGAGACGAAAACCAACATACACCACCGTCATTACCGTCATTGCTGTTAGAGCATAACACAATATGGCGACCGCCGCAGATTTAACCACCTCTAATCCAAACATGCCTCAAACTTGCATCAATTTGATATTTCGTGTACCCACTGCCTATCCCGTCAGTAGTTTCCACACTTTCGCCACCTCAGGGCAATGACAAGCAAGCGACCCAATGAACTGAAAGCCCAGTGCCCAACCTCCGGATACACCGTCAACACAATACATCCCAATGTCTATGCATTGATCAGGCGTAATAACTTGATTCTGATCTTGCATTTCCATAGTAAACAACCACGATACTTCCAGATACAGTACAAGTCAATTAAGATTCCACATGGAATTAAGCTGTTGTCTTACCTAAACAGTCCATGACGTTACTAGTTGGAGAGCCTGTTGGCCTGTCTCAGCTAAACTGGATCACTAGTGAGGTACAACCCTGACATTATGACTAACTAGCCTCACCATGAAAAACTACCGGCGTTCCCGCCGAGATACATCTACATACATGCATACATACACAGAACAACACATGTCTAAACCCCTCTACACATGTCTTCACACAACCAAACAAACCTCCATAAGTTCCAACAATCCGTTCCCCTCCCAGCCTATTTGAAACCCAACCCAGAGCATGTGCAACACCGGCCCCATTCTCCACACAAACCCTAACCAGACCCTGGCCCATCCAAACGTTTCAATCCCCTCCCTTTTGCTAAAGAGCCCCGGTTTTTCTCGTCACTGGATTTTTGAAATTTATTCTTTTCCGATCTAACTTGTTCCCGATCCCCACTTCTTCTTACTCAACGCCAGCAACAACCCCATCTTAATCCATCTTCAGCAACTGTTTTTTTCCTTCCTGCTCTTGCCCCGTTCTCTCTTCTCCCCCGCACTCTGTCAATTACTTTGTATGTATCTTCACGATATCGCCTTGTCCGCCATAAACGCCCATACTAAACGAAGACATCGTCATAGTACGCAAAGACACTTGACCCAGTCTGACGGTTGATAATCCCGTCTATTCACTCTACGAGTTAATGCATCGCCAAAATCAAAAGCCTCGATTACTCTCTTCGGCTCATGTTCCTATACGCTCTTAATAGAGTCTAACCCACCTTCTCTTCTCCACGACTTTCTTTTTCTCGATAGACAACTTCGTCGGCCTCATCTCTTTTCTCGTATCACGATATAAAAGACTGCCCACCATGTCCAACATCAACGTCAACCCCGATATCACCGACCAGTTCTACCGGTACAAGATGCCCCGCATCCAAACCAAGATCGAAGGCAAGGGCAACGGTATCAAGACCGTCGTCACCAACCTTTCCCAGATCGCCCAGTCGCTTGCCCGTCCTGGCTCCTACCTCATCAAGTACTTTGGTTTCGAGCTTGGCGCCCAGACCAACAACGACCCCAAGGACGACCGCTGGATCATCAACGGTTCTCATGACAACAAGAAGCTCCAGGACCTCGTCTACGGCTTCATTACCAAGTTTGTCCTGTGCAAGAAATGCAAGAACCCCGAGACCGTTGTCATCATCAAGGACGAGCGCATCATCTTCGACTGCAAGGCCTGTGGCCAGCGCGGCGATGCCGATCTCCGTCTCAAACTATCCGGTTTCATCCTAAAGAACCAGCCCAAGAAGGGCAAGAAGGACAAGGCCGAGCGCAAGGCTGCCCGTGCCGCTAAGCAGCAAGCCGCCAAGGAGGGCTCCGGCTCCGGCAACGATGATGCCTCTGACCATGCTTCCGGTGACGGTGCTACCGCCGCCGATGATGACGGTGACGCCTCTGACCAGGAGTTCCAGAACATGAAGTCCACTGTCAACGCTGCTACCGAGGACGTCCAGGTTAAGGATGACGAGTGGGCTGTTGACATGTCCGAGGCTGCCGTCAAGGCCCGCCAGGCTCAACTCCCTAGCGAATTCAAGGCCAAGATGACCCTTGGTGACGACGAGGATGAGGATGGCGAGGGTGGTGGTAACTCCATCTACGATGAGTTCGGTCAATGGGTCCTCGACCAAGGTACCGAGACCGAAGGCGGCATCCCCGCCGTTGACTCTGTCGCCATTTACGTCAAGGCCAAGGAGCTCGGTATTGCCAAGAAGCACCGCACCGTGCTGGTTCTCGCCCAGACTCTGTTCACCACCGATAACATCGTTGAGCAGATTCCTAAGCGTTCTGGTATGCTCGCCCAGCTGGTTGGTGAGAGCGATAAGCACATGAAGGCTCTGCTTGGTGGTACTGAGCGTCTTATTGGTACCAAGAGCAAGGAGACCCCCGATGTGGTCAACATTGTTGTCAAGGTTCTCCAGCTGTACTATATGAAGGATCTCGTTTCCGAGGAGGTCGTTACCAAGTGGGGTAACACCGCTTCCAAGAAGTACATCGACCTGGCTACCTCCAAGCGTGTCCGTAAGGCTGCTAAGCCTTTCCTGACCTGGCTTGAGGAGGCCGAGGAGGAATCCGACGAGGAGTCTGATGACGAGTAAACTGTTGTCAACAAATTTCTAATAGTGTGAATACAAGCACAACCTTTTTAATACCTGATGTCCATGTTTAAAAATGTATCCATCTGCCTGACTGTTTCCCATGTTTTCCCGTAACCTCGTTCCAAGCCGGACCGTTAGTGCCTCCGGTAATGGCTTCGCCCCCGCTCTGGCTCCCGCTTGTGCTTATCCCGCTTGTCCTTTTCCGGTTTGTCGTGTATGCTCCTAGCCCATTCGTCCACCTCGGTTCTGTCGGACTCACTTGAAGACTCACGCTTCTTCTTCTTCTTTCCAGAACGTGACTTCTTGGACTTCTTAGACTGTCCAATAGATGTCCCACTCCAGGATCGTGAGCTATCAGAGCTGGCCTCATCATCACTGTCCGACTTGGCGTGCCGGGAGCTTTGTCTCTGCTTAGAATGGCCCTGACTCTTGCTCGACTGGCCAACTTTCCCGTCATCGGAGCCCATGCGCGGCAGGATCATCTTGGGCTGTTGATTCTCCTGTATTTTGCGCATGAGTCTAAGCAGTGCAAGCTCAGCCTCGGTAGGCACGAAAGAGAGAACCCTTTCCTGGCGGTTCACACTTGAGGACCGCTGGCGTGATGGTTCTGGAGATGCCCGGTGCTTTCCTTTAGTGCTCCGCGTGTCTGCACCCTTTTTCTTGTGCTTCCGAGACGAGCGGTTGTACTGGTCACTGTCGGAGCCTGAAGGAGATAGTTAACACAACTGTTAGTTATCTTAGGTCATATTTGAAATGTAGGTAGACTTACTAGAATCCACGGTAGAAGAGTTCCGGCCCCAGTGGTCGGAACGGCTATCAGAGCTTGAGTCTCTAGTCTTCTTTTTCGTCTTTTCCGGACGTGTTCTGCTGGTACCGAACTATCATTATGTGTTAGTACGGCGAACGTAATCAGTAACAATATTCGACTCGGCGTACCGAAGAGACGGATAGTGACCGTGAGGCTATTCAAAAACCATCGTTAGTTACAAATTCTATATCCTGAATATTCCTCACGAAACTTGCCATGGTCATCCTTGGGGGCCCAGTTGGAACTACCAGACGAACTTGTCGAGGGTGCCCGACCCTTCTTGCTCTTACGCTTCCTTCCGTGTCGCTTGTGGCGACCCCGGTTCTTCCGCGATACGATTGAAGATGCGGGTGACAGGCCTGCCGACGACAAATCGTCATCCGAGCTACTGTCTTCGGAACTGCTGCTGGAAGTCGACTCGGCGCGCTTGCGCCTAGACTTCTTCGACTTGCTGCAGTCGTGGTGCTTCCGAGTCTGCCCCATCTTGGATTCTTCACTGACACAAGAATAATACCGTGAAGAGTCAGACTCTGAGGTTCCCAGACTGCAGGAAGTAGAGCGCCGGTGAGCCGACGCGACCTTGCCTGCTACAACTATTCCTCTCGATGGCCGAGAGGTCGGAGAGGCACAGTTACTGGCAATGTACCCGAAACTCGCTGTAAGTTCAGATCGGCTTGTAGAGAGGATAGACTTCTATCTGCTCGGATCAGACAATTTAAAAATCACACACTGTGGGATAGAATAGTCTAATTGCAAAAAGAACAAAGACGGCGTATTGATTACAGTAGTGCCTGCTCAATAAAGGGATGGAAGCAAGTGAATGATGAGGCAATGAAAAGCGAGATGACGAACCTGGGTGAGAAGAGCAGACTCTAGTATATTTGACCGTTTGAATGTAAACGTCAGCTTGCTGAAAGCTCTCTGATGTTTGATCATTGTCCTGTTGAACATTGTCCTTTGGGGTGTTGTCCTTTTTCTCTTCCTGTTTGTCAGGCACAACTTCTGAACAAGCGATGGATGAAGACATCTTGATGGACGTTTTCTGTTTGATGGTTGGTGATGAGAAGAGAAAGAAAAGAGGAAAACTACAAAACTACGATTGTAGGCTTGTTTGTAGGCAGCCAAGCAGTGACAGAAAAAACAGAAACAGCTATTGTCATTACATTCAATAGGCAAGAGCATATATCACATAGATTTGAGTAGGATAACAGAGACGATTCGATGACATAGCAAGAACTCTTTGCAGTAACACCTGTTTGGTCATTGGGGAACATAATGATCGGAGATTTGCCAGCGTGTAACTGCCCTCAAGTATCAATGTACGGAATCGAACAAAGGCACCACCCCCAAAGTTTAGAATATTTAGGTCTACAACATGATACGGACATATACTTCGCTGTAGTCAAATCTCTTATACTAGTATATAAAGGTAGCCGTTCACCTCCGTCTGGCCGCCTCCGCCTCTGCCCTTTTCCACTGCCGGTTAATAAAAACATTCCTCACAACCCCAACACCCCCAGCCAACAAGCCCATCCCGGGAGCCACCAACAAAAGCCATGCCCACCACGATGGACTCCCCCTCTTCAAGTCCCCAATGACCTCTCCTACTCGATCCACCAGCTCCTCTTTCGACCCGTCATTCCAAACAACGACTCCCCTACCCTCCCCTCTAGCAATACACCTCCGAGCCTTCTCTCTCACGTCCCCTTGGCTCTTCACGCGGTTCTCTGCGTCTTCGCTGGATAAGTGCGGGTCTCGGGCCATAAGACGGGCCATCTGTGTTTGCGGATCATGCACAGCTGCGACGATTATAGTGCCACAAAGGGTATCAAGGCCAGCTTCAAAGAGCAGTGGGATATCCAAAACTACCGCCCAGTTTCCGGTGATGTAAGCCCACCAAAGCGCCTTATACATTTCCCACCGTACCGCCGGATGAACAATCCCATTCAAAACACCCCTCTCCCTAACAGCGTCCTCACCCGTCCCGAAAACCCTCCGGCCAAGTGCCGCTCTATCCAACGGACGCCCCTTTCCATCTTTTCCGTTCTCGGGCATTTCATCCGACACAGGGACTAATAAGTCTGGCGTCGACGGTCCGAAATGGTTAACGATGGCCCGGTATCCTGCTGTGCCAGGCTCAACCACCTTGCGCGCTAAAACGTCGGCATCGATGATGGGGATGTTGTGAGGCGGTGAAGAGAGGAGAGAAGAAACTGTTGATTTGCCAGTTGCAATTGAGCCGGTGAGTCCAATGAGTAGCATTTTGCTGTAAATGTTTGGTGTATCTAATATGATTCAAAGAGGTTGGTAGTCTTATTTGTGAAACCAGAGGTTACAATCACAACGACAACAGATCGGAACTGCTATAGGGTTATTATTCAATGCCTAGGGTTGGAGTCTCCCGAAACCAGGACTAGCATGACAGTTCCAGACGCTCCACCGACTTACATATGTCATTCACGTCATTCAGGAACGAACACGAAACGCTCTTTCCATGCTTCAGATGACCCACGAACAGGAACATTCTTAGCGTTAGATACTTGATCCACCTGCGTACATGTGTGTTCTCCCCAGCCAAACCACCCTAGCCCACACACCCAAGACCACGGGACCCAGGCAAACGAAGCCCCGAGCAAGCCAAAACCACGATACCTAATGCACCTCGCAACCTCCGAGCCCCCAAACCAGCGACACACCGTCACGCGCATACCTTCACCGTCTCGTTATATCCGCCAACACGTTAGCCTTCTCTACCCACCCATGCAAGTCACCGGCTTCTGCCCCACTTATCGTCCCATATAACCCGATATTCCGGTCTAGCCTTCCACATACGACCATAGCCTGCGGAAAATACGGGGTCCCGTCTGCTCCCCCATAGTCAAGCCGCAGAGCGCTGGATTAGTAGTACGGTGGGTGACCACGTGCGAATACCCGGTGTTGTATGTTTGTATTTTTATTAAATGCAATGTGTACCTTTTTGCTGGATTTAACTTGTGGGCCTTTTTGGTTGCCTGGATCTGCACCTGCACGAAGTTGTCTCCTACTGCGTGCTCGGTTACTCATAGTGGAGCTTGTCGATAGTTGTGCACTTAAGATCCAAGGCGGTCTAGATGATCGTCATATACATATGTCACGTGCCCTGCATGACGCAGTCCTCCAGTGTCACGACGCTCAAGAAAGGATTCAATAACAATTCCTATTACAATACATACGATCCTAATGGCATCCAATCCAAGACAAAAACAAACAAAAAGGTATCATCAAACAATGCTAGCATCACCAACCACGATGCCTCGTAAATCAAACCCAAAACCAAGAAAAAGCAATCGCTATGAAGTGGTCATGATATCATGACACATGCGAACGGCAGGCCCATATGGAATCCCACCTCAAAGAAACAAGAAAGACTTGTCTGATGCGGAGCAAACGACAGTTTGTCCAAAATATTAATGGAATATCGTCCCGAAATGGGAGATGTTGCACGTTTAAAAGGTACTCCAATGCCAGTCCCGGGGTACACTGGCTGCGATATCGACACAGCTCGCCGTTGGCTTAAGGAACCCATCATCTTGTCTAGGCTGCTCCTGGGGAGCATCAAGCACGCTCTCCTGTTCCGTAGAATCGGTAGCAGTATCAGACTCCGAAGAAGCCTGGTTGGCAGATGGGGAGGCCGACTCGTCAGCGCTAGACTTCCGCGGGCTGAGACAGTTGCGAGCTTTCCAGCTCTCGTACTCAATTACGCAGTGGCGGCAAGCCCGGCTGACGGGAGCCCGCGGGTTGAACTCGGCATTTTGGTCAAGAGGGACCATCATACGCGAGTGGTCATCACAAAAGATGTTGCCACAACGCCGACAGTGGTGTCGTCGAGTGAAGTAGGTGAAGACAGCCTGGCAGCAAGGATCGTCACAAGCCTGGCTTGAACTATCAGGCTATAAACCATAAACGCGGTTAGCATGGCTGTCCCAGAATGGATAAAGCACATTTTTGTGTTCATTGATGTGGTGGGTGGTTGTGTCTGGTATGACAAAGGCAAGTGGCATTTTCCAGAGCCGGAAAATGGCAGGTAGAAGTCGGGAGAGTACATCAGGCGCTAGAGCCCGGGAGTACAACTTTCACGGCTTGCTAGCTACCGTTACCAAGGCCAGATATATCCCGTATTGCAAACTTGCAGGAGCATCCGTAATACACAAACCCGTGTCATGCACTTCCGCACGTTTACCCGATATAGCTCGGTATCAAAAGACGGCATCAGGGTTAGGTTGTACGGAATTGGACATGTGACAGGGCAGTGGTAGTAAGCTCAAGCTTGCATGGGCAGCCATTCGCAGTGTATGTAAGAAAACTCACCTTCCAGTGCTTGCGCGTGGGCTGATCAGTAACCTCGGGGAAGTCCTCCATGGCCCATTCGTCTTCACTGCACCTAATATCGACAGTAGCTCTCCGAACCAAGCCGGGCAGGGCGTAGCTGGCGAAATTAAGGATACTGCTGCGACGTTCTTTTCCAAACGACTCTTCCGATGAAGCCGGGCTACCGAGAATGGCAACAGTAGGTGGTGGTGGAGCTTTAACGGTGTTCCGTTTCTCCTTCCGAGAGGGAAACTGGTTGGGCCGAAGGACAGCGGGCATAAAGAGGTTGGTTGAGTTGTTCGTTGGCGAGACGTTATCGGAATTATTGCTGCTCAGGGGTGAAATCTGAGTAGCTCGGATTGGAATTTGTTGAGCAGATTGAGAGCGAATATGACGATGGGCAGGGCCTTGGGCGGACCTTTGTTGTTGTTGATGCTGTTGCTTCTGGTCTTGTTGAAGTTGCAACTGACGCTGTTCGTTAAGGCGCTGTTGGTGTTGATGACGCAGAATCTGTTGTTGTTGTTGTTGTTGCTGCTGGGCGAGCTGTTGTTGTTTGAGGTATCGTTGTTGGCGTGCTTGCTGCTGTTGTTGTTGCTGTTGTTGACGAAGTTGATGGTGATGGTTGTTGTTGTTGCGAAAGGGATCGTTCAGTGTGGGCATAACCAGGTTATGTTGACGGGGGGCCATGTGATCTCTAGCGTGATGAACAGTAGAAGCCATAGTGTATTAATAGAGTTAGGGTGACGAATCTTGAGGATGCGAGGGATGTAGAGGGATAACGTTGGCTTGTGAGAGCTGGATAAAGGCGAGGGTCCCACTTGTTATATAGTAGCAAGCAGGGATTTGGGCTCGAGTAAGGATCCGGTTGACGTTGTGGTCTGAGACAAACGTTTTTGAACGGAAACGAAGCTGATAAGAGTGGCAAATTGTATGAACTAGAAAGACAAGAAGTATCCTTTTTGGTTACAAAACGGAAACAAGCGTTGGAGAAGCAAAGTGGGAAAAGAAGCTGTGGCTACTATGTATGAGTTTATAGGCCAAAAGCGGAACAAGCGAGAGAGAGCGAGCGATAAGACGGAGGAAGGAATTGACGCAGTAAATATGGATATGACGGAGGCGACCGAAAATAATCGAGACGTCGGAAAGATAGAAGAAATCCGGGGATTTGAGGAACTTGAATGGCCTTTAATACGGGTGAAGGAAGTAGGTCAAGGGACCAAGTCAATTAAGCGATTGATGGAGTGGGAAACAGCTGGTATGCGAAATGCACAATTGGGATTAAGTGACAAAGACGGTCTGGGGTTTTAACCGGGCGTTGTATGTGTATGTATGTGAATTGTTGATTGAATGGTTGGCGGATTCAGTGACTAGAATTGTGTGTGGTGGTGAAAAGGCAACAACAAAAACCGAATAGGCAAAGTGCGAAAGCCCAGATAAAGTAATCAATTCAGACCAAGCAAAATTCACAACTACCCATGGCATCTCTCAGCATGGCAAGAGCGCACGCAACGCTTTGTGGCCGAGGCCTCGGACAGATGGCACTTGCGTTAGGAAGTAACGGACGACGATGATGAAGGCAACTAAGACAAGAAATAGAGGGTTAAGAGAATGAATCCGGCGATTAGTGGTGACGGCCGTGCCCGGTGGGATGAAGGATTTGGATCTAGATGCCTGTAGAGGATAATGAGGAGGGGCACGTAACTTGGGAACGAGAAAGGAATAGCTGTGGGTTAGGATTGATTTATGAAGCTACAAGTGGCAAGTCTAGAGCAGAGCGAGATATCAGGTGACTAGTGTAGATTGTATTAAGTGAGGCTTATAGTTTAGCTGACTGCTCACATGAGATTCTTTGTAGACTTTGTCAGAATAGATGGGGATGGCATTTACACGTGTAAGATCACCTTCGTCATCGTCAATAGCCCGAAATAAAGCCTGCTAGCGAAAGCCAAGCCATGCGTTCCATAAACCTAGCTTCAACCAGGGTGTTGAATAACTCCCTCTTTCATAGTCAGTCGCAAGCAAACAAGTTGGACAAGGGACGGCCATTGACCAAAAACGGAAATTCAATTAGCAATTTAGTGATTGGTTCACTTTACCTCTGTCGCGCTGCATCTTTTCTGTTGTGCGTACAGCAATATGCAGATAAAATTGAAGTCTGTAACAGAGGAGGTCAAAACGCGGAAAACTGGAATGTGAGTAAGTAAGTAGGTGAGTACAAGGTGAAGGCAAAGTGACGTCTGAACAATACAAAGTTGTTGTCTCTCTTGTGTATGGATATATCGTGTACATACATACATACGTGCCTACATGCCTACATATGTACAAGACCAACGAAAGATCAATGCTTCATGTCTCTCATATGTCCCCCTCTAGTTTCGACCGCCCCATCTTGTCACGGACGGTTTTACATGTCAATCTATCTACAACAACATACGCTGAAGTCTCCCCACAACGGCAACCAAGCACGCGCCCGAATCTCAATCATCCTTCATCTTCTACATCGCCTCGTCGCCTCGTCTAACTCCGTCCGCACCCGAAAAAGTCGCCGCCTTCATCAACAGTCGGTCCCGTAACCGGACTACAATGATCTACCCCGCCTTCAACCAGAATTCCATAGTCATTGGCCCGACAGACGGATTTAATTCTCCTGCACAAAATCACTCACTTTCGTCGTGCCTTGGTTGCACTCACCCACCACCGGTCTTCTTTTGCACAGCGATGAGCCCTGTAGCAAGCTGGGATGGCCTGTCGTGTTTCATACCAGGGTGTTTGGTTGCGGCTCTGGCTTTGCTTTATTTGCTTTGGGCCTTGAAGCCTTGAGGCGCATGATGGTTTGTTGTGGATCGTGAGGGGAAGAGGTGGAGATACTACTGTGGAGATGTAGGTTTATAGTGGAGGCCACAGAGGATTTACTTTGTGCGCTTAATGACGAGCGTCGTCGAACTTGTAGATACCGGTGATGTGACCATGATATCACACCCAAAAAGGAACCCCGCAGATCTCGAAATCCACATTCTGCAGCCAAAACAATGTACACAGTCGGCTGTATGCACATGAGATTAACCATCGTTCCGACAGTGCACACCCTGGCCACAACGTAAAAAAAAAAAAGCTAGCTATATCGCCGGTGTCGTCATGATTACATATCGAAATCTACTGCATCTAAACCAACAACTGGTCCCAGCTCCTCGGCCGAGTCACCAAACACAAACCGTTCAAAAGCAAGACAAGCCGAATCTCAGTACCCGTGAGCTATAACAAGTGGTGATATCAAAGCTTTGATGTGGAGTATCTCTTCCCTTGCTCGAGTCCAGCCAAATCTAAACTTGACAACTGGCTGTGACGTGTAGGCTTAAGACAACCATAGGAATCCAACATCCATCCAGACTGAGCGTCTTCACCGCTTCTTTACATGTTACATCAAGTGGGGAGCCTACCAAATATATGCATATGTAAATATGACCTCTGACTGATTGGCCGGTCGGTCGGTCGGTGTTGACGGGCGTCAAGACTGCATTGTTGGACAGTTCCAGACTTTGGTGCACTTTGGTGGTGACTTTTGTGTATTATCAAGTGTTAAACTGGTTATGTACATAGTTTGAAATTCAATTTAACCACTCGTGGAATTTGCATCATCAAGTGTATTGTGTAATAGGGTTATGACCCTTGTGTCAAACACATCATACAGACCACAACGACGACAGTCTTTGTTGTCAGAACAATTACATTTTAATCTAATTCCATAATCTATTCATGGATTCACCCAAGTCCCACTTTGTCCACCTTCTTTCCTCACAACCCGTAAACCACTAATAATAATTTCCCTGTCAACCGCCTTACACATATCAAACACCGTCAAAGCCGCCGTACTAGCCGCCATCAAAGCTTCCATCTCCACACCTGTCGCACCGTTACATGACGCTTCGGCAAGAACCTCAATGCAATTCTTTTCCAGGTCAAGTTTAAGGTCGACACCGATATGTGTAAGGAGTAGTGGGTGGGCCAACGGGATCAGATGAGGCGTTTGCTTTGCGGCGAGGATTCCAGCTAGTCGGGCGGTAGAGAGGACGTCTCCTTTGCGGAGAGTGTTGGTGTTGATAAGAGATGGGGCTGTAGAGTTGCTGAATTGGATATGGGCGGCAGCCTTGGCAAGGCGAGTTGTGGAGGGTTTATATGTTATTGGGACCATGTGGGCTTCTCCAGTAGCAGAGACATGTGTAAGGTGTGTCGACTTTGGGGGTTTAATCGAGTCATCCTGTTCAGAAAGTCGAACTGCCGTGGTAGAAAAACACCGGGACGTAGCCATGAGAGACCGAGTGACAGACCGGGGAGTAAAAGACCGTAGCATACCTAAACACCCGTCAGCCTCCAATCAAAATCATCGGTCTATTCTGTCCTCTCTTCAACTCATCCGCCGGGACATGTTCCTTTTCCTTATCTCGAACTGCCCCTCCAACAACCCGCACAAGTTCGTCATCAACGCCCTCAAATGCACCCGCTTTCAAAAGCCGTTGATAATCAGCTTCTTGAATGGGTTGTCCACCGTTGACCTTGCGAACGACATCTCGTAACGACACTTCTTTGTTCCCGAAAAGACACACTTTGATGTTTCCGTCTGTTGTGATTCTAAGCCGGTTACAGGTGCCACAAAAGGAATTTGTCATGGAGGTGATGAAGCCGATACTCCCTTTGAACCCGGGGATCTGGAAGCGTTTTGAAGTATCGCCTTTGCGAAGAGGGAGTGGAGTTAACTCTGGATGAACCTGACGAATGGCAGATAGCATCTCTAGATAGGTAAACATCTTGTCATTGGTCCACTGATTCCCAGAGAAAGGCATATACTCAATAAACCGCACTTCCAGCTCGTTATCCCGGGTGAGCTCGACAAAGTCGGGTATCTCACTGGCGTTCAAACTGCGAAGAACAACCACGTTGAGTTTCAAAGTGACCTGCGGGACAAACTTCAACAACGCATCCAAAGCCTTCCTAACAGCAGGAAGTCCAGGACGTCGAGTGATATGTTCGTATTTTTCAGGAGATAGTGTATCTAACGAGAGATTCACCCCCGTCAAACCCGCGTCAACCATGAAAGGCAACTTTCTATGTAGAGAAATACCATTGGTAGTGATACATAGATCTTTCAACCCCCATTCCTTCAACATGCCCAGTCGTCCAACTAAACCAAGTATATCCTTCCGCACAGTTGGTTCACCACCTGTAAGACGAATCTTGGTGACTCCATTTTTTACAAAAAGAGTAGATAAATGGACGAGCTCAGGAGTTGTCAGGAGATGCGGAGGCGGAGAAAGCGGGATACCAGCGGCCGGCATACAATATAGACAACGAAGATTACAGCGTTCTGTAAGGGAGAGACGAAGATAGGTGTGGCGTCGGGAGTGCGTATCCGTTAGGAAATGGGGAGTAGTTGAAATATATGGTGTTGTAGAAGATGAGGTAGATAACCGACGGACAAAAGAAGAGATATTCCAGGACCGGTGTAGGGGTAACATACTTGCGATAATGCTTAAAAGATGGTTGCACACATGCAGATGTACTGTATATACATAGCATGTCGTCCATTAGAGACGCTTATCACTCCTTCCTTCTGATGTCATAAATGTGGCGTCCACCCCCTGTCTCAGTTGTACAACCACGCCCTGCGCCACAACGCCACAAAACATCCTCCGACCTCCCATCCTCAACCTCACTCCTTAAGCGCAAAATGAACTCGTCTAATATACCCCCACACTCTGCCGTTTTCAAAGGTGATTTCCCCCGACCGACCTGGTTGATTCAAACTAACGATTCTCAGCACCTGCGCTTTCTGCACCCAGCCCAAATGGCTTGTATCTTGCCCTGCCTACGCCTACTCATCTGCAAATCTTGAGCTCTACGTCTCTTTTAACACTTCACGAGACACCATTATCAACAGGTTTGAGTGCCTCGTTGATAAACCTACAATGGTCTTCTTCATCCGACGTCATATTACTAGCTACACAGTCAAAAATCCACCTGTACAGCGTCCCTCCCGGTAGACGCGCAACAGTTTCAAATGCTGGGTCAACGTCCGCGCAACCGGGTCATCTAGGTTTCCTCGGGCCATGGGAGGTTCTTTCATTTTCTAGTTATGGGCTTAACGTAGCTCTTGTTGATTTTGCGACGTCAAAATCCGTGGAGATATTGAACCCTAAGTTCTATACTGCGCCATCGGCACCACGAGGGTACTCCTTACGGTCTACAGGACATCTTGCTCTTCTTACACGGATAGATGGAAAAGATACAGTTTCCATTCATCCGCCATCATCGCGGGACAAACCTTTGACTTTTTCGCCTGCTACAATTGACGCGCAAGGAGTCTTCTGGGTTGCCTGCGGGCGGTGGTTAGCCGTTTGGGAGTCACCTGCACAAGGACATAAACTACTGTTATACACACCTGACGGGCATTTATTCTACGAATGGACTGGCCCGGAAGATGATCCTCTGAACCCCGCGTATACAGCCCTTGCTCCCGGGGTTCGCCATTTCCATGCATCAAAAGACACAAACATAGCAGCTATTTGCGATAGTAGCTCAACTATATCCATTATGGATCTTGAAACAGGCACTCCAGTTGGGGAAGTAACATACCCAACCTATGTCACCCCATCCGATACCCTCTTTATCTGGCAAGAACAGAGACATACCGGTAGCCCACCTACTTTTATCCCAGCTGAAGCTGCCTTATCAGCACCAGTGACGCCCCCAACAACTCCACATGAGCCCACGACAGGCTGTCACCTAACGGCGATAAATTGTTCAAAAGCACTTTTAGCCTCAATCCCCTCGGCTAACAAGACGACGTTATACATTTGGCAGTTAGAGGGGTCAACGGTTCACACAATGATGATCTTCTTTTCACCCATCACCAGCGTTACATGGCATCCTAGGGAGGCCGAGTTGCTACTCATTACCACGGCAGAAGCCATATACACTTGGGAACCATCGTCAACAGGCCCCCAGTCTGTCCCCCACGAGGTCATACTTCCTGCCCCCGTGGCAGGTGGCAAACCACCTAGAGTAAAGGCAACGTGGGTAGGCGAAATGGTTGAACCGGTGATGATCTTCGTTACATATGCTGGTCACGGGGTGTTGGTAGCTGTCGGCGACGAGGCGGAGCGGGGTAACAATATGTGGGGTAATGAGAGCCTTGCTTCGAGAGTTATACATGGGGAGGCGGGTCAAGTGATTGATGTAGATGGATCATTTGATGCAGGGATATGGGAGGGAGACGGATCAATGAGTATGGATGATACTTTTGAGTTTATCAAGAACCGGTGAGGGGTTATTATTACGTCGATGACCAGGGAGTGTCTGAGGGGTGTGCGGTGTTGGTGCTGGTGAATTTGATGATGACTACAGTATGCAGTTAAATAGGGCTTTGGCGTTTGAATTAAGATAACTCAAATACATACCAACGCTCCCTTGGAATTCGTCATTCAACATGCTGAATTACAATGACAATTTCACAAGAAAGGCGAAAATGTACAATTCTGACTAACACGCCTGACCATGATTACGGGACTGACTGAATTACAAAAACGGTACCACTGTTTGACCAATGAAAAAGTGGCTGCTGATGGCGCTGCTTGTAACATGGAGGATTAATCTTGTGTATAACACTTTGTGCCTGAAGGAGTTGTTACTGATATGTGTAGTTGAAGATGTCGGTAACTGACAGGATACAGGGTGAAAAAGAGCTCTTCTGTCAGTAGTCTTCGTTAGTGCTGGAACATATAGGTCACCGAGGAAGATGTTTTAGTGTATTCAGTCCACTTTGAAGCCGTGTGTTGCTGTTGCCTCCACGTCACGTACAACGCGATGTGATCTAGGTAGTATAGTTGTTACCTGCTTGGTTAGTCCTGGGAGCACATGTGATTGAGTCACCAGGTTATCACAGGACCCAAGCGGCAGTGATATACGAATGGATACTGTAGATGTTAAGCCTACGCAATATGTGTGGGACATCAGAACATTGTTTCCCAACCGAGGCGAGGCGAACAATGACGTGCACACGGCGCTAGGTGGAAATGAAATCCGTACCCAGGGTTAGAATATGAGCATTTGGAAAAGGGCAAAGGAGGTTAGACATGGCCTGTACTCAAGTGTGAGAAGATTGACTTACAGAATGAAGCATGGAGGTGAAGCAGCATAGAGAGAAACCAAAAGGTGCCAACCTATCATTTAAACTTGGTGGGTATAACATGGGGTTTTCGGGGGTAAGAAAACAATGGTTAGCAGCATTTCAGAAATTTGACAAACAGACGGAACTTACCTAGTATTGTGTTGAAGTGCTCGTAAAGGTGGTAGACGAAATACGTTTTGCACTCACAGTGGGCTACACCACGGGGCCTTTCCAGCTATGACGGGGGACAATTACGAAGGGTAGGAATTGGGCGGGACTAATACGAGGATAGACGGACGGTCACGATGGAGCCTACGCTGAGGGATCGTTGCATTCGATACAACAACAGTTAGTAAGGACTGAGAAATGGGGACATGAGCCTTTGAACTTACCGGCCGCCTGAGGCGACCCCCGACGAGCATACACGAATCTGGCGTATGCAAAGATACCTGTGTAATAAACCAGCCGTCAAGGCAGTTTGGTATATGATTGGGTGATTAGTAAGAGCGGCGCTTGGAATGAAAGGGAATTACGACTCACCTGTTATGGTTTGATTGCTCTGGGGAGCAGGATGGTGAAATCATGGGCAAACTAGGTGTTAGCGACTGTCAACTGAAAAGCGAGAGAGTGAAGTTGTGTACTTGCCTGTTCCATGGTTTGGTGTGGTAGTCGAAGCCTCTAGGGTACAATAGTGTGGTATTTTGTGGAAAGATCAGGGGGTAGACGGACTTACGCGGTATTCATGGAGCGTTCAAAAGAAAATGTTGGTATAGAGGGATGTTAGCATCATGGCCGTTTGTTTGGTGGGGCGGGGATTGAAGGACTTACATTTTTTGGTATCGTATTGTACAATTGAAAGGGTTCGAGTGGTTGTCGTAAAGGCTGTGAAGTTAGTAGTCCTGTGGAGTTATAGAGTTAGTAGATCTAGATGTTGGTAAAGTTGGTAGTCCTGTGAAGTTAGTAAAGTTAGTTGACCTGTCGTGTTAGTAAAGCAATACAGTCCCTAGGCCTGTGAAGTTAGCAATGTTAGAAGTGCTGTGATGTTAGTAATGCTGTGATGTTAGTGATGCTGTGATGTTAGTGATGCTGTGATGTTAGTAAAGCAATGATGTTCCTAGTCCTGCTAAGTTAGTAATGTTAGTAGACCTGTTATGTTAGTAAAGCAATGATGTTCCTAGTCCTGCTAAGTTAGTAAAGCAATGATGTTCCTAGAGCTGTGAAGTTAGTAATGTTAGTAGACCTGTGATGTTAGTAGTGCTGTGTTGTTAGTAGTCCTGTGATGTTAGTATAGTCATGATGTTCCTAGAGCTGTGAAGTTAGTAATGTTAGTAGACCTGTGATGTTAGTAAAGCAATGATGTTCCTAGTCCTGCTAAGTTAGTAAAGTTAGTAGTCCTGTGATGTTAGTAGTCCTGTGATGTTAGTATAGTCATGATGTTCCTAGAGCTGTGAAGTTAGTAATGTTAGTAGACCTGTGATGTTAGTAAAGCAATGATGTTCCTAGTCCTGCTAAGTTAGTAATGTTAGTAGACCTGTGTTGTTAGTATAGTCATGATGTTCCTAGTCCTGCTAAGTTAGTAAAGTTAGTAAAGTTAGTAGTCCTGTGATGTTAGTAAAGCAATGATGTTCCTAGACCTGTGAAGTTAGTAATGTTAGTAGTCCTGTGATGTTAGTAGTCCTGTGATGTTCCTAGAGCTGTGAAGTTAGTAATGTTAGTAGACCTGTGATGTTAGTAAAGCAATGATGTTCCTAGAGCTGTGAAGTTAGTAATGTTAGTAGTGCTGTGTTGTTAGTAAAGCAATGATGTTCCTAGGCCTGTGAAGTTAGCAATGTTAGAAGTGCTGTGATGTTAGTAATGCTGTGATGTTAGTGATGCTGTGATGTTAGTGATGCTGTGATGTTAGTAAAGCAATGATGTTCCTAGTCCTGCTAAGTTAGTAATGTTAGTAGACCTGTGATGTTAGTAAAGCAATGATGTTCCTAGAGCTGTGAAGTTAGTAATGTTAGTAGTGCTGTGTTGTTAGTAAAGCAATGATGTTCCTAGGCCTGTGAAGTTAGCAATGTTAGAAGTGCTGTGATGTTAGTAATGCTGTGATGTTAGTGATGCTGTGATGTTAGTAAAGCAATGATGTTCCTAGACCTGCTAAGTTAGTAATGTTAGTAGACCTGTGATGTTAGTAAAGCAATGATGTTCCTAGCGCTGTGAAGTTAGTAATGTTAGTAGACCTGTGATGTTAGTAAAGTAATGATGTTCCTAGTCCTGTGAAGTTAGTAATGTTAGTAGTGCTGTGATGTTAGTAAAGCAATGATGTCCCTAGAGCTGTGAAGTTAGTAATGTTAGTAGACCTGTTGTGTTAGTAAAGCAATGATGTCCCTAGAGCTGTGATGTTAGTAGTGCTGTGATGTTAGTAGTGCTGTGATGTTAGTAAAGCAATGATGTTCCTAGAGCTGTGAAGTTAGTACTGTTAGTAGACCTGTGATGTTAGTAAAGCAATGATGTTCCTAGCCCTGCTAAGTCAGTAATGTTAGTAGTGCTGTGATGTTAGTAGTGCTGTGTTGTTAGTATAGTCATGATGTTCCTAGCCCTGTGAAGTTAGTAATGTTAGTAGTGCTGTGATGTTAGTAGTGCTGTGTTGTTAGTAGTGCTGTGTTGTTAGTAGTGCTGTGATGTTAGTATAGTCATGATGTTCCTAGCCCTGCTAAGTTAGTAATGTTAGTAGACCTGTGTTGTTAGTATTGTCATAATATTCCTAGCCCTGTGAAGTTAGTACTGTTAGTAGTCCTGTGATGTTAGTAGTGTCATGATGGTCCTAGTTGTGTGAAGTTAGTACTATCCAAGAATTGCCAAGTCTCACTTGCCTGTTGTATCTCCAATGTATAGAAGCCGACTGCTGCATGTATTGTATTATAAAATAGGTTGAGAAAAAGAATGTGGCCCTGGAAATCCCACCCATATCTATATTCCTCAGGGAGCACCAATCACGTCCGCAATCACTTTTCTTCTTACTCCATTTCTTTTCCTTCTCCAATACCCCGTTTTTGCTTCTAATCAGTCAGCTTCTCACTCGCCCCTCGGCTTGCTGAAATATACACCCCCCTGTATTAGTAAAGACAAGAAGCTTCAACCACCAGTAGAATAAACCCGTTACTGATTATTAATTGGTCCAAAATAATCCTGGCGCAGTGACCATTTGAGTAGTCCATTGGCTTCTGTATCTCCCGTTTTCTTGCCTATTAGGGATATGTGTGGTTGTTGGTCTTGGAGGCTTTCCTCCTCTGCATCCAGTCAAGGTCAACACACACCCCCATCAGTAAATCAGTCAACGCAGTTCAACACATAGTTTGTTTTAGTCACAACAACTCTTTCATACCCTCCACAACGGGCCTGTTTCTTCTTGTCTATTTCCTTTTCCTCAGTTGTCAATGATACAAGCACTCTTACATGTAGTCACAATAAAGTTATTGCCAGTAATCTAGTATTACAAGAGAACCCGGCATTTCACCAAAGTACGGTGTGACATGTCATTGTAGTCCCTTCCTGCAGGCTCTCGTCCCTGGGACGCCTGTATCAACGCCAGTTATCTAGTAGTACTATACAAGAGTGTTGCGATACAATAGAGCAGCTATAGAGAAAGTGCCAAACCATACACAGGGGGGCAAACTAACATGCAATTGAAAAAACCAAAGACACCAACAAACCTGATAACCAGCATCTCCCAAAGAGTTGTCCGCCGCCAAAACATTACTAGAGTCACGCCCCCATCAGACAACAAGCAGTATGTATGTATGTATAGTAGTCTAGCAGTGGTTGTACATACATACACATACATACACATACATCACACACATACACATACAAAACCAAACTACCAAAAAAACGAAAACCAAACCCAAGCGTCCCGGTATCATTGACGACTTTGTACGTATGTACGTACATATGTACATACATACATCAATTCTCTCTTTCCCTCCTCCCCTCCCCAATGACACCTCCCGCCGTCGTTTCTTTCTTTCATTTTCTTTTCCCTTCTTTTTTCCTTTTTATTTTCTTTTCTTTTTTTACATCCCGCAACGCCATCATCCCGCCATCATCCAAATCGGCACACTGCAAAATAAACACCCGTTAAACAAAGATTCTATTTCCCTGTACACACAGTACGAATAAATCCCATCCCTCAACCCATTAAAACCCCTGTTCAAACCGGCAGTTCAACAACATCAACCCATCATGTCGCCGCCTCGACCACTTTTTGCGAACAAGCAGTGCCAACCTTGTTTTTTTTTTGTACAAATACGGCTATTGGATGATTTTTTTGAAGAGTTGATTGGTGGATTGATAGGTGGGGTGTCTGCTAATCGCTGGTGATTGGTGTTGCTAGGAATTGGTGATTTGTGAGTATGGGGGGGTTTTCGCAAGCATGGGAGAATAGAGAGGGGTGGTTGTTGGGCTTGCTTCGCTTTTGTGTTTCTCTGGTAGGGAGATAGGAAGAGCCTGTGATATTGTATGTACATGGGTAGTAACTACCACTCCACTAAGAACTTCGCAATACATATGTACATACACTCGCTCACTTGTAACCATCGCAACTGCAAAGTTCATCCGTCTTCAAGTACACTATTTCTTACCAACCCCACACCCCTAGTTCTTAAATCGCACCCCCCTCTCCCCCATAACCACCCCACCACCCACTATAAACCCCCTATTAACTCCAAATCACCAAGCCTATGAACCCCGTCTAATCCACCCCAAGAACAAGACTTTTCATACACCCTCCAGTCAGACGTATGCTACTCTTGATGTGTATACACACACACCTTAACCCTACTATTAACCAACCAGATATTGTCATTGTATATTACATAAAAGACATGTCATCACTCCTCATACATCAGCACAAATGCATATGACCAACCACACCATCACAAACATGTCCCCACGTTAATTCATCCAAACGAACAATGATAAAGGTATATATAATCTAACTTAACACAACGCAGCTCAACTTCATTTAGCTGAACTCCATACAACTCCACAGCTATGCCCCCCCTCACTCCACGGTTCTGCATGGTATAACACAGGCGGCTAACAAGTTAGTCAATACCATCCACATGAAAAAAGCTCACATACTTACAGAAGGAACCCCCACTTCACATCCACAAAAGTCTATAGAACAGCTCATCATGATATGTAACGAAGAAAGATCTCAGTTTTTGTAAAGTCTTCTAAAGAACTACTCAACACATGTATAGATGGGGGTAAACTTGCATATATATACCCAACTATCAAAATGCAATTTCAAATGTGCACAAGACTATTCACGCCCAGTTAGAACAAAGCAAGCCATCAACAACTCCATCCCTCCACCCCCAAAAATGACAATTCCTCAACAACAAATTGTAATTCCCCCAAAAACCCTAATTCCCAAAGTCCATCCTCAACTCAATAGCCGGTCCCTCCATCTCCACATTCTCCTCCACTCCCTCCTCCTCTCTAACAACGCTTTCCAAAAACTCTCTCTGTCGTGCACTAAGACCCGCCACCACCCCTCTAAACTCTCCAGTCCCCCCCGCAGCAAGCTGTAATAACCTCTCCTTAGCAACCGGGTAAGTCTCTTCTCCTTCGCCCGCCGTCCATGCGAGAATAGCAGGAATCATGATGGCGTATCCGACGGCTTTCCGTGGCGCGGGAACTGAGAGGATATGTTGAGTTAGAGCCGTGATAAGAGTTGGGCGCATGGACGTGGGATCTTCGGGCGTTGTGTCGGTTATGAGCGGGAGGAGGAGAGGCATTAAGAACGCCGCGATTGAGTGCGATGCTGCCGTGGGGTTGCTTGGTGTTATCAACGATCTGATACACCCAGTGGCAACCTTTGCAGTCTATAAAAAAGTTAGTATGGATAAACACCTCATCATCAGCCAATCAACTTACCATCCGATCCGTAAGACAATCAACAACCTCCTCTAAAAACCTCCCGACTAACGGGTCACTAGCGGGTAATAACCCCCCACTAACCAACACCGTACAAGCCAAAAGCGAATTCCGTACACAAACCAACGCATCCTTCTGTTCTCGTCTCTGCGCAATCAGATAGACACTCAAGAATCGTCGAAGACACCCACGAAGTTGCAACAAGGCACCCTCAGTGATAGTCCCCAAAGTAACATCACCAACAAAACGCTTGAACACCGGTAACGCCTGTGGAACAACCATCTCCTGACACATAGGCGTAGCCAACATCGTCGCAAAGATATGGATGATACAAGCATGTAAATCCGTCTTAATAATCGCCGGGAAAACCGCCGCCGCATCAACCAAGCCCTCCAAACCCGTGTTAACAAGCACCATTGCCTCTTCATTCATAGCATGTCTAACACTCTGTCCACCCGTAAGGTTCGGCAACAGGCCCGAGAGAACAAGGACGATAATTCGCGTAAGTTCGAATAACTGCTCGATATCCTCCGATAACGACTCCCCTTCTTCCTGGTCTGGCCGACGAGCAGACGGGTGAGCCACGCAGAGATCACGCGCAATCTCCACAATCACACACTGTACATCCAGGCCCTCAGTGAGTGCCAAGCGATCCAACAGATCCATAGTCTCTGTAAAGATGGCATCTCTCCAGATAGCAGCACCAGAAACAGACGGGTGAAGAATCTTCTTCAATGCCTTGAGGATACTCAACGTCTGTGACTCAGCAGCCAGAGAATCAGAGTTACTACTCTTCGTAGCCAAAGCCTCAAACGCGATTCCAAAAAGCACAAAGAAGAAAGCCAACGGTTCATCCCGATAATTAATATCCGCACCGCGCGAACCCGGTGTAGCAGCTTTCCCATCATCAAGCGCGTCAAACACAAACTCACTATCCTGCTCAATCAAAGATGCAATGGCATCAACCAATTTCAACCACGAGTCCTGATAGAACACCAACAAAGTCTCCCGGTTCAACGCCGCATAAATCGTATCCAAAGATCCCGACAAACTAGGAGGTCCAAGAGTCATGCTGATATCCGGCTCGAATCTCAACCGAGCAAACTCTCTCAAACTTTCCAGCCAAAGGGGCGTCAAAGTCGCCACATGTGGCCGAAGAACCTCCAATAGATGAGGTTGCTCAGTAGAAGCCACCTGTAAATCCGCCCACGCAGCAAAAACAGCCATCTTCACCATAACCTGCGCATTAGCAGATAACCCCTTCAAGTCACCAATCGAAGCGCCCTCCGACCCACCCTCAAGCTGTTCAAGAGCCGTCACAAGCACCTTCAAGACACGACCCATCCGGTCCACATCACGGACAATACCCGTAGCCACAAACTTGGCACAAACACAGACAGCCTCAGCAGCCAACTCGGGCGATGAATCCGCCGCAAACGCCGGTGTGAGTGCCGAACTAATCTGCGCCTGGTACTGTTCCAGCAACATCGCTTCGTCAAAGTCAGGGTCGGGAGTCCGTCCAAACATCTGTAATACATGACTGATAATCCGTAGACCCCAAATTCTCAACTCAAGAACTCCCGAGGTCGACGCCGAAAACGCCATGCGAATCACGTCACCAACCCGAGATTGTAGGGCAATTTGAGCGGCCGACTCGACACCGTTGGCAAGGGTATCTTTAGTGACGAGGTAGAACATTTCAGAAAGTAGCTCCATAGCAAATGTAACCACCTGCCATCTCAAAGGCTCAGCTTCAAGTGCCGGAGTAGCAGCGTCAGTCTTCGCAACACTCGCCGCAGCGAAACCAGCCACCTCCTCATCTTCAATATCCATGCCACCAGTCTTTGGCTTTGCAACAATAGGTGTGACTTCAGGTCCAGTGGCTCTCGGTCTCGTCATCTTCAAAACACTCTGGAACCGCGCCAGCCACCTCTCGGTCTCATCCAGCGCTGTCAATCTCAACCAACTTCTCATGATATTTCGGATTCCATCATGTCCCGGTTCCGAGTCCAACACCAACCAAAGCTCTTTCTCCAATCCCGGCTTCGCCGTGTCGATTACTTCGCCAGGGTTTCTCTTCATAACGTTGTAAAGTCCATCAACTGCCGCATCTCTCAACGTATTCGCATCCGCCTTGTTCATATCCTCTTGCAACAACTTGACGTAATCCTCAAACACCATATACCCCGGCGCATACAAAGAAAGATGCTCCAGACAACTCAACGCCGCCAACTGAACCGCCGCATCTCCCTCCTCTCTAAACTCGCCTACCAAACTCAAAATCAACTCGCGAGACCTCGTAGCATCTTGCAAGTCCGGCCCCAAAACGTTAATAACCGCATCAACAACCCTAGCAACAACAGCAGTAGACGGCATATCCACCTCCAAATTCATAGTAACCACCGACGCCATCTCCGGGTTATGCGTATCCGAAGCGTAACTCTGCGCCGCCATTCCCAACGTACTAGCAACATACGGGGCAAAGGCCAATCCGGCAGCATTAGCCGTCAACGCCAACGCCTCCAAAGCAGCATGATGGACCACCGGATGAGGGTCACTAGCCAGTGTGATCAAAATCGAATGGATAGTTTTCAAATGGAACCCCGCCGCCATACCGCCAACCTTATTCTGAATCGTCCCGAAAGCCATAGCACATCCAGCACGAGCAGAGGGTTCCCGGTTGGCAATCACCGTGTCAACAAGCCACTTGATCTCAGCGTTGGTAAACGAGTTACCACAGGCATCACAAAGCCGGGCAACCGCTTGGTATCCGAGACTGCGAACGAGCGGGTCATCATCGACCAGAGCCTCCCGAACCATGTCCTTCAAAAGATTTTCAACAGCAGCGTCAGAGATCTTTCCAGGCGCGGAAGATGTCTCCTTTGCGGCGACCCGGGTTGTACATAACAAGGCCGTAGCAATATTCACCCCAATAGCAGCCTTTCTTCCCGCATCCCTCTGTAACGAACCCGCGGTGGCAAAAGTCTTAATCTGCTCCAAGATACTCTCCTGCACCTTTGCCGGGGTCAACGGGAAAATGAAGGCGAACAGTTGAATAGCCGCGTTAACAACCTCGGTAGCAGCCGGATGCTCGGGTGTACTTTCTTCCGCAGCAAGATACAATGCTGCCGCGTCATGCTCCAAGGTACGACAAACCGGCTCCAATAGACCCCGTTCAATCTCTCGCTCAGCACTTTTCTCTCCGCCATCTTCCTCTAGTAAGCCCCTAACCAAGCTCGTTACTCCGAATCCACTTCCATCAGCAACCTCCCAAACAGACTCAAATGTTCCCGCCGCAGTGGCAATGCTGCTACTCAAAGACCCCGCCCCATACCGTTCCGGGTCCGCGAATAACTGAATCGCCAACGTCAACAAATTAGAATGAATCAACGCCTCACTTCCTCCCGCCGGGCTCATCGTCACCAACTTAGTATAACACTGCAACACTCTTCTCTGAACCATAACCTCCACATCCGCCAATTGTAGCGCCGGCGCCAATCTCTGAGTGACATCATCCGTAGTCTTTTTTGGCGGCAGCGTCCTTAAAAACGCCAATGTACTTTGCAGCATGGCAGCAACCCTCTTACTAACATCCACCGTCAACAACTTCTGGTTATACTGCAAAAACGCCAAAACAGACCCCAAAGCACACTCCCTAACATGCGCCAAGAAAGCTGCCTCCAACAACCCCCTCGTAGTCTTATCCTTAACCAGTGGCTTCGGCAACGCATTCTTCCACATAAGCAACAACTGCGACAAATGCATTTTAACAAAGTTAGGCCCAAGAGCCATCAACCCGCCAATAAGACACCACGCAACCTGAATCTGTGTCGCAGAAACCCTCAACTCAGACTGTCCACTACTCTTCAACAGCCCCGTCGCCATGGTCAAAACCCGCGAGTTAACGTCCACCGCTCCGTGTAACGGTCTCGCCGGAGAAACACTCAACGCTGCAGCCAACCCATGAGCAAAACCAACACATTTTCTCTGTGCCGTATTCTTCCCCGTGGCTAACTGTGAAAGCTCTCTTGTTAACGAGTTGATACACACCGTCATACACGGCAACAACTGCTGCGGACAATTTAGAACAAACTTCTTCAAAGCCGCCGCAGTATGTACCTGAACCGAATAACTCGGATGTTGCAACACCGCCAATAGCCCGTCTCTACAGCCCTCAGCAAACACATTCGCCGCAGACCCCAAGGCTGAAATCAACGCACTCAACGCCCCTAGCGCAACAATCAACGTCTCCTTACTCGGCTCGCCCTTCTCCGTGAGTCCTTGGGGGTAATGTTTAATCACTCCCTCAATAACCGCAACCGCGGCAATCTTCTGTCCCGACTCCGCCAACAACTGTCGCGCCGCCACATCCTCCAAAACCACCCTCCCCGTCTTTCTCGCCGTCAATAGTCGATGCCGGTTATTACTAATATTATGATGTTCCAAGATATCCGAAGCCCAATGTTCTACTAGGAAGACAAAATTCCCCTGCACAACCTTCTCGCCCAGCTTCTTGATCAGTAACGAATAACAAACTCCCAATCCAGCCCGCAACCGGTTCGACGAACTAGATCGGACATATTGCTGGCTAAGAATGGCGACAATCTCAGGAAGAACCAACGTCAACTTATCCATTCCTTTCCTCCCCGTCGGCGCCGGACTCGAAGGTCTCGAAGGGATATCATCATCCTCCGCTCCAGACCCCGCAGCCGTAACCTTCACCGTCGCCGTCCGTCTTAAACTCTTCGGCTTAGGCTTCTTCTTCTGTGCCACCGCCGTCTCCCCCACCCCATCCGAATAAACCAAAACCAACGCCTCAGTAAAACAGTCCGCCGCCGCCCTCCTCACCGGTGCCGAAGCCGAATCCATACCTTTAAGAACCGCCGCCTCAAGTTTATCAAAATCCGTAGGGTTCAGGAACAGCGTCGTATGCCGAAGAAGTGCCGCCATACAGTCGCAAGCAGCAATCACCACCAAAGACCCCTTGTCCGAAGCCGCATGAGACCGCGCCTGTTTCCAGATGTCCCGCGCAATCTGTTCCTCCACGTGGGTTTCCAAAATCGCAATCATTTTCCGTAGCGCATCGAAAATGGCCGCGCGAATACCTGCGTGCGATGACGTCGCCTTGAGTAGTTTCAACAAAGCCGAAATAGCTGGCGGATGCAAATGGTACGCACTATCTCCAGCAGCGCCATACACATCCCCCAAGAAACTAACCGCCGCGAGCTTCTGTCGTCCCTCGACTTCATTCTTGGGCTTGCCACTCCCAATAATCCCCGTCAACTCATTAATCGTCTCGAAAAGCAGCTTCCGATCTCCCTTATCCAGGACATGCGCCAAGCTCCTCCCCACATTCCTCCTCACAACCCTCGTAGCCCCCGTGCTACTCGTCAAATTCAACACCTTGAAACTCTCCTTCTTGACATAGAATTGCTGCGCTGTACAATCCTCCGGTTCCAAAGCGAGAACATGCTTACTGAACGATGTCGCAAAGTTCAACAGGTAGATATCCTTGTGTTCGACGGCGGGGTCGTTTAGTTTATTTAGGTCGAGTTCGGGGTTCGTCGTTTCGTACCGACTAGGCGGTGGGGGTGTTGGTGGCCGCGCGGGCTCTTCGCTTGTGTCGGGTGGTGAAGACATGTCGTATATATAGAATGTGTACTGTCTCGGCCCAGCAAGACAGGATTTCGTGATGTTGTCGTGGTGCTTATGGTCCAACATATCGTGAGCTCCAAGCTCCAGCTGTCCTGGACTTGGCCCCACCATCGCACGTGCTGTGCTACTAGGGTATAACCCTTGTATCTAATATCAAAAATTGAGTGGACTCTGATGAGATGTCACGATCATGAAGGAAAGGACAGATTCACCAATGATACCAATATCACGTTTGACACGGGCACTCTATACCCCCTGCGGGTCCCCCCTACCACGGCTCTTAAGCCGGACCTTCGGGACCACCCCGGTGACCTCCTCAGGCCACAACCGGTGGTCCAAAATTAAGCATGAAAAAGGCGCGGCCGACCGAAAAAAGCAAACCGAGCGAAACGCCATGGCCAAAACCATCGCCTTCACCGCCAAGACCTACGGGCCCGACCCCAACGGAAACACCCAACTAGCCGGTCTAATCCAGCAAGCCAAAAAGGGTGCGTGAGTCCCCCCCCCCTCCAAGCAAAATGACTACACCAAACTAACAACCCCTCAGCTGGCATGACCAAGGCGTTCATCGAGGCCGCTATTAACCGCGGCATGGGCAAGTCTGCCGACGGAGCCACGCTGGAAAGCGTCTTGATTGAGGGGTTAACGCCGGGGAATGTCCCGTTGATAGTCGAGGTTGAAACGGACAGTAAAGGACGGTCTCTCCAGGATCTCAAGCACGAACTGAAGAAACACGGTGGAAAATCCGGGTCCTCGAGTTTCTTCTTCGAGCACACGGGCAAGCTAATTTTCCGACGCCCCGAGAACGCCAGCGAAGAAGCCCTCGAAGCCATCATGGAAGCCGCCATCGAACTGGACGCTCTCGACGCTGAAATCGGCCCGCCATTGGACAAACCCCACGAGGTCGATGAAGCGGGATTCGCCGGGCCAGGGGAGATTGTGATATGGACGGAAGTTGCAAATGTCATGAGTACAGCACGTGGAATGGTAGAGAAGGGGGTGGAACAGGTGAGTGTGGAGGTTGTGTGGAAAGGCAAGCCGGACATGTCAATAACGGTTGAAAAAACACACGTTGTTCGGGAAATAACGGAGCTCCTCGAAGGGCTCCGTAGCTTCGGCGAAGTCACCGGCATCTACGCCAACGGCGTCCCTGGCGCTGATATCCCCGCGGAAGAATGGGCAAAGGTGGAAGACCTCTTAGATTAACAAGTAATAATGTATACACCTATCTTACATCCATATCCATGCAACTTCAGTTCCCCTCATTGGCCGCCTTTCTGAATGCCTCCCGCTCTTTCAACATGCGCTGTCTAGCAACGATCCGCTCATATTCGGCTTTGATGTCCTCCCTGCTATGAGGAATCCGGTGGCACTCCTCTGGCTTGGGCCAGAAACCCTCGACTGCGAAGCGGTTGTCGAGGTTGGTGCCAAAGTAGTACATGATTCCGATAGGGAACATGACGTACATGCCGAACTATCATACGTTAGCTAGCCATCCCCACCTCTTTCCATGGAAAACTCACCTTAAAGATTTCAAGATTGAATCCACCCATTTTGTATATCGTTGTATCCTTCAAAATTCAAAAGTAAGACGCTCGATACGTTCCATAATCAGGCTTTATTAATCACTCCATCGTTTTCGCATTAGGGTCCAATAAATTCAGGCCACCAGGGTTTCTAAGGGTTCATTGCAACGACCTCCCGCCCAAACCAGCGTCACCACCAGCACCGAGCCCACCCCGTCCCCTCCCCCT
>LCZG01000060.1:99908-167344 GCA_001483325.1 Huntiella savannae | reverse complement strand
ATTGTCGGGGAGAAACAACCTGTTCAATATGTGACTGAGCTCTCTGGTCCCATTTAGAATTCCCTGTTATAACATAGCGATGCTCGCATTGGTTGAGTAGCATTCGTAGGTTATAGTTGTGTCCAGCCATGGTAAACGGGACATCCACTGGGTCAGGAAAGTTCTCTCTTGGCTTTGATATACCGGAGAGTCCGTCTCCGTTTATACTGGCGTCGATAATGGTAAGAGCTGCTCCGTGAAAGATGACACCAAAGTTATCTAATTCGTCTAGATATCCTTCGGAAGATGCGTCTTGACATAGAGTGTTTACCCAGATGTAATTGATTTCAAGCTCTCGTGCAACCTTGATTGTGTCGATGACTGTTTGAGGCAATATGGTGGGGGAAAGGCTATTGGGTTCTTCTAGAGCTTTGGTGTAATGAGTTTTGTCTTGATCATCTGACGCGTGACTTAAGGCGATGTATCTATAATCCTTGATGTAGGCGTTTTCATATACTTCAACGCACATCTTTTCGATGTTAACGAGCCGTAAGACGGTGATAGTTCTAGTAATCGTCAGTACCCAAAATACTCCAAACGTGACGCGTAACTTACACCGCACTAAACTGCATGACCGTCATATCCTCCCTCAAGTTCATAAACTCATTTACCCACCTCCTCCCCAAGCCGAAGTCAAACCAAACCGGAATTCTCCTCGGCCGAAACGCATCATGAAACCCCATACTATCATCTGCCAAATAGACAATAACATCCCTATCCCCTCTACATTGCGGCTCCGTAATCCCCCAATGTCTCATCTCGACTTCCTCAAATCCAAACCCTCCCGACTCAATATACCCCATTCTCCTCGGCGACGCCTCTATGACCCAGGCGGGCAGGAAAGAATCCGCGTTATATTCCCTCATTAGCCGCTCAAGGCTAATACATACCGGACAATCACGGCTATCCAAGTTCTTCAATTCGCGAGGGAGACTTTTCGCCTGGGATACACGGTGTTCACTGCGTTTTTCCGAGGGCATGCGCTGGAATTGGGCGGATACGGAGGCGCGGAAACTTGCTGTGGATACTTGTAATTGCGTGATAAAGACCATGCATCGGGAACAGAATTCCAGTTCTCCAAACACCTCGTCTGTAGTAGAACCATCTGGCTTGTGGTGGTGAAATTGGAAAGCACCATTGTCGTTAATAGTGTAAATAGTTTTAATATCTGTTGGAAAAGACATTTTAATGACCACTAAGAACAGAAGAAATCACCGATACAACGGGCAACTCACCATCTATTTATCCTCACCACGATGTTCAGTCCTAGTGATCTGCCTACACAAAATCGTCAATGCTTCCCTCGCTCTATCACACCCGACTAGGTATATATTCACGATGTCCGTTCGCCGTCTGTGTAACCTGTTCACCCCGGTAACCTATTGCATTATCGATCGACGGGGCCTTTGCTTCTTTGAACGGTCGGAGTTTCAAATTGGGTATAGTGATGTCTTGCATCGCGGAGTTACGTGACCAATTGCTACACGTGATCTTCCAATATGGAATGCGGGGACTATGTTACCAAGATGTCTCCTTCTTCCTCTCTTCTTCTCTTGCTCTTCTAGATAGACAACTGATCCAACAGTAATTGAACTACAACCAATACAACTATCTTGACCTCTTCACAATACCATGACATCCACGACGACACTCACGCTTTAGCACGTTCCTTCTTTTTATGGTACTCTTTGCCTCTGTAGGCGTTCTACACACTACCAGCTGTGGGGCGTCAAGCGTATATGTACGCAGACAGCATGCCAGTCAGTACATCTAATGATATTTTGCATTGGCGGCTTTGGGACTGCTATTGTATGAGATGTGCGGGGTTTTTCGTGGTGTTCCCGTTGGTTCACTCCCAGTATAGCGTCTTTTGAGCACTTGGGACATATTCACATGTTACGTATTTTCCCCGGTCCAGTTGTTCAACTGGATCGGGCCGTTTAGCTACTACACACGCAGAATTTGTGCAACCAAATCCATAAATCAATAAATAAAGACATTTACATTTGTTACTTTAGAAAGGGAACACGTGACGTCATAGGCGCCGTATTGGCAACCCTAACTACATTTAAGTGTTCACCGCAGCTCCCTTCATGTACCGTTCGCCCTCGGGCTCGAATCCGTCCCAAATCTGTTCGATCTCATCCATGGTTTCCTTGTCTAGAATACGGCCCTTGGTGTTCTCCTCAATACGCTCAACGGTGGTGGCTCCGGGAATAACTAGGAGGTCCGCGGGGACTGACTCGGGCCAGTACGAGGGCAGAGAAATCACCCACGAGAGAGCGAGTTGTGCCGGGGTCATCGACAGGCGGGTGGCGAGAGCCTGGAAAGCAGGAAGACGACTGGTGTTGTGTCCGTAGTTTGTGGGGTTGAAGCGGGGGAAGCGGTGAACAGGATGATCAACGGGGATTTCATCGAGTGATTTCCATGTGGCAGTGAGAGCCTAGATGGCGTTAGTTTATATAGCGTTGTGTTGAAAGCGTCTGGACTTACACCGCGACCAAGAGGACTATACGCAACCACCGGAATCCCGAGTTCCTTGCATGTCGAAAGAATCCCATTGTGGAGACAATCGCGTGCCCACAGACTAATCTCCACTTCAACCGCAGCAACTTTGACATACTTGACTGCCTCGCGAATGGTCGCCGCGCTAACCTCCGACAAACCAATGCCACCGATTTTCCCGGTATCGACATATTCCGTCTTCATCGTCTTAAGCGTCTCTGCAAAGTCCACTTTAGGATCACGCCGGGCATACTCGAAGATGTCGACGAATTTCTTGCCATTGAGAACCTTCAACACGGTATCTAGAGTACGACGGACACCAGCGGGGGAGCCATCGGAAACGAAAGACCCGGGGACAATACCACCTTTGATCGACAAGACGACCTTCTCCGCGGCTTCCGGGTGTTCGGTGAAATACAAGTTTAGTAGATGTAGACTGTTGTATTCCGGGGTCCCGTATAATTCACCGCCGTTCCAAAAGTTGGCGTTGTTAGCCAAGGTGGCGTCAAGAGCTGCGAAGGCTTGCGGCTGCGTAGACGGGATGGGGCGCCAGGTTAGGCCTGAGGATGTTAGTTTGGGGGTTGCGGGATCGTGGTGATGACATACGTACCCATCATGCCATACCCGATGTGGGAGACTTGTTTGTTCAGGATCGTAGGCATAGCGATAGTTGTGCGTCGTTTACCAGGTGATATGCACTTTAAGATTTAAAACAGAGGAATCTCGAGTCGCCGTCGTCACACTCAATATATACACAAACTACTCCAAACCTCTACCCCACCTCCACATTGTCATCCCGAAATATCGTTGGTCATGGTGGCACTACTCCATGGAGTTTAGTTGTTACTTCCTAAATCCGTGAAGCAAGAAGGAGATATCCAAGTGAGTACGTAGAGAATTTGTAAAGAGTACTCTTGTTTAGAACCCCAATTTGCCGTGTCACCGTTTGTTACTGTAGGTCGGGGGAGACGGAGCCCGTGAAAACTTCCTATTATTTGGTAGAATGCAGTTACTGGTTTCAGAAGCACGGACCATGCGGAGGAACCATGGGCCGAGACCACCCAGCAGAATTGACAAAAACATACCCCGGTCGGCACGTGGCTGGGCCCGTTTAACCCTATTGCACTATACCGCCAATAACATATAAGATAGTCATACTGTCCTTGTCATAATGCTTATGGCCAGACACAATGACGTATCAAAACAACGCGTCCCACGCACTCATTTCTGCTTTTAACCCCCGCAACAACCCGAACAAGCCAACTGAATCGCACTTTCGATGCCGAAGTATCATTTAAACCCTAGTGATATACTACCCTCCCTCGATGGGGTAAACACCATATCAATATATTGTCAACATCTACCCTTCTCAGTCATCCGATTGTTCAGTTCTTCGAAGCCGACATAACGGTCATTGGCAAGCACCTCCAACTTCGTAGTACCCAAGCCGAATACATAGATTAGTAAATGTATGAAGATGCGTAACTCATTGGAACCGAAGGAAATTGATGAATGTGTCGCATAATTGAACGGAATCATGGAGATCTGTGAAGTGCTCGAGAATGCAAACGGCGTAGATCGTATCGTCCGCGAACTCGATGCCAGTGACCAAAGCGTCTATGCGCTCCACCAAATCGTGCAAGCTTGCAACAAATGTGATGAACAGAAGTGGTGACAATGGGGAGCCCTGTGGCACGCCGGGGCGTACCTGTCTACTGCCCGTGTCTTCACCGTTGAGGGACAACACCGCACGGCGGCCTTCGAAGTAACTTTGCAGCCACTTAGAAAACCACTCGGGTGCACCTCGCATTGTTATCCGGCACCATGGTTGGTCATGGTGGCACTGTTCTATGGAGTTTAGTTGTTAGTTCCTAAATCCGTGAAACAAGAGGGAGATATAAAAATGAGTGCGAAGTAGACTTGCAAAGAGTACTCTTGTCTAAAACCCCGATTTGCCGCGTCACTGGCTGTTGCTGTCGGTCGGGCGAGACGGCGCCCGTGAAAGTTTCCCATTTGGTAGAATTCAGTTACCGATTCCAGAAGCACAGTCCATTCGGAGCAATCATGCACCGCAATGGGTCGGGGCTCACGATTCTCATCTCCACCCCGTTGTCTCTCAACTGTTCCGTTTTGTCATGGACCGTACCTAAAGACCATGCTCACTAGGGTCTTCCAACCCTGATTAGGACCCGAGCCCACTTACTCAAGGAGTGACGGTGTCAAGTTCCTGAAGGGGTAATAACCTTAACGTCACAAAGTCTAATTTTCGATTTTTCGTGCTGACATGCTCAGGCTAATCGGCGTTCAGTATCTACAGGCCCCTGCAAACAGCTCGAGTATTGAGGTAATGCAGCCAAATAGTTTCGCCATCGAGGAGGTACCCGTTTTTAGAGTCATGCAGACGTAACACGAGTCCTTGATCATGGTAAGTTAGTCTGTGATTCCGCAGTTGGACGTGGCTCAGCACAAGTCGCGTTAAAATTGTCTACTATAAATGGGATGGCGTCGAGCTCCTTACCTGATATGGCATTTGGGCTGTCGAAGAAGGATAGAGTGCCACGGGGGATTGCACCTAGATATCTGGGTGAGATCACTCAGGCAATTGGCGGGTTCCGCGGGATGACTGACGACAGTCGCTTCAATACTGAGGTGTGAACGAACCGGGGCAAAAGGAAATGCCGACCCTGTGAACGCTGAACGTGACTTGTTAAGGGGCACAAACTGCTGCACCCTACAGTGGAATTCACGAGTGCCCAAACCCACCAAATGCGCCGACCATGCGCATCGCGAAGACTGCCTTCGTGGCAATAACAGGGCTTGCTGCGAACAAGGGTGGAGCGGCCCGGGACTACCTGTGAGAATTGGGTGCCTCACGCGCATGAAGGATTTGTACCGACTTCTACTACGTTTTGTTATTCAACGACGAGCATTGGCGGCAAGTGTCAACCGTGACATGAACCCATACTGACATGGGTCTCACGGGCAGGTGTATAAACCTACACATGCCGCTACGTCTCTTTCCAGTTCTCTTAATAGAACTCATGTTCCCCGTCACTTCCCTATCTTAGTGACGATTATCACTGTATTGTCTACCTATGTTGTCTCGTCAGAGAATGGATGATTTAATACAATATAGCGGGATAGGTCTACCCCCGTACCATCTAAGCAGGTGTCACATTTCACTAAGCCTTCTGGACGGCATGTTCGCCGTAAGCACCTTTAGTCTGCACGCATTGTTTACATGGCTAATTGGGCCAAAACAGTATGTTTGGACACCGCAATCACTATAGAGAACGCAATTCAAAGACATCAGAAGACGACATGTCCAAGTCACTTTTAAGATGAAATATTGCCGGATCAAAATATATTATTTCAGCACCGCTGAATTCCCGACCCAGATCCAAGCAAACCAAGCCCACAAACAATACAAAACAAGACCCGAGTGACCGAGACAAGAACAAACAGTGCCAGCCCGTCTGAACTTGATGAACAGTTACCATGACCGCGGTGAAACCCAGCACGCGTCAGATAACAAACCACCCACCCCACCCGCTAGAAGAACCAACAATCTCAGCGTCTCGAGCCTGCTCAAAAGACTGCTGAGGGAAACCCACGGTTTCATGTTAACGGAACTCAACCCAGAGCTTGTCCGTGAGCACAGAGAGGATGGTCATGGACGTCCCGGACCCAACAAGTCCCATGACCGTCACTACGATCTCATGCTCACCAGGTATATGAAGTCGGACACTGGTTTCGAACTGCTCTGGGGAGTGGCCAATTAAACGCATGAAATAAGTATTGTAGCGACCCGATGGGTCGCGCACGGTAATAGTTGCTGATAAGCGCCTATACCGCTGGCCGTAAGTGTCGGAACAAGCGATGGAGATGGTCTCGCCTACAAAGCCAACGGCGGAACGTCTGTCGAAGACAAATCGAGACATTGCTTGTAGTTGTTGGCGGACAAAAGAAAGAATAGGGCGATCGAGTTTCCCTGAAAAGAATGCTGACTAGGACTGTAAACTTCTCGCGTATAATAGATTGTAGAGTAGAGATATTGACGAACACAGTTTGATGCCTAGCGAAGAATAATTTTTTGGTTGATGGGTCAAGAAGAGAAAATAAACAGGGTGAAAGAAGAGTGTTGACATCTACTTTATACCCCATTCTAGCCTACTACAGGTTAGGCAGGTGCCAACTGAGTTCAGAAGGCACACTTGTTTCCAAGTAGCTTCGACATTCTGACAGAGTTTCCAGTTTCCATATACGATTAGTCCAACATGTCCATGGACGATTTGCTTGGTCACACCCCAACCAAGCGTTCGGATGCACGCGTGATATTTGAAATGGAGCCACTCGCTGTAACTTTGGACAAGTAGACAATGAGAGCAACTCTTAAACGCAACATTCCATAATATATCGTCTTCTTCCATCTTGCATGCCAAGTTGTCGATGTCCAACCCTAGTCTGGCGAGGATTGTCGTCGTCTAACCCTAACGGCGACCCAAGATCATCTAAGAACCATACGGATTGGTCGGGCCAAACATTTGCCTTTTGCACCCCGAAATAATCGGGCGTCAATACTCGGTATTTTTCCGTAAAAAGGCCCTGCACCCCAGTTATATTTGCTGCAGTTTCAATAGCTAAAACCATAATTGTCGACCTATGGGGAGCCATTTTATCCACCCCAGTTTCACCGGAGTTTTTCATGTCATCCGTCATCTGTCTGGCTATGGTGGCCTAACCAATGTGATGGGAGTGCGGCCAATACTGTGGGCTGTGGTCTTTTCATGTCTTTCTGCTTTTCTTTGGTTCTTCTCTCGCCTAGACAACGCAATATCCAGTTAACAAGTATCGCGAACACGCAAAGCTCTACTTGCCTGTACTGTAACGTTTGCCGTCGTCAATTCGGTTTAAAAGAAACACTCCACATTTCCTATCGTCAACTCACCGACAGTCTTGGAAGCCACGAGTCATGTGTATTTGCCCATTTTTGAAAAACCTTTCAGAGTGGGCCTACAACAACTATAGACACGCTACCCAAGCCCCTCGGGTTATCGCGATGTCGGATGTCGGCCCTAACGAAGATTCTCCGGAGGCTACTTCCAAATGTCTCCCCGATATGCCCTCAGAATATCCACCAATCTTTACTCCAAAGGAGTATTGGCTAGATATACCCGTTCCCGAACCATGCAAGCTCTGCGAACTATGCCGCTCGGTACCCTGGGAGTTACTACTTGAACCCCAGACAGGAGCTATGTCAGACCAAGATGCCACTGTTATATACGAATGGAGTGGATCTTGCATAGACCTACAAGAGCGCGGCAGTCAATGCACAATATGCGAATGGGCGCTCAGAGCCGATGACTTTCCGTTTGATGACTTGATCGTCAAGCTTAAGTTGAATATAGGGGGGGTTAAGTCGCATCCGGTAATAATTCAAATTGGCTGGGATATCATGAACGACGAGGAGGTGAAAGAGTATTCCGTTCTTAGGGAGAGATATCTTAGACCTCTCATTCTCAACAATTCGTCATACCCTTCTCCAGCACTTCCCTGGGGTGCTATACCTTATCCATCGCCTGAACGAGTAGTCCCACAAGCACGTAAATGGCTTCAAGACAGCAACACCTTGTTAATGCCAGTTCCTGACAAATGCAAAATGTAAGGGGTCATATTCTTCAAAACATGAAATGAATAGACTACGAACTGACTGTTACTAGTCGCCTACCTTCCTTTCGAGTGGTCAATACCACAGACCTTCGTGTTCAGCAATTCACTGATGTAGAACTACATAACTTGGGATACGCTGCACTTAGTTACGTCTGGGGTCAAGGTCGTCAACTAAAGCTTACCCGCGAAAACTTTCCCAGGTTATCAAGGGTGAACGGCGTGAGGGGGGCGCCCCGGGCCATCATTGAAGCATTAGAGTTCACTGCTGCTTTGGGGATAGAGTACCTCTGGATAGATGCACTTTGTCTTTTCCAGGATGAAGAGATCGTAGACACCGCCAACATGGGGTTGATCTATCTCAACTGCGACGTCACTATCGCAGCTGCCGCATGTAACAATTGTGAAGACCACGTTTTGCAAAACCCCAATCGGGATGATCTAGAATATTTAGAGCCTATCTGTGTTCTCCCAGAAAAGTATCCTAAACCTCCGCTGGTTTTGTTTGGGGTACGTCCTGTAATGCCTGTTGAGATGGGTGTTTGTCCGGCCCGGGGCTCTCACTGGGCATCTAGAGCTTGGACATTCCAAGAAATGCGTTTATCCCGTCGGTGTTTGTTTATATTGGATCACTGTATCGGTATGCAGTACCAGAACACTGCCGGTGACATTGTCCTACAGGACGAATATCTCTGGCAATCCAATTCTAGCGACGCACCACCGGAGTCGCATCTTCATCAAGCAACTATGATATCTAGCTATACAGAGATGGACATTGCTGAATTTAGTGCCATGTTTCAAACTTACTCTGAACGCTCTATATCCTTCCCGTTTGATTATTTCGCTGCGTTCGACGGTATCTTAGAGGTCACACAGAAGATGATGGGATGGTCATGCTTGTGGGGTGTGCCAAAAGAGTTCATCTTCCTGGGGTTTTTTTGGACATCGTTTGACGAGCTCACTCAACCCGAGCAGATTCATCTAATCTCGAAACCCCAAGCCTGGGTTCAGAGTCCCCCAACATGGTCAGCCTTCGGGTGGCAAGGGCATCATCACCTGATAGGTTTGGATGTGCAAGTTCAATCTCCACTCTCCTTCAGTATCAATGACTAACAATACATAGAGATGTCGATATAATTAAAATCCCAAAGGTCTATATCTTGCGCTGCCTCGATCAGACTGACCGAAATGTTCCTGGTGAACTGAGATTAGTCCCCGTTGCCTCAATCATCAACGACTACGAAGAGGATAACAATACTATCGAGTTTTGTCCTTGGCCAATCGACGACTTACTACGGCAAGTCCCTCATTTGACTGCTTTTAGGTTACGTCAAGCTGGCCACAACCGGCTAGTGGTCCTACAAGTCGAGGCCTGCCCCGGCTCTATTGAGGTGCGAGACACCTTCATCGAGGGCGAAGGATTATATGGGAGGCATATGGTTTGTGTCTTTCGCGCAAAAACAGACCCGAGTATCATGTGCAAGTTTCTTGGTGCGGAGTGCGGTGTGACGCAGGCTAACAAATATTTGGAGGATGAGTTTGAGTTTCTATTAATCTCCGCATCACACCGAGACAATCAGAGACGTCCCAACCGATACCATCTCCTTTTATGCCATTCGAAGTTAGATGGTGTAGCACGGAGGGTTTGCTTGCTTCAGCCCACAGAATTTAATCTACCGCCGCTTCCGTGGGAAGATACGATAGTGCTGTTAGAGTGACAACATGAGCTACGTCAATTCAATCATGACACATTTTGTCCCGGGGCCGTTTTGTATTGAGCGGTGAATTCGGTATTAATATTCATATTTAAATGCTGGTCATCGGAGATAGTGATCGTTCTACCACTCGGCCACGGAACAGCCGTGGTTCTCCAGCGGGGATCCGGCCTGGTGATCGGCTGTCGGCCGAATCTACGGTAATGGTTTTGTCAGCATTAATGCTAGCTATAGCAGACCCATAAGTACCCTTGATGACATATTTTGCCTCGTGAGGGAGCTGTTAACGAACAGGGGAAGAGTCGACTGTGAGGTGCACAGCCGACGTTGAACCGCTAAGCCCTATAGGTAATGAAAAACGTCATTTTAATTATCGATTGAGTTGTGAACGAATTGATTACATTTCGTCCAAATTCAATTGAACCAGTCCCATAAGGAGTGTACTTGTATCTAAATGGGTCTGACTAGCAATTGTGATTATCAGAGGAAAAAGAGCAGAAAGAAGGATAAGGAATCTCCATGTATCGCCGCGATGTGCACATGCTTTCAAAACATCATTCGTTTTAGACTTGCCTCGATCAGGCCGTACCCTCCAATGATGGTCTATACGGGTTCAATGTCAGTCCAGAGGATGGAGACCAGCTTCGGGAATTTGAACTTTCAGAGGTAGTTGGCGGCCAACTATACTGGAAGACGCGTGAGGTTATAGGCCTCTCCCAGCTCTGCTTAGGCCATTATTCTCTATAATGGTATACATACACAGCTGTTAACCAACCCTTGATGCGCATCCGGGCTACTGCTTTACTTCCGACCGCATCCGTCCATCATCCGGGATTCCGATTTTCATCCGTCCCGGACGATCAACTCGGATTACTAATCAGCTCTCAATATCTGCCGTTCTTCAAACGTCATTCGACAAAATGGTCTTTTACGTCCCTGCTCGATTGAACTATCTATAATGGACCTCCCAAATGTCGTCTACATTCGGTAATCGGCCCGTCTGACTAAGGAACACTTGTTCACGGCTAGTATCATTGAGATCGGTCTAGACTAATCATTCGGAAATGCCATCGGTCCACCACAGGATGTCGCCGATGTCTCAATTAACCTCCCCGATGGCCCTGGTTGCCGATATCGATCAAATGAAATTAATCATGTGACGTCAAAGTCACTCCCTGCAGTCCCACATGGTGCCGTTCGTGTACCACAATAACCCATGTTCCGTCGTAGCGATGTGCGCTCGGGCCAAGTTTGTGTTTCGTCATCTTCTTGATTCAACGACTACCATTTGGTAAACACCAGAATCCGACTACGAATATAATCACGATCGGTGTCCCGTATAATCCAATTGGTTCGTAGTCGGTAGCCTCATCGATCATCGAAACTCCGCCTATGCTAGCCCCTTTCTAACTAGCTCACCATGCGGTGATTCGAAAACTTTCATTTTTCAACATTTATAATATGATGTAGCAAACCTTCCTTCAACAAGAATTACAACAAGCTTCGATGGCGCAGTGGTAGCGCAGTGGTCTCATATTCTATGAGGAGCTTGAATTCTCTCGAATAATGCCATCCAAAGGTCGTGAGTTCGACCCTCACTCGGAGCAACCTTTCTTTTTTTGCGTTATATCCGTTCCTTTTTTTGTACCCACCCAGCTAATATTAGTCTCGATTGGGGGATTCTTGGCGGATGAACTGGGGTAGCTCTCCAAGCTATAACATGAATAGATTTGAATGTCTCTGCTTCTTGGGGTTCCGGTAATTGAGCATAATGCTCGAAGCTCCGCCCCCCAATCATGAGCTGTTATTTTTTTTACAATCTCTGAAACACGAGGCACTAGGCTAGTCTTGGTGATTCCATCGGAGTGGTAAGCCACGGAGAAAACCACGCAAATCCGACGGCCCGATGGTCAGACAGTCCTAAGATATTCATGAATCAATCAGCGTATATAAATGTATTGTCTCCTCTAGTCTATATCAGGAGTACAAAATTGAAAAGAAATTCTAGCTTCAAGTTCGCCTGTGCGCAGAAGAATGCCTTATATTGGTGCCTTCAATCACAATGGCCATCACGTCAACACCGGGCATTGCGGATCTCGGCCCGATCTTGTTTTGGGTGACTTTGTCGACTGCAATCTTTGCCACGATCTTTGTTGCTGCGAGGGTGTATTGTCGGTTGTTTATTGTGCGGAACTTCAGTGCCGATGACTATTGGATGGTTATTGCGTGGGTTATCTCGTCGGCGTTGGCGGGGACGGTTTGTATGGGTGCCGCGCATGGAATTGGGAGACATGATGCGGATATCAACGATACAGATATTCACTATGTTAGGAAGGCGGAATATGTTTTCTCGGTGTTATATGTAAGTGGCTTGATCCGGGCATGTGAGCATTTGACTAACGGAAGAGTCCATGGTATAGAACCCATCACTCATGGCTATCAAGAATAGCATCTTGATCTTCTATCTTCGTCTCTCGAAAAATACGAACCCAATCCTACGGGTAATCTCCTGGGTCACAATGGGTATCATCGACATAGCAACCATTATTCTCACGTTGATGAACATTTTCCAATGTCGTCCCATTTCTTCCGGGTGGGGTCTATACAAAGAAGGGCAAAAATGTATTCCCCTTTTGATCGAGTTCATCTGTGCGGCTCCAATCAATGTCATCACTGACTTGGCTATTTTGCTACTGCCACTTCCAGTGTTGACAGCCATGCGACTGCCGATGAAACAAAAGATCTACCTGATTGGGGCATTCATGCTTGGTATCTTCGTCACTGTGGTTGACGTTGTGAGAATATACTATCTCCAAGGTGCCATTTCCGAAAACAAAATGGATGGAGGCAGTGGAATCAACACCAACTTTGGAGGTTCCACGGAGTTCTCATGGTTAGCATCAAAAGCTATAGCATGGAGTATGATTGAAATCGCAACTAGTATAGTATGCGCCTGTATCCCCACGCTCAAGCCTCTCTTCACCCGGTTCATGCCATCTATGATCGTGGACACTGACGACACTCTATCGACATCTTGTTCCACGCACGCCAGCAGCGACAGAGCGCATAAACCATCGGGATCCCTAGGATCTGACACTACATATGTAGAAGATTCCAGCAGACCTAGATCCGGCATGGGACTTGCGGAGTTCTTGGCAGAGAACGAAGATATTCCTGCAGGTGACCTTCGAGGAATCCATGACCGCAGAATGAAAATGGCAGATGAAACGGCATTTGCTGGATTCCGACGAAATAAAAAAGTGAATAACCTCACGGATGTCACCACACATTTCGGCTTCGTCAAGCTGCGGACGCCGGTTTCAGTGCTTGATTGTACAGTCCGACAGTCTATACAATACTGCAGTATCGTCAGTATTGTGTTTTTTCTCTGGGGTTTCTCTTATGGGCTGTTGAATAGTCTCAACAACGCGGTGTCCCGAGTCTCTGAATTTTCAACAGCAGATATGTTAGCGTTGAACACAATGTATTTTGGCGCTGGATATGTCATTGGGCCGGTCAGCGTTGGTACGTTTGTCTTTTGGCGTGACAAGAAAGCATTTGAAGGGCACATCATCGATACACCTATCCGGCGGTTCGGTGGATTCAAAATTTTGTTTATGGCGGGTCTAGCAATCTACGGTATTGGCACGATGATCTTTTGGCCGTGTGCAGTGACACACTCCCTAGCTGGGTTTCTTGTATCCAATACAGTGACCGGCTGGGGTATCTCAACCCTCGAATGCAGTGGCAATACGTTTGCTACTCTCTGTGGACCGCCGAAATATGGGGAACTCCGACTTATGCTTGCGCAAGCTGTGCAGGCTTTCGGTGGTGTAATTGCAATTATAAGCGCTAAGCGGTTTTTCTTCCACGCACAACTAGTAGTCATCAACCAAGACCCAAACGCTTTAAGTCATGTGCAATGGACATACCTGGCCATCACGCTCCTCTGCTCGTTCCTAATCATGGTATTCTATTACATCCCTCTTCCAGAACTCCCAGTGTCTGCGCTGCAACGCGAAGGACGAAAATTTCCATATCCGGTATCCCGACGAATTTGCGGCATCCGTCTCCGTTTATGTCTTTTCCTGACAGCGCTAGTTACACAATTGGCGTATACAGGAGCTCAGGGGAACATACGAGCATTCTACGTTGCGCGGTTAAACGTTCAGGATCCTACAGCGAAGCAAGCTGGATATGGTGCTATGATTAATAGTTCGTCGAATTTGGTAAGTAACGTCAGACCTGGGTACACGGTTTCGTGGTCCGACGGACTTGCCATCTTCCAGAGTTGTTTTGCGCTGGGGAGGTTCACGTTTGCGGGGTTACTGTATATCTCTGCAACGCGAAAGTGGATGGTTCGACCACGCACGCTGCTCTTCATGGCGTTGGTGGGAGCTATAAGTTTCTCTATTTGGCTTGCACTGTGGAGACCTTCATATCCACAAAACCTGTTCATCCCGTTTTGTTTCACGTATTTCTTCATGGGGCCCGTTTGGCCATTGACGTTTGCGCTGGTCCTCCAGAATCAATGCGAGCGGTCGAAACTGGTAGGAGCATTTTCAACCATGGGTGCAGCTGGGCCGGGGATTTCGTTGTTTGCGCAGCGGGCTATCGTTCAAAATGGTGGCTCGGTGCGGAATAGCTTTCTTCTTGTGTCAGCACTGTTTGGTCTGGCATTATGTTCGTTCCCGGTATTCATTATGTTTTGCCGTGATGCGAGGAGATTTGTTGATTATGTAGGGACTTCTGGACGTGATATTAGACATGCTAGCGAAACTCAAAAGGAAGGACCGGAGATCTTTGATATGGGTAATTTGGCTTGATTTAAACATATAGAATGTATTTGCTGTTTTAATCTGATATTTGACTATGGATGTCATCAAAGACTGTTGGTCCTTTTTGACCCAGGGCGGTAGCAATTCCGATGAAGGAGGCACCGACGTGACGCATACGTTTGTAACTGTTAAAGTCAGACACGCCACCAACACCGATGATCTGAATGTGACGAAGTGTATCTTCAGAATCCAACATTAAACGTAGATTCTTCACATTCCCAAGCGAAACCGGATGAATCGCAGACCCCGCCATACCCCCCACTCCCTCCCCTGGAAGCCCAGGCTCCAAGGTGTCAACATCGAGAACAAGACATCCGCCCAAGGTATTCGTCGAAGTCAAAAACGACAAGCGTCTCCCAGCTTCAGTCTCAAGGAAGACACTTTGGAGCATGGCGAAGGCGGAGGGCGATGTATACGGAGGTAGTTTCAAGCCAATGGGGATAGGCGAGTCTAGCGGGATTGAAAGGAGTGTCTCTTTCAAGCCGTTGTGGGTTTCGGCGGGGGGAGGCTTGGAGGGGATGTTTGGACAGGATAGGTTTATTTCAATGGCGAGGTTCCCGCGTGGATGGCTCGTGATTAGGGATATGGCTGTTATCAAGTCGGCGGGGGGACCGGTTATACTGATGATGATAGGTTTCTTGGTATCCGGGAGGGTATGTAGGAATTCAAGGTAGAAAGAAAGAGGATATGGTGAGTACCCAAGGTTATTCAAACTAGAAGTGTCATTCCCATTAGATGGGAAGAATAGGAACGACGAGTCGGTGACGGGCCAGCCGGTTAGAAGGGATGTCCGGATTGTGATTGCGCCGGTGGAGGGGGATAAGTAGAGGGTTTGTAGGTCTTTGGGTTCGGTTGTCCAGGGACAGGCGGTGGGGAGGAGAGGAGGTGTTATCTTTAGAGGAGGCATTTTGACGGGTCTGTCTGGTTGATGAGAAGTTCGTTTGGTGGTGAGGTTTGTGGTGATGATGTTGTACAGATAAGCTTATCTTGATGTAAGTGATAAGGATGAGGGCACGGACCCTTGTGGGGTGATTTGGGAGAGTTTATGATGACGATGTAGTGTTTATGGAGGTTCTATGGTTACGTGGTACACTGAGAATGTATAATGGGATACGTCAATACACAAACCTCACGATAACCACCCAATGTCTTCATTCCACGCTCCCTCTCGACCTATCTCACCCAATGGTAGGGTCATCATTCATAAGGGTTACCATTCATAAGGGTCACATGTCCACAAACTTTCGTCTTTTGACCCATCTTCTCCAACTCACAGTGCATATTCACAGTGTCCCTTCAACACCACAAATCCACACTGTCCAGCAATCCAAAGCCAATAACAAACATTAGAAACACATCATGGGCATATAGACATATATACATACGTACCGTACTTGACTTACATACTCGTCAAGCAAACGCGTGACATGTGTGACATGTGGGACAATTTATGTAAGGGCAGCGTATAAGTCAAGATATGTAAGAATCCCATCACAACGCCACGAATATGTACATACAGACGTATGTACCTTCACCGATAAGGTAGGGCGTAGCACGGGATGACATCACATTACCTCGGTAGTTAACCCGCCTATTCACCCACCACATTCACGCCCTGCATATATTACAACATAACCACGACAATTAAAATCTCATTACCCCTCAATACCCAACAACACATTCCTCAAAGCCCCCCCCAAAAAAGAACATCCCCTCGAAAATGTCACGTCAAAAACACGCACTTCACCTGCACAACGCGTCACCAATTAATCCCAGTCCACAAACTCCAAAGGAATCAGTGCACCCCTGTAAACAAGTGGGTAATTTCTTTTTTCACCGAGTAACGGGTCTTTGTTTTCTTTTCTTTTTTTTTTTTTTTGTTGGTTTTTTAGTTAGTATGATAAACTACTTTATACTTCATTGTCGCGTACACAATTAACTTGGCCATTTTTTAATTTATACCTACCATATCAATTATTCCAGACATCATTAATATCCCCAGAATGTCATCGAATGCTTGGTTACACGCCCAGAGAAAGGGCGACTTGGCCGACCTGGCTTATGTCCTTGGTCTAGATGAGTAAGTCCCCCGGCCCTCTGAATCCTCGATACCTTCAACCCACTAACGCCCCCCTCCCAGTTTCGACCACCTCTTAAAACCAGATCTCGAAGCCCTTCTAGACACCCACATCCTAAGCCACGCCTCCGCGCTCGCCAACCACCCCCGCCTCGCCTACTTCTGGGCGTCCCGCGCCCGCGCCACCGGCTCCTCCTCCCCTCTCAAAAAGGAACCTACCCCCGAAACCCCCGTCCCGCGCCGCCGTGGCCGTGCCGATGTCCCCGTCGCTTCCTCCGCCGTAGGAACACCCGCTAATACCCCCGCCGGCGCTTTCTCTACTCCTCATACTATCGCTACCCCTCTGAGTTCGCTTACACCCGCGCGTATGCTAGCTTTGGCTAACCAGACGCGTAATGCGCTGCCTACTACACCGGCTAGTGTGACGAAGGCGGTCAAGTTGAGTAGGGAGATGGTTAGCGATGGCGTTGTTGCCGTGCAGGAGAGTGTTGTGGCCGAGGTTACTCATGGGACGAGAGAGGCTTTGTCTTCCGTTTCGGCTATTATGGTTGTGGCGGCTTCTTTGGAGGCTTGGTGGTTGCGGAGGGTCATTCTGCCGGATACTCTTTGGTTCACCGTTCCCCCCGTTGAGCAAATTTCCTTGCCTGCCGTCCCGGTTGTCCTACCCAACTTAAAGGACCTGACCGCATGCTCATTCTGGAGCCCATTCCTAGTTTGGCTTCTCTCTACGGTTCTGGGACCCATGGTTATCTCCTACATGTTCAACTTGTCCGCTACTGCGCCCGCCAAGAAGAACCGTATTAGATACACTTTTGACCCCTTGGCCTTCAGCATTGCCAAGGCTCTCTTGGTCTTCTTGGTTTTCAACAGAGGAGTCGACCTTGGTGGCTACCTTCCCGCCAAGTCTGTGGCTACCGTTCACAATGGCGTTTACGGCGGCTGGCAGGGCATGATTGTTGCAGCAGGAATTTCCGGATTGGCGGCCTTTTACGAGGCAATCTTGGCAAAGTAATGGACTAGCGACACAATATATTAACTATTTCCCCCCCTGACTTTGCTCATCCCATTCGCGAACCTCCTTCATGATTTCCATCCATAACTTGCCGTTCTTGATGCTCATCTGCGGTGCTAAAGCCCGCATTGTCCACTTGTCCGGACGGAGATTCGCCTTCCGGACGCCTTTGAGAGTCGTCAGAACTTGGTTTAACATGCTCATTCGGGCGTATCCGGCTAGTAACGTATTCCAGGTTACGAGGGTTGGTTCAACACGATAACGTTCCATGAGCGGGGTGATTGCCGTTGGGGGACCGGCTCGTTGGGTTATCCAGGCGTGGAGAAGGATGTTCCAGGAATAGATTGATGGTTTTGGAGGTAACGGTTTGAATTTGAAGATTGGCGGTGTTGGAGCATCTTGAGGGGAGGGAGGGACGTCTGTTGACGGGAGGTCGGAGGAGCCTTCTTGGACGATTTCACTGGCGACGTTGTGGCCAGTCATCATATCGTTAAAGATACCCACAATCTCATGGATGGTATGAGGCCATTGAGTTAGGGCTTTCATACATAAATCGTGTACCATACTTTTCTGTCCCGTGATAATCTTCCTAGTGACTTCATCACCACTCATGTACAACCCCATGAAATGCCGATAAAACTGCATGATTTCCCCCGCAGACTGGACGTTCCTCAGATACGCATGAATCATCCTGACATATGTCATAGACGTAGGTTTCTCCTTAGGTACATCATCCCCAGGTAAAAACCTCTCAACCAAGGCAACCGTCTCAGGGAATTTCCACCCATCAGTCTCAGCAGGCAAAGCCGGCGCAGAAGGAGGGAAAAGACCCATTAACCCGTCCATCTCAAACACCCTGGAGTAGATCCGAATACAAGGTTGAAACAACGGGATAACCCGCGGATAAGACATTGCCGCTTGGAAAGCCTCGTTACTCGCAAAAGACCCAATACTATGTAAAACGGTATTCCAAATCGCCGCGTTGCCGGTCTGTGTGGAAGAAATTAACCCGAGAGTTCGTATGAGATCCTCGATATTCGAGTTCCGAGACGCACCGTCGAGAAGCGTGTTGAAAAAGACACTGTCCGGGACAAGTTCGCTTTCAGAGACAATCTCAAATACTTGCCAGGCCATATCCATCTGTTCATGCCATATAAGATAGCGAATCAGTGCAGTGAAATGGATGAGATTCGGTTGGAACCCAACTGGGATAAGTGTACTCCACGTCCGTTGAGCAACATCACCGCCGCCATCACCCGCTTTAGAGTTCGCCAGCGGCGCAAGTAACGTCGTAATAACCTGTTCCCAAATCTCATCCTTCTTGATATCCTCATTGACAAAGACCTCATACACTATCCGCATAGCCTGTGGTTTATACTGTGTATCCAACGAAAAGCGATATGCGAATTGTGCCAACGTGAAGGAATGTAAAAACATCTTGTTCTCCACCAGGAAGTTATAAAGCTCATAAACCTTCCCAATACTAGCAAACTTCAACAAACAGAAGAAATCATTTTGTCGCCACGGTGCATACGTCGCCCCACACCTATCCACCAACGCCATAAAGATATCCGCATAATAATTCGCCAAACTCTCCTGCTTCAAAGGATCCGTCAACCCCTTCATCTCCGAAATCGCCAACCGTAAAACATCCGCCGCCACAAACCCCGGAGGCTTCCATTCTCCTCGGGTAACAGCCTCAAGGAACATGACTCCCAACACCCGCTCCTTAATCATCAAACTCAACACCAACGGTCTAAAAACAGACGATAAATCCTTGAAATACGCCGGTGCCTCGCCCTTGGAAATACACCCTTCGAGATCCCATAACGCCCATAACTGCGCCATTTCATCGGCGTCCGTACAGCTTTCCAACTGCCGAGTCGATGTAAATTGGTACTGGGTACGGAGATCCCCACGTTCTAGTTCCCGACAATTCGCCTTCCAACCACGATGGATTCGGGAAAGCCGGTGCTTTTCTGTCGTCGAGGATACTGTATGTCGTAGATACATCCATTCGCTAAAGTCGAAGAAGGGAACTATCTTTGTCATCCCGTTTTTCAACGTAATCTGCAAATTCCGCTGGCCGTCGGCATTGCGTGGGAGAAGCGTACTACTCGCCGGCCCCGTAAATGATCCCGGTCGGGTCACCGTACCCGGATATTGAGCGGTCGTGTCATTCTGTGAGGTGGTAGAAATGGAACTTGATGATCGTCGACACTGTATCCTCCTAGCTACCCACCGGGCAGGCGTCACCTTCGTAAGAGAAACATTGGGTCTGAACACCCCCATTTTATAAACAAGAAGACCCCTCGGTAAGTATCACGTCAAAGCATCACTGTACATATATGTACACCTGCATACACTCATTCACAGATAAACTTTGTACAACCATCACCCATGTGGGTCAAAATTTTAACAAGGCTGAGGATCAACGTAGATAACAGGGGTACATACTACACTTCCCAAAAACCACCACAGCCTCGCGATTCATCCATCCATCCAACATCATCATCATCATCAAACCCCACGCATCCAAAATGTCCACCAACCTCAGCGCCGCCTCCGACGCCCGCAAAGCCCGCCTCGCCCAACTCCGCTCTCTCAAACGGAAAGCCCCCAGCGACTCCGACGCTCCTCCCACCGCTCCATCTCCAAAAGAATCCCCTCCCCCCGTGACAACCCTCCACCTCTCCGGCCGCAACTACGACCCTGAAACCCGCGCACCCCGCCTCGGCTTCGAGAACGCCCCCAACGAGAACGTCGAAACCCTCGAGTCACGCGCCCACCAAATAGAAGCCCACGTACAAACCGTCGCCGCCGAAGCCACAGCAAAGGAGGACGTCGACCTCTTCACACTGGCGCCCAAGCGCGCCAATTGGGATCTTAAACGCGACCTTGCCAAACGCTTGGAAACACTCGATGTCAAGACCGACAACGCCATAGCCCGACTCGTCCGCGCACGCATCTCAAGTAAAAAAGACGGCCTAGAAGGCCCCGAGCTAGTCGAAGGGATGCGTCTCCGCGAACAAAATTGAATTAAAAAGAGAAAAAAACCTCGCCATAAATCTATCCAAACTTCTTAGTTCCACCGCGCGCATTAACTCTATCCTCCCTCTTTGTCTTCTTTCCCAACCCAATCATCTCCAAATGTCCCGCCCGCTCGCCTAGTAACTTCTCCGTCTTGGCGACCAACGACCCGGCGAATTTCCGCTGCAGCTTGTCGTGGGATGTCTTCATTTTCTTGGGCTTGCTGGTTTTTGTGGTCGCGCCTTTCTTGGTTGCCTTGTTGGCTTTTTTGGTGTGTAGACCGGTGGTCTTTTTGATGCTGCCTTTGCCTTGGACCATGATGTGTGGGCCGCGGTGGTGTGTGTTTGTGTGGCTTTTGTAGAGAAACGAGGGTTTGTAAGGAGGGAGAGATATAGACAGGAAACAGCCAATATACCCAGAATAAGAGAATAAATCGCAATTTTGTTAAGACTTCACAACCAGAACCCCACCAAAAACCATCGTCGCATCAAGACAAAAATCAACCATGACGAAAATTCCTTATCGTCTTAAGGCGATAAGGATGTGACCCTAACCCTTGTGCTTGACGTCCTCGACAAAGAAGTTACGACAGTTTTTCCAAAGCGTTTAAATTTGAGAAACAAAAAGTGTGAGACTCAAATTCAAAGTAAAAAAAGGTCATGAACATCATACACATCCAAAAAGATGAATAACCACGGTTAGAAATGCTCCGATACGGGGAGTCGAACCCCGGCCGCCTCGGTGAAAACGAGGAATCCTAACCGCTAGACCATATCGGACGTGCGTGGTTATTGGAAGGGAAGAGCCATATCAGACATTATATATGCGCTTTGAAGTCCGGCGAACTTTCAAACAGTTAGATCTAGTTAGGTAGACGTAAAATAAAACAACAACAACAACAACGAACTTTCAAACAAAACCATAATTATCACCAAAGTCACCTATACAAAGTCTCTAAAAAACAAATTTTATCTACAGATCTATCTATCTATCTCTCACTGTCCCGCACTTAACCCCGCAAAGGCATCAGGACTATGTCTCCCATTATTCCAAGCCATGTCACCCCGCAACGCAATACTCTCACGACTTCCCGCTTTCCCGGTTACGACTGGTTGTCCCTGGGCACTAGGTGCCGGACTAACAGGTGATGTCATGGCTGCGAATGGGTTGCGAGAACCAGTTATAGGGGAGGATACAGAACGGGTTTGTGTAGTGGGGATTGTGAGGTTTTGAGGTGGCGGAATGCCCGTTGGTTGGGGGGCTAGATTGGGGTAGGCGTAGAGGGCCATGATGTTGTCTTTTGTAGCGGGGGGTTGTTGGTATTGTGGTTGTTGGAATTGCTGCTGTTGCTGCTGCTGCTGCTGCTGCTGGAATTGTGGTTGGAATTGATGTTGCTGTGGTTGTTGGAACTGCGGCTGTTGGGGTTGGAACTGCTGTTGTGGTTGGAATTGCTGCTGCTGCTGCTGAAACTGTCCCGGCACCTGTCCCAACCCCCCTCCCATATTCCCCCCAAAACTACCAAAAGGCGCCGTCTGACTTCTCGCCGGCCCTTGACTCTGTTGCACAGTTTGTGTGAAAAACGGGTTACTAGCGACAACCCCCGGCGACGCAACAGGCTGCTGTCCAGTATAAAAAGTCTGTCTACTCTCCGGGATCTGACCCAACGCAGGACTCTGAATTCTCGTAGGAGACCGAGCAAACGGGTTATTCGGAGCGGTGTATTGTGAGTTTACTGAGAGGGTTTGTTGCTGAGGCTGGGTAGGCGCGAATTGTGCTTGTTGGAATTGCGGTTGGACTTGAGGTTGCATCTGCGGTTGTCCCTGGTTAAAGAACGGGTTGTACCCCGTGTTCTGGGCGCTGAGAGGCGTTCCTGGTTGAGAGAACGATGCCGACGATCCCGTAGCTTGGGGAACGTTATACCCCAAGAACTGGCTAGGAGTTCTCGGCACCGGCGGTACATTCGTGGCGTAAGCACCCTGCATATTAGCCGCACCTTGTCCCGTAGCACCACCCGTATGATTAGGAAAGAGTGGTCTCGTCTGGGCAGCTTGAGCATTCTGGGTGATGGCCATATTGGCGAAGGCCTGATCGAAGTCACTCATAGATTGACTAGGGCCAAAGGGGTTGGTGGAGGCGGTTGCTGTGTAGGGATTCTTGTTTTGCATTGTACCGGTGCTTTGGGAGGATTGTGGAGGAGCCGGGAGTGTATCGAAGGGGTTACTTGATGTTATGGACGCAGGTGTATGTGGATGAGCAGGGCCATCTACAGAGAGACCAAAACCATGGTGAGTTTGACCCGTTGGTGAAAGAGGAGTCAAAGACCGAGTTGACCTCAATTGTTGCGCAGGAGCCGTCGGAGCCCTCGTCGTATCTGCAAGTCTCACCAAAGTTTCCACCGCCCGATCAACATTATAATTCACCGACTTCAACACCGCCAAATTCCTCTGAGCATCGGCAAATCCCATATCCCTCAACTTGCCCAACTTAACATCCAAATCATCCGCGGAATCCACCTGCTCCCCGACAGTCGCACCAAACACCTTTGACGGCTTATTCTCCAGACGTGGCTCTGGGGCCTGCGCCTGCTTCTTCTTGGAGCCCAGAGGGAATATGGAAGAGGCGGAACGCATGCCGAATTTAGAGGGGCCTTTGGGTGGGAGAGGTGGCGGGACGTCATCTTCTATTCTGGGGGTTCCTTTGCGTTGGCCAGAGGTGCTGCTGGTGTTGTTCATGTATTTTTGGCGGATGAAGCGTTCCATTGCGCTGTCGGCTTCGTCTACATCGATTGGGACAGAAGGTTTGAGGTTGTCAGGGTTGTAGATTTGGTTGGAGGCGCGGTTTCCTACTTTGCGCATGTTCTGGACATGTTAGATAGGTTTGGAGATTAAGGAAGTAAACTACTTACTTCGACTTGTTCGGTAGACCATGTATCCATACTCAACGACTTAACCTTGGAGATGTGCGTTCCCAGTTTTCTATGGATAGCACCACAGCGCATACAAAGGAAGACACCAAGCTATTCTTGTTAGTTCACATGTCGTAGATCTTACGTCAAAAATACATACACTCCACGAAGCCCAGGCTACAAAAAAGTTAGCAAATATCCTCCCAAAAAAACACTTATCAATGTATACACACATGGGTTCGGTGCGGCACAATCAGCACACGCATTATTTCCAGGCACCGAAGTCACAAGTTCCTGTAGAACCCGTTCATTCCGTGCCTGTTGACGCTTCGAAATGGCCGACGACATGGTAGTTGAAAAGAAATCGCGTGTGTAGTGCGGGGGTTGAATATAACTAGACAAGTTCGGATGGTTGTGAAACGTGGTGGATGTCGAGATATCGATCTAGGAATCGATCGAGGACTTGGAAGGACCGGTGATGAGGACGACGGTTCGGTACAGTGGCGTGGCGTGGTTGGTCGGGTAGGTAGATGGGTATGTTTCCGTGTACTTGGGAGGTTATTCAAAGTCGTAGGTCAACACAAATCGCGTCAACAAGAAAAGATGAAAAGAAGACCCGTCAGGAAATCGTCCGTACTCCTTCACTCCTCGGTCTATTGGTTATAGCGCGATGGATTACTCAGTCAAGCAGGTCAATAAGTGTCGTGTGGGTACATGTAAAGTAACAGTGGAGCCACTTGGTATATGAGCGTAGATATAGGCGATTAATCGGACGGATGGTTGAACAGGACTCGAGTCGGTTATTTGTGGATATCCCGGTTTGGCAAACGGATTGTGTGGGATTATCAAGATGGCCGGCTTTCTATTTATTTGGTTTGTGGATGGTGCGGGCGGTCGGGTTCAATACACGGTGATTTTATGCAATTTGCGGACAATTTGTGCTGAGGGTTCGTGCGGCGTGAGGGTTGAGGGTTCAAAGTTGGGGTTTGCTCGTGATAAATGGTGAAATATCTTTGATTGTTTGGCTTGTTTCATTGCTGGGGATACTTCAAACGAGACATTACAATGTGTTTTCCATGGCCTTCTCGCCCTCATCGTTTAGATCCAGAATTCAACAACATCGCGACTTGGTCTAGATAGGGTCCGTCATAAGGGTTAGTATATACAGCATTAGTGCCCGTACTCGGTCATTCTCACGACCCACTCCCCCTGATCCATTTCATTTACATCATGTCTCTATGGACATGCACGCACTCTCTCGTGAAACCGTGAGGACTTACCAACTTCCCAAAAACTTGCAGATATCCATGATCTACGGGTACAGGTGGTACGCCAACATAGCGTAGCCGAGAATACATATCCAAAGCCAGGGATGTCAGCCCAGATATCGAGACATTTAAATGAAAGTAAGACGTGATATAAAAATACCTATAAACACACAGAACCTATATCATCTACAACTTACTCTCAACCCTAGCCTTCTTCAAAATCGGCTCCATCTTAGTCGCTTTCATAACATCCCCCTTAATCTTCAACTGCCCCCCCATAAAAAGCTTCTGCGCATTCGCCTTCCCGGCGACCAACTTTGCAAAGTTCTCCTCTGAAAGGGACATTGTCACGGTGGGGTTCTCGCCGGGTCCGGTACCCACCTTCCCGGTCTTTTTAAGGTCAATGTGCCAAGTGGCTGTCTCGCCGGCCTTGTTCTTGAGAGTGAATGCGAATAAGGCGTTTGTGGATTTTATGGCGGATTTGAGAGTTGCGGGATCACTTTGGAGAGCGGTGTTGATGGCGTCGAAAGCGACGGAGGATGGAAAGGCGTCTGTGGGGGGTTAGTGGGGGTTTAATGGCATGGTTAATTGGGACGTACCGTTTTTGAGAGACATTTTGATGTATTTAGAATGTTATGAATATGATGCTTGACGAAAGAAAATATAAATGTTCAATGTTACAATCTACAATACTTATACCGGTACAAACATTATCGCCCCGTGACTTCCCCACGTTGGAGACATTCCTGCCGGCACCTCTAAATCCATCGCACTCGCATGTGAAAGTCCCGATTCGATCGAGTAGCTACTAAAACAAGCTACCGCCACTGCGGCCTAGGCTCTATAACCAGCCGCTAAAGTTCCGCGCCGGAATAGTCTTAACCCGGCCTCGGCACGATTAATAGCTTGTGAATTCGACATGGGATTGATTGGAGTTAAAGAGATGACGCAAGTGAGGTTGTGTTCATCATCATGTTGGTTGATCTTGGTTTTAATAACCCTAACAGAGGCCCCACTTGAGTTGGTGAATGTAGGCGGTTAATGCATCTCCAAGTCAATTGAGGGCGTAAAGATTGTGAATTAAGAAAAGGATACATCCACCCACCATGGCGTCGCTTCGTGGGAACAAGGTCAAAATGGCCGATGTACTAGCCCCACGAAGCCTCTTTATTAAAGTAAGTCCGGTGCCCGCCAGTTTCGCCGAGCGCCGGGCAGCTCTCCATGCGATTAAGAAACATGTTGCGGTGGAGGTATTTAAGAAACTCCCGGTAAGTTCCATCCCCACGAATAATAGTTTCCAAAATTAACAACGACTAGCATAACCCGGCGTCCTTCATTTCCGTCATGGAAAGTGAAACTGATGCACAGAAACTTGTTGAGTTGAGCCCACTTAGTTACGAAATCACACGTACTATCACGCAGTCTCCGTTGACGCCGTCGCCGACGGTCATGCCGACGACCCCCGATCATGTTGTTAAAAGGCACACGTCATCTGGGATTCCCCTTCCTCAGAAATCTACGGCGTTACCTAATGAATCGCGGAGACAATTCACGGTGCACATCTTTCCATCGCCACAGTATGACCATTTATCTACGATTTCAAGAAGCCGGTATTACGGGTCTTGGCCGGCTCATCATTACCGGAAGGGATCGGTTATTGAAATGTTAAAGGCTACGATTCCCTTGAATATCCGTCAGGAAGGTCTAGCAACCTGGGATCGACTAGATGCCGAGATGGAAGAACCGCAGGATGTCACAGTAAAGATGATCTGGGAAGGGCGAGAAAAAGACCGAAACGATGTCTACGAGTTACCTGCTTGTGCCCGCGGTCTCTGGCGCACTCTACGGGAATCCCAAGAAAAGCCTCTACAAACCCCGTCGGACGTCCCCGAAAACCCACATGATCCCGGGCCAGATGAAATCTGGCTAAGTGAAAAAGATAGACCTATTCCAAGTGAATGGGAAGAAAATAGTAACTACAGGGCAACCCAAACTATTGAACGGGCAGTCAAATACGCCACGACGAAATATTCACAGACGGTACAACCTCGCTTCTCAGGCCACATTACACCCGAGACACCCGCACAACATGACGGCGGGGTCACGACTTGTGCGGGAGAGAATGGTCGGACTCGTGCTGTTGACCCTGAGATGTATCTACGGGGGACAGAACGGGAAGTTGAAGACGCTACCTTTTGGACACAGGTAGTAGAAGACAATGAGAAGAGGGAAATGGTAGATAAGTTGAGAGGAGAGTCTGGTGAAGAAAGTCGTCATGCTGTACAGGAAGCTAAGGAGAAGGAGGAGTAGACAGCCAGACATAGACGATGGACAGCCGGAGATGGTAGTTTTTGGTGGGACAGGGATCGTGGGACAAGATATTATGGAGGCGACGATGATGGTGGGGTGGTGATTTCCAGGGGTTTGGAACATATTAAGATACAGAGTCGACGATACGACGAATACCGATACAGAAGAGCATTCAACCCAACCTGACAGAACAGAACGTGGAACTAGCTTTCCAAGCTCCCTCCCAATCAAAAGTCCAGCTCCACCACAACGCCAAAATTATGCATAACCACCCTAAAATCCAGAGGCTGGGAATCCCATCCTTCACGCCCAACCAAAGCAGCTGTGAAACCTGCCAAAAGACAAACTAAGGAAAAACCCCTAGATGCCAATGGTGTATTTTAAGTTGGGTCTAGCGGGGCTACTTAGCTCAGCTTGGATTGTTTGGAGGACTGACTGACTGACTGACAGGTTCACATGGTAGAGAGAGTTTTTTTAAGAAAGAATTGGGACTGACTTGACTGTCCGTGCCTTGAACTTGAGGGGTGGTGGGCACGGAAATATCGATACGCGGAGTACGTTGATGCACATGTGTATAGATATATTTGTTAGTGGGTTTTAGTTTTGAGGAGGCGAGTTGGGAGAAATGGACAGAGTGAAGTTGGATTGTTGGGTATATATATCGGGGGAAGACGTCGTCAAATGGATCTTGTAAATGGGTTCCTCTCCAGTCTCTTCAGCCTCATCATTTTGCATCCATCAAGTCATTCATTCATTCATTCCAACTATTCGTTTGCATCCACTCATTCATTACATCATACCACTCCCTCATCTTAACCCTCGCCCATCATTTTCCAATTACATCACATCCCACAAAGAAAGAACCCAAATCCAAATCCTCCAATCCAACACGGCAGAACAGACAGACAGACACCCCCGTCTTCAGCTGTTCCCGTCCAACCATCCACTAGCCATATAACACCCCCTCGCCAGTCCCAAAAACCAGCAACTTCTTCGTGCATTTTCTTTTTTCTTCTCTCTTTTCCATTTTGTTCAAGTATACCCGTTAACATGTCCTTCAAGATCATCAACCATCTAGGCTCGTTCCTTTTCCTAGCCGCCTTTGTTTTCTTGGTGGTTACCTCGGTTTCGGCACCGGTGGCTAATTCGTTGGGTCTTATGACTGTTAACTTGGCCGACGATGATAACGGAGATTCTATTGTTTTCGGGTCCTTTGGATACTGTGTTATTAACGGTGGATCTCAGTAAGTTTTTTTCCCTACACACTTGTAATATGCCAGCCAGTAAACTAACCAAATCAGTGGCTCCGACCTCTGCACTAAGCGTGCCATTGGATACTCTCCCGCCAAGATCATCGAAGACCTGACCTCCGTCGACTTTGGATCCTACGAGACATCCACCACCAAGGCTCTCACCAACGTAATGGTCCTGCACCCCGTCGCCGCCGCCCTCTCCTTCATCACCTTCCTCATATCTCTTTCCGCACACACTGTAATCGGATCTCTCATCTCCTCATTCCTCGGTCTCTCCACCTTCATCATCACCGGAGTCGCCTTGATCTCCGACTTTGTCCTATTCGCCATTGTTCGTCGTAACGTCAACGATGACGATCACAGTGATAACGCTTACTTTAGCGCTGCTATTTGGACGGCGTTGATTGCTGAGATTTGCCTTTTGTTCGGTAGCATTATCATCTTCTTTGCTTGCTGCACTAACAGACGTGCTAAGAGACGTTCTGCCGCCAAGGCTGAGTTCACTCCTGTGACTCCCGCCGGTGGTGTCCCTGCCAAGAAGAAGTTCTGGCAACGCAAGTAGATGGGGACATCTACCGTGTGTTGTTTTTGTTCTTCCTCACTTCCTTTCTTCAACATAATTTGTGATTCCCGATTAATAGTCAAGTTGACATGACAGGTGGTGGTGGTAATGTTTCTGTAAAGGCTCTAGATATATATTGTAGTCTCAAAACAAATAAATCTACATAATCAAATACTTCCATGACGACGTGACGTTTATTGTTTTGTGCAACCATGATATGACAGTTAACTAACATGCCATCCTTCGCTTCTCGTACCTTCCCTAGTCGATTCGTACCTTTCCAACGACTCTTTCCGAGATATCTCGGATGTGGGAGGGAGCTTATGTTTAGGGTTTAACTAGGGTCTATGTAGATGTCTTGGCAAAAAAGTGGTGATAGACATCTGACATGCAGTATCAAAAAGGACAAAAAAAGAATGATACCAGTTGAACTGGTGCATCGGGAATTGAGCCCAATGCGGGGGTCGAACCCGCAGCCTTGAGATTAAGAGTCTCACGCTCTACCGATTGAGCTAACCGGGCCGGAAGGGGTTCCTTTTTCTTGTTGAAGGAGAAGGCGGCATTTCGATATTTGAGCACTCCGTTCCGATGGGCGTTGAAAAAATCTTGGAGGATTTTCCGGGCCCGTTTTTGGAGGATTAGGTGCATGAGGGTTTAGACCCTGATTTATTTGATGTGGCTCGTGCGTTTGATATGGACCCTAATGGTGGGACGTGCGTTGATGTTCAAGGGTTGTTTTGTTAGATGATACTCTTCGGAACCCTAGATGTCGGCCGGACAACGGAGACTGATGGATCGGGTTGGGTTGAGTATTGTGTAATGATGAAAATGGGAGGTAAAGGTGTAGTGTAGGGAGCCTTGCATATGCAGATGAACCGAATCAGGACCGGTGTCTTTTTGATACTGTGGGATACAACAGGATCTGTAACTACGGGACGGCATTGTGAGAGGATGTACATATGTATGTACATGAAGAATCCCAAGAAAGAAGACAATTATATGGTACCCGACTGTCCGAATAAGCTTGACACGGAAAACGAAGTTATCCACGCGTAAGTAATTTCTCACCATCAACAAACAAGATGATGAAACACAAATCTACAATCACTAGCCAAGTCAAATAACCCTACCAGTGGAGGTAGAGAATCCCCTATTTAGGAAGTCCGCATGACAGGCAAGGCACGGGTCTTTCTGCGATTGAGCGAGGATATTTGGGGATTAGCGAGGTCGCTTTGGTCGGGATAGCTGAGGAAATAAATGATGCTGGAAGGGAAGGGAAGATCAATAGAATGTCTGTATGTATAGACACTCTGGCTTCGCCGAGGTTAACGAATATGTGAAACGGATGGACACTTTGTTATTTAAGAAGCTTGCTTTGGATGTACATAGATACATATGTACGGGATCTTGAATTGAATGGATCGACGGACGGGTTTATGAGGGAGGTGGCTTTGGTTTTTGAGCATGATGGACATTGTTGGTGCCTGGGACGAAAGGACCCTGGCTTAGAAGATGTCATGGCTTTTATAGGTAGACTTGTTTTTTTCTTTGGACATGCTATAGATGACATGATAGTTACTGCGCCGTGTTTTGGATAGAAAGAGGAGGAGAAACCTGTAAAGTTACAAATGTTTCTATCCCATCTTGTCAAGTTTCTCCACAACCCCATTCCTCTTATCCCAAGAATCCCCAACAATCCAAAGTCATGCCGAATAGCCGTGATGCCGTCTTCCGTAACAAAGTCACTTCAGCTTCCCTGGTTATCTATTGACAACGTTGGCGCCTGACGTGGGTCATAGTGGATGGAGATCCTTGTTGGGGCTATTCTAGGGACGGGAAGGATGAGAAAGAAAGAATATACAAGCAACAAACATACGTAGTGTACGATGGATTGATGAATGAGAGAAGACGGTGAGTGACAGGGTTTATGCGCTGTAATGCTGAGCTGATTGGTGGGTAGGTGGTAGGTGCTAGATTGAGAGAATGAAGCAGGAGATGGATGGTCACCGGAATACTGCATATGGCTGTTGAGAAAGGTTACAGACTCGGTCTAGATGTGGAACATACATATCTACGGCACATATAACCATCACAAACACGAAAACACAACATCGTCATAACCGCCGACCCAAAACACCCACCAAAATGGGCAAATAACCCACTAAATGGTCACATTTGCCGCCCCCTTCTCCTGGACCACAAACAAGCATTCATCCACGACAGCTAAGCACAAACCCCATACATACCTATACCTGTCTTTGATTTGGCCACCCTTGTTTGGTATATCGGTGTTGTGTCTGTGAGATATGATATATGAGAGATGGTCTATTGGAGTATCTAGGTATCTATGCTAGGAGAGGGGGCGTAGGCCTATATACCGTGGGCCACGTCCCGAGGCCGGAGGCTGGGCGTGGCTGCCAGGTGCCAGCGGACGCCAGGCCGCAGGCCGGCGGGCGCCAGGTGGCAGCCATGCTGGGACAGGCTGCTGGGCTACCCCAGGGGGTGGCCGAGCAGCCGGTTGTGGTGATGGGACCGTTGGCAGGGGCCACCGGGCATCAGTCACAACAATCGGACTTGACGAATATTAGGATGACATGCAGTTTTTGGTGGTCGGGGCGCAGACTTTGTTGGCTTGGCTTGGATGTGTGACTGACTGACTTGACTGACAAGCATGGTAGCTAGTAAGGGAGGGATCGTGAATCTTGTGGAATATATAAGGAAAGGGTGTTCGCTGAATAGGACTGGTTGACTTGATTTGTTCTTTTTGGTAAAATACTGATACTACTTTTACATATTTATATATTACTTCTTAATTGAGAGTGTGATTCTTGAATTCCATTCTTTGCCTCTTTAATCGGAATTGTCTTTGTTGAATAGATTCTTTATACACTATAATCTATAACAACGACTTGACATCCACTTGAACTTTACTATATCTCTTCAACCTTTGCATACTATAATTCTCAAACCTCGAATCTAAAACCTCAACCCTCAAAATGTCTGCTCTTCCTTCTCCCCGTCTAAACCGCAACACCGGATTCCCCGAACCCTTCAACGGTGGTAAGTTCCCCATTCTCAATCCTGCCTCCCAAAACGCAGTCCAAATCTAATCCTCCCTTCTAGACCGAAACACAACCCTCCCCTACCCCGGCGCCCAAATCGGCCCCAACGCAACCCTCGGCACCACCCAAAACGACCACCTCTTCGAACTTCGAACCCGCCGAACCTTCCAATCCCAAATGAAAAGAATCTCCACCTTCCGCCATAACCGAATCTCCACATCCTCATTCACTCTTGATGCCGGACTTCTCCCGTCCGTTGGTCCCACAGCCGCGCCTTTTGTGATTTCGCCTACCTCCTCCTCGTCTGGTCATTCCATGGACCGAGACATGGAGAATGAAGTTGGTGGGAACCCGAGGGCTTCTACCGCTAGTAGTCTTGATCTGGGACAATTAGCTGCTTTGGCTAGTGCGGGGGAGAGACCGGGTAGTTCGGATTCAACGGGGAGTGAAGGGAGTAAGAAGAGAGGCTTGTCGAAGTTGTTTTCCAGAGGACGGAAGGTGTCGCAGTAACTGATTTGATCAGTTTGATTTTGTTTTCCTTTGTTTTATTCCTTTTTTAGCCAGCGTGGAGTTTTCTTTTTCGTCTTTTCTTTGTTTTTTTTTCCTCTTTCGTTTTGTTTCCTTTGTTGCATTCATCATCACTGCATAAAGCCACTCGCTCATCCGGATATCCGGTCAACATACATACATACATACATACACTCTTTAGAACGGCTAGCGTCCGCGTAACGAAATCGCAAATAGTCCTAGTTACCCCAACCAATCATAAATTAAGATCCTCTATAAGTAGAATATCCAAAAGGTGACAACAAAACAGGAACATGATACTTCTCCCCCTTAACAACCTCAAAAACCACCACCACCTCCGGAAAGAACCCCTTCCCTTCCCCAAAATACTTCTCCGTATCAAACCGCAAAGTCCATCTCGATCGATCCTCAGCAACTTCCAAAGCCTCCGTCAATTCCCCACTCCACGTCGCAATTCGTCCGTCAGAGTTGGTTACGCCATGAAACACTGACTCCGGAATATGTCCCGGGGTAAGTGTAACCGGGACATTAGCAGCTGGTTTCCCCGCCGATGTGTCAAGAATATGGCATGTAATTTGCGCCTTGGACATGTTTGAAACTTTATGTAGATGAAAAAAAAAAGAGTTAAAGAGATGTACCGTCAAAATCATGTAAAACCAAACAGATCGCCAGGATAAGACACTCTTATATTCAAAACCCAACGTTATCTCCCCGAATCCTCCTTAATCCAAACAAAAGTGGGTCCGCGGGGTTCCCCGACACCCCAGATAAAAAGACTACCCCCATCATCGGCAAGTCCCACCGGTTACACGAGATTTATATGTACATATGTAGATTAAACTTGAGGAAATCATTACGCATTACTTTTATACTCCATCTAAACATCCTCCATTTCTGCATCACTATTCTCTCCCGCCTTCGTAACTTTTTCTCCCCGTCTCGCTGGTCCACTAGACACACTAACACCATGGTCCTCCGAAATCAACGCCACCCGCGCCGACTTTTCCACCGGTAGATCCACTTTATCCGTTCGTCTACGGCGTTTCTCTGCTTCCTCTTCTTCCGTGAGTATCTCCTGTCTTTTTCTGCGCGGTCTAAACTGCGGAGTTGAGAAGAATGGGACCGGCCCGTTATTCCCCGCCGGGTTCCAAGGTGATTGAAACACTATATCCTTTGACTTTCCCGTAGAGTCTTCCTCGCCCGCACCAGAGGGAGTCATGCTGGTTACTTCTACACCCACGACACCCGCAAGATCCCCTTCTAATTTCCCGCGGATTTTCCGCTTTCGTGGCTTCCACCCGGGATCTCTATCATCGCGGAACGTCTTATTCGCCGGTGCTCTCGCAACCACAGGAACCTTATCTGTTTCACCCTTCAACTTCTTCAACGCCATAAGATTCTCCAAGAACCCCGCTTGCTTCTTTCGTTCCCCATTAAGATCCCTTCCAAAGGCCACCCGAATGCCATGTTCCTCTTTGATCGCCTGTAAATTGGTTGCCGTGCGTGGTTGAATCTTCCTCTCAGTACCTAGTAATCTCGTTGAAGACGCCGCGAGGAGGTCGACATTGGACGAGAGTTTCGATACACAAGGGAGATCTGAAGCCTTGGAAAATAACAGTTCCGTCCCCGTATTTTCAGCCCATGCGCATTCGAATATCCGTCCGCGATAGGCAACAATGGGTTTATCAGAATGTAATTCCAAAACCTGCAATTCCTGCTCTTCTTCATCCTCCTTGCCTTCTTCTTCTTCGCCACCTTCTAACGCCTTGCCTTTGCCTTTTATACTCTTCTCTCTTTTGCGTCCTGTCTCGTCGCCTTCGTCTCGGTCAGAACCAGAGTCAATAGCCTCACTATCCGATCCAGAAAGATCCTCCGCCGCAAATCGATATTGTGACGATGACCCTTGGGTATCTGGTGGTGGTTCTGAAATCCATGAAGCAAGATAACCTCCGCGCCCAGCTTGGTGTATGTTTTTGTTGTCGCGTGTTGTGAATTCGGGAATCGATAGATCGAGAGTTACATAGTATGTCTTGGTATGATTAGCTACCTCCTGCATGGTGACGAATAGATCGACCGGCTCACCTCTGTTTCGGTCTCGTCGTATTCATACTCCCATTCGTCTTCCGAGTCGTAGTTGGGGACTGTAGAGTTATACTCACCCGGAACCGGCCGGGTGAACTCCCCAGCCAACATCTCATGTGTTTGTAACATATCAGGCATTGTAGTTTACACGTAGTATATTCTTTTAAACATCTACATACACAATAGCTGCCGTCGCATTCATCATCTGTCGCATCCATTAATCCAAATTCCGCCCCGCCAGCTGCCATCTCTTATCGATAATCGCCAGCTGTCAAAGCACCTATACAGACTTACCGCATTAGGATTCGTCTTGAGACGTCACTTCCACTTGAGGATGAGGGATCCTGGATTAGTAGTGTTTTACAGGCATTGTCAAAAATTGAGTCACTGGTGATTGGTGTATCTAGATGGAGGATAGATGACTGCTTGACTATTTCTTGTAGTTTTAGTAAGTCTTTAGATCTTAGTATTGAGAGATTTGACCTTGACTTTTGTCGGTTGAGTTGAATTTCACAAATTCCTTCTATAAACACTCTTCCGAAAACGGAGCTACACAGACTTTGTCGCAACCATGTCGAACAAGGTGTATTTGATCGACTATGTCGCTGGTAATATCCGCAGCTTGGTGAATGCCATTGAGGCAGTAGGATATGAAGTTGAATGGGTCAAAACACCCGAGGATGTAGTCAAAGCTGATGTAAGTCCACCCACAATATCTATCCAACCCCCCCAACTGACTCTCTCTAGAAACTCATTCTCCCCGGCGTCGGCCACTTTGGCTACTGCATGACCCAACTTTCCAATGCCGGTTTCCTCCCTTATATCCGCGCCCACATCGACTCCGGCAAACCCTTCATGGGAATCTGTGTCGGTCAACAAGCCCTCTTCCAATCCTCCACCGAAGCCCCCGGTGTCGCCGGTCTCGGCTATGTTCCGTCGTCTCTTCAACGCTTTGCCGCTGGAAAGGCAGTTCCCCACATTGGTTGGAACGATGCGACTACCGGTGGCCTCCCCATGTATGATTTGCGCGCCGAGAGTAAATACTACTATGTCCACTCGTTTATGGCGCCGTATGTCCCGGGCCAGTTGGAGGCTGAAGGATGGAGTGTTGCGGTTGGTACATACGGTGAGGAGACCTTCGTAGGTGCCGTTGCCAAGGGAAACATCTTTGCGACACAGTTCCACCCCGAGAAGTCTGGTGTTGCGGGTCTTAGATGTTTGAAAGCCTTTTTATCCGGCGAGGGCGCAAAGAGCTTGGCACAATCTGCTGAGGGTCTCTCGCCGCTTCTGTTCAAAGATAGCTTGACTAGACGGGTTATTGCATGCTTGGATGTGCGGACGAATGATGCCGGCGATCTGGTTGTTACCAAGGGTGACCAGTATGATGTGCGCGATAAGGATTCGGAGGGCGCCGTGCGGAACCTGGGTAAGCCAGTGGAGATGGCCAAGAAGTATTATCAGCAGGGTGCTGACGAGGTGACTTTCCTTAACATCACTTCATTCCGTGACCTGCCGGTTGCTGATGTTCCTATGTTGGAAATCCTGAGACAGACCAGTAAGACTGTCTTTGTTCCGTTGACCATTGGTGGTGGTATTCGGGATACCGTCGATACCGATGGATCCAAGGTTTCGGCTTTAGATATTGCCACCATGTACTTCCAGTCTGGTGCCGACAAGGTTTCCATTGGGTCGGACGCCGTCATTGCCGCCGAGGAATACTGGGCTGCGGGTGGCAAACTCTCCGGCACCACCGCCATCGAGCAAATCTCACAAGCCTACGGTAACCAAGCCGTGGTAGTCTCGGTAGACCCTAAACGCATCTACGTGAAATCACCTCAAGATACCACCCACGCTGTAATCCCCACCTCTACTCCCGGACCTAACGGCGAAACCTTCATCTGGTACGCTTGTACCATCAAGGGCGGTCGTGAAACCCGCGATACCGACGTGGTACAATTGACCAAGGCAGTTGAGGCTATGGGCTGTGGTGAGATTCTCCTCAACTGTATTGATAAGGATGGAACGAACAGTGGCTTTGACTTTGAGTTGATTAACCAGGTGAAGAGTGCGGTTGGGATCCCGGTGATTGCGTCAAGTGGTGCGGGTGTGCCGGCGCATTTTGCGGATGTCTTTGAGAATACTAAGACTGATGCGGCGTTGGGTGCGGGTATGTTCCACAGAGGGGAGTATACTGTTAAGCAGGTTAAGGATTACCTTCAAGAAAAGGGCCAGATTGTTAGACAGTTTGAGGCAGAGTTGTAAATGGTTCTGTACATATAAATAGATACACAATACAGATTCAATTAGCTAAATTCCTATGTACAACAATGTAAACTCGCCATTCCAGGTCTTACAATCTACATTTCCAAACACATGGCATTCCAAACACTCGACGTACTATCCAACTCTCTAGTCCACGGTTCCAAAGTCGTCAACTCAAAGCCCACCCATCGTAAACTCGTCATGAAAGCCTGCATAAGTTGAACATCCATACTCCTTTCAACAAGCGCAACAACCCTCTCACAACCAAGTGGCCCATCAGCAAGTTCCAGCATAGCCACCAAAGCCGACTTCAACCGCATATCGAAAACCGAACGATGGAAAAAGACAAACAAGGTACGTCGGCCCTTCTCTTCATGCACAAAAGCCCTAAAACTCGCGCCATCTTGGAAATCCCATATTTCAGCCCACCCCACGATAGGCGAGCTCAAGCGGTTCAACGGCTCGACCATTCCCCCCGCGGAATAGCCCGAGTCAAAGGAGGCGGCAGAGTAGCCGGGGGATATGGCCATTTGTTGAACATTGGGAGTCCAATAGGCGATTGATTCACCACATACACGCGTCAGGCCCGGGTCCGACACGGTATCGTCCCTCTCAACCAGGAACGTACCGGCCAGGACCTCGCAGAAGAGTCTCTCACATTCTTCCCTGATTCGGCGTGCTGCCCCCCCGCGCCCGGCGAATCCATGGGCATTTCCCGAGCGGCTGGGCTTGGGAAATACGGCGATGGATCCGCTTGGTAGAAGCTGGGCGAGAGGGGGACTTGATGGGGGGGAGGGGATACCTGTAGTGGGAACCTCAGGAATACCACTCGGCTCCTTTTTAATGAGGGGTTAGTGTTTTGTGGAGACGGATGGATGGATGGACGGACGACCGGACTCGGAAGGGAAACTTACCGGAAGACGGGGTAGTGGAGTAGTGGAGCCCGGAAACTTGGCCGGTGCAATCGGAAATGTAGCAGCTCGCGAGCACGGAGGCAGGTGAGCTGCTACGGTGATTATTACTGAGCATATTGGAATTATTGAAATGCGACATGTTTATAGCTGGCCAGCGTGGCGAGAGAGATTCTGGGAGATTGGAAGGGTGGCCTCTTTGGCACTTTGATAGATGATATAGTAGGAGAGAAGAGCGAAAAGAAGACGCTGTTATAGATGGTGTAGATGGTTTGTTAAGTTCGAGTATGTACGTTGGTTTCAAAACTGGAGAGTATTGTTGTAACTTTCAAAATGAAATTGTCAAATGTTCAAGATGTAGTCGGTCAATACAGTCGATAAGAATCGTCTTCTTTCAACCCAACCGCTCTTTATCTTTATCGGGCTTTAAAAAAATCGCTTCCTTCTGTACCACCCCTTTTACCTGCACTTACCCAATCCAATCAATGAGCCCATTGCACCATGAAGACAAGCTACTGGCTAGATTCACTTCTGGGCGGGGAAAAAGCGGTCTAGTTACAGGGGATGTAGATACCTAGAGATTGATGCTAGAAGACGCTGGAATTCAGGTCATGTGATTTAGATGGTTTGAAGTGTTACGAACAAGACGGATGACGACAGATGGATTACTAAGAGTTGGAGAATTTAGTCATTTAATCCGCCAAGTGGCAGACGGCTTAACTACGTAAGTAGTCCCCCCCACTCAACCAGTTTCTTCTTCTCATGAGGCCGTCGGTTCTATGGATATGGCCTCACTAACCAATCAAGAGGCCTCAAACTGGTTCATCTAAGAAACCACCCATTGCTGAAAAGCTTAATAGAGAAGGCTAATAAGCACATGCATAGATAAGATAACTGCTGCCGGTTTCGTGCGACAAGAAAAAACCGGGCATATTCAGAAAGAAGAAGAAGAACGGGTCTTAATTGTTTGGTTATATACATACGCACAGTAGTAACAAATCGTGGTTAATGTTCGGGAATCGTGTTGGCCATGTCGGTCGGTACTACGGTTAATTGACGGAGATATATCATCTAGATATACGGGATAACCCGGTTTTTCCCAAAATGCAGGCCATTTATATGCTAGGGATGATAATCATGATTCATTATATCCGTTGTGGAGGACGCCGGATTTGTCGGGACGGAGGTTAGTTTGACTAAGCCCCTGACTTAGTATTTAGTACGGAGGGGTTTTTCTTTAGACACTTTCTATAGAGACGTAACTCTCGATAGGCAAACGTATTGATTTGTCAGATCTACGAAACAAAACTTCACGAAACGCGTATGTATGTACATACTGTACCTACATACGTCATGACTTCCCCATTAAACCTCTCTCGTAAACCTCTATTCCTACATCACGAGCACCAACCTCCCCTAACCCATTACAACTCCAAAAGACCGCCTCAATTTATCAACCCTCGTCAGATACCGCCCCGGAATTCATTTTCCCTTCTTCCTTCCTACATACAATCCAACATCATCCCCGCCACTGATCGTCATAGCCACCCCTGCCCGTCTCGTCATGTTTGTATGATGAGCCAAGTCGGCCAAACATGCCCCGGCGGATGAAGTCAAGTGGGTTTTGTGAATCGCGCCAGCTAGTTACAGTGGTGCATGGGTTTTTTTGAGCCGGTGTTTGTGTTTGTGGGGAGGACGAGGGGATTGTTTTATATATTGAAGTGTGCCGCTTTCATGGTTGTCTGGGTTGATGTTTCTGTTTCTTGGTAGTTCATATTCACACCTCGTTTGTTGTCATACCTACTCGATTGTCCAGCCACATTCATTACCTTCCCAAGATACACCAAGATCTACACATCACGATACGATAAAACCTCCTCCTCACCAATCCATTCAACCCCCCAAACCCCAAAATGACCTTCCGCCGCCGCCTCTTCCGTTCCAAACGGACCTCCGCTCCATCCGCCCCAACAGCCTCCTCACCACCACCAGAACTGAAAACTCCATATCCAGTTCCCCCCACCCGCGCTCTTCACCTATCTTCACTCCCCGCCAACTCCCCAAATTGTCTTGTCTCAGTAACAACCACGGAACCCGCATCTTCCTTCCCCCGCTCAATACATCCCGACAACCCAGTTCTCCGGCCCACTCACCATGCCTACTTACAAGCTCCTCCAACCCTCGCTTGTGCCGGGTGTTGCGCGCCCATCGCTACCGTTGACTTGCTTGTGTCAGGGTCTTTCCGTGGTCGTCATGGACCATGTTTCTTCGTTAAGCCTCCCCGTGGTGAACCAGCATTGATCAATGTTGACCAAGGAGAACCTTATCCTCGCTTACTTCAAGATGGGAAACATACCGTTGCAGAAGTCACTTGTAAACATTGCTCAGCATATCTTGGTTGGAGATATCTAGATGTTGAAAGGGACGAGGTTAAATACAAGGTTGGGAATTACTGTATAGAGGTGTCTATGACGAGGAGAGAGAGACAGCTCTATGAGGTTGAGCTTGGCGATTTATCTTGATTATGGGTTATGATCTTATGAGTTACGCATTTCCTTTGTTCTTTTCTTTTGTCATTGAACCAGCTCAGACATAAATGTCTTGCTTTATCACGCTAGAAGCTGCCTTGCTTTCTTCCATTTACTCACTTATACATTTCCAACTTCTTGGCTTATTTTTGCAATCCTTTGGCGCATTTTTTCCAAAGGATTAACCCACATCGTTCGCAGCATAGAACACATGCATACCAGGGTCGAGCAACAGATACTAGACACAATTCCATTGATTCATACACACTTCTATCTGAATAATACAAAAAACCATTCAAGCAATCTTACACTCCAAAACCTAGTTCTGAGGCTCCTCGGCAACATAGTGCAGGTACGAACCCAACAGCTTGATACCCTCAATGTAGTTGCGCTTGTCGAGCTTCTCGTTAATCGAGTGCGCACCGTCAGTCGAGCTACCCATAGGAAGAAGCAGCACATTCTTTCCAGTAGCCTGCTCAAACGTCAGAGTCACGGGGATACTACACCACAAAAAAAAAGCACCAGTTAGCATACCATCATCATCACAAATCACAACATCGTCCAATACAAACTTACCTGCCACCCTCACGGGTGAAATCCGGCTGCACACCCCAAACACGCTCAACGGCCTTCGCCGCAGCAGAAAAGTTCCAGTGCTTAGGCGACGCAACCCACCAGTTACCACAGTGCATAGGCCCAACCTTCAGAGTGTTCTTGGAACCAAGAGCCGCGAACCGCTCCTCAACGTACTTGCATACCAGTTCGTTGGTCTTTTCAATCTCCATGTTGGGAACCGAACGGATAGAGAACTTTCCAGTAACCTTGGCCGGAATGACAGTCTTGGCACCGGGCGCAGAGAAAGCACCCTCAATACCGTGGAGAGAAAGCGACGGGTATCTCCAGCGGGCCATCAGCGTAGGCTTCTTGGTGTCGTGAATAGTGGTCTTGCTGCCGAGAGACTCATAGATGTTATCCATGGTAAAGGCAATGTTGTCATAGAGGGCATCCTCTTCCGCAGTAACAGGCGCAACCTGCTCCATAATACCGGGAATCTGAATCTTGCCATCAACGTCAACCAGCTGACCCATGATCTTGACCAGGTCCGTCATAGGCTCTTGCGCGGTACCGCCAAACACACCACTGTGAAGATCAGCACCAGGACCAGAGATCTCGATCGAGTAGTAGTTGCATCCACGAAGACCATAGGTCAGGCAAGGCTTCTCGGTACCCAACCAGTAGTTATCGGAAATGCAGACAGCATCAGCATCCTTGAACCACTTGTCGGCCTCCGCGACAATCAGGTCATCAAGACCCTCCGAACCGTACTCCTCCATACCCTCAAAGCACATCAGCAGGTTAACCGGGAAGTCAACTCCCGCCTTCTGGTGCGCATCAATGGCGTTCAACCAACCCAGAACGGGACCCTTGTCATCCGTGGCACCACGGCCAAACATCCGGCCCTTGTCATCAACAGTAAGCTCAAAAGGCTCCGTAGCCCAGCCGTCGCTCTTCTCCGCAGGCTGCACGTCGTAGTGACCGTAGACAAGAATAGTGCGCTTGTTCTTATCGTTACCGTAACGGCCCAGAACACAAGGAGGCAAAGTCAGCTCCTCGTGGCCGGGCTGGGGGCCAAGCTCACGGAGCTCAACCGTGGCGCCGAGAGCCTTGAGCTCGTCAGCGAGCCAGTGGCCCATGCGGACGACATCCGGACGACGGGCCGCCTCGGCAGAGATAGATGGGATGGCAACCGCCTTGCGGAGACGCTCAATGAAATGGTCAGCCGAGTCGTCGACCTGCTTGAAAAAGGTATCCAGCTGGGGAGCCATGTTGACTTTGCGAGCTTGGTGTTGGCGAATAGCGTCGGTTAGATAAGCGCGGGTTGAGGAAATCGATACCGGTGCGATAGACGAGGCAACGGATAATGTACGATAAGGTTGTGAAAGACGGGATAATACAGAAGATGAAGAATGTGACAGAGATGTAAAGAAGCGCGGATTGCTTGATATATACTTGGCTGTGCGGAAGTAGCCTGGGCCTTGTACTCGCGGGACCTGGGATAGAAGGAAGGTGCGGGGCATAGTAACGGTATGTGCTGTATCTGCTATTTGCGCATATCAACCACGTTCAGTTGGTTTGGCGTGATAACTTTCTCTTTTAGGAGGGTCCTTTGTTGCCGCTCAAAACCGCAAGCATCAGCCCTGGGAGTATCGTTTACTATTCTGTGCCCTACAAAAGAGAGTCCCGTTCGCGAACCAATGTGGGTTTGGCTCCAGAATTCAGTACCTTGATGAATCCCCGAAAGACCTCTGACGACACCGTTCGCTGTTTACATCTGCGGGGCTCCATCATGCATGGGCATGGCAGGTGCGTCGACAGAAAACTACTGTTGCTTGCTTTGTTCACCTTCTGTTTCCGGTTAAGTCTAACCGTCAATCCGGCGAATAGGCAAACCGGCAAATAACATTCAACAGTGTAAGCCCGTTGGCTGTGTTTTGCCCATTCCACGCCCTAAATTATAGTGCTCTAGCTCCATTTACAATACCATTCCAAGGCTCGTGATGGGGGCTTCAGGAAGGTGGGGCCGATAGCAACCTAGACTTGTTACGGAGAATAGAGGAACTTTTTGTTACCATCAGGTGGGCCGATGATATCGATTTTTCATTATAGTTGGAGCCGTATTTAGATTATATATATATGCCGATTTGATGCATGTTTTTATGGGACTGTGACAGATGTTATCCCTCGTGGTTTCTCTTGTGATACACTATGTTGCAGAATAGTAGGGTTGCCAATATTCCACATAACCCACATCACGTGCAAAGTCACATGATGAAACCCGCCCGAAAATGTTAACTTGTACGCGTTGCTTACGAAACATGAACCCCTCTTGCCTGGCTGGCTAGGCTCAGTCATTAATTGCTCCTTCACGCTTTTTCGCTTGCTTTCATTTCTTTCCTCCCTCTTTATTTTCCATCAACCACCGTTTACCACGACACCATTCGTCATTAAAAGCGACCGGAATTCCATCGATTTTTCATTTGCGCCATAATTCTAACGCATTCTCCGATTCTTTTTTTTCATTTGGCCATTTTCTTTTTCTTGTTTTCGTTTCCCTTGTTTCCCGTACGCGACCGTTCTGACATTACTTGTCGATTTGCTTCACACAATTCCTTTTGAGAACCTTGCGACACCTTCATCGCGACTGCGCCGATAATCGTGTGTTCTATCTAACCTTGGTAGTAGCTTCATTGCTACATCAAAATCTAGCCGTTAAATATTTATTATCAACAATTGAGCACGTTGTTTTTCGTGGAGGATTTTTTTTCTTGGGGGACCTGTTTGTGAATTGAGCTTCCAGCTAGATTTTTTACGTATCACTCGGCTTGCTCTGGTTTTTTTACCTAGACAACCAAGCTTCAAGTTCAATTCTGAAAACTGGTGTTATATCTATATTTACAGTCCTTTCTGTCCGTTGACCTACATCTCCTCAATAGGAGGTATTCACTGGAAAAGAAGACTAAGAAAAGAAGTCAAAAAGAAAGCATCAATCATTAGATTCATTTCATTCTGTTGGACTCACTAGTCACTCTGACGCTGTTTGCTGTTGTTACGAAGTCCCATATCCCCTGTTTCCTTGCCCTGCGACCTTGTTGAGGTGTTCATTGTATATCAATCGACACCTTTATCGCCATACTACTATTGCGATTCCTTGTCGACATTCCTGTTGATCACGTTATCACGTGCTCTATATCTCCATTTTATTTGTCTCTATACACTTGCCAAACTTACTCACGATGTCTTCGTCTGTGTTCTTCAAATTCAAGTCGCAGAAGGAGCCGACCCGTGTTGAATTCGATGGTACTGGTATCAGCGTGTTTGAGCTGAAGCGTGAGATTATTACCAAGAGTGGCCTTGGTGATGGCACCGATTTTGACCTTGCTATTTACACTGACGATGGTTCTGAAGGTGAGTCCCCCATGTCAACCAAATAATACATGCCCAGCATAAGCTGACTAGTCTTTAGAATATGACGATGATACAACCATCATCCCAAGATCGACCACGGTAGTGGCTAGACGTCTTCCTCCCATGCGCCCAGGAGCCGGCCGCGCCGCTCGCTACATCTCTGGCAAGATGCCTGTTAATGCTCGCTTCCGGAAGGACGGCCAGAAGCCCGGTGCTTCCGGAAAGCCCGCATCTAGCGTTGCCCCTCCTGTCATGGAGATCAGCGAGGATATGACGGAGGAAGAAAAGATGAAGGCCATGTTTGCTGCCCAGTCGGCTCAATGGTCCGTTCAGAAGGAAGAGATGGCACAGTAAGTTGCTCCTTAGTTGGTTTACGATGATATGATATTCTAACCTTTTAACAGCCAACAACCGGTGTATGTTAAGCCTCTCGGCAAGCGTGCTGTCAATGTTCCTGACCACGAGCCCCCCAACGGTTACGTTTGCTACCGTTGCAGCGAGAAGGGTCACTGGATTCAGCAGTGCCCTACCAATGACGACCCAGAGTTTGATAACCGCCCTCGTGTCAAGCGTACTACTGGTATTCCCCGGTCGTTCCTCACCACTGTTGACAAGTCCGTTGCTCTTGCCAAAGCTGGAGAGGATGAGGAAGGCAAGCGGCCTGCTGGTGTCATGGTCAATGCTGATGGTGACTATGTCATTGCTAGACCTGACAAGGCTTCTTGGGAGCGTTACCAGGCCAAGGCCAAGACCTCGGCTGAAGCTTCGAAACTCGAGACGTCAGGTAACAAGGATCTTCAGGAGCGTGGCCTCGAGTGTTCTATAGATAAGAAGTTGTTTGTTGAACCTACCAAGACTCCTTGCTGTGGGAAGACGTTTTGCAATGATTGCATCACTAACGCGCTGATGTTCAGCGACTTCGTCTGCCCCGCTTGCAACACGGACAATGTTCTGATTGATGATTTGACCCCTGACGAAGAAGTTGCTACTAAAATCAAGGAGTACTTGGAGATGAAGGCCCGTGAGCCATCAGCTGCCCCCGAGTCTCCTAAAAGTGATGCTGTTTCTGCTCCTGTGTCTGACGATGCGTCTGCTACTGCTAACACCACTGTTACTGAGGATTCTACTGGTGGCAAGTCACCCGAGGCCCAGTCTGATGAGACAGATACCAAGGCTCAGGATACTAAGAAGGACTCGGACGACACTGAAAAGACTCCTGAAGAGAACCAGACCTCAACCGAAGTTGGTAATACCCCCGCTACTGAAGGTTCAAACAAGCGTAAGCGTTCGGTAGATGATGATGTATCTGAGAACCCCCGTATCCCTAAGGCTCCTAGAGCCATGCAGATGCAACAGCAGCGCCAGGCCATGAACATGGCAAACATGGGCAACATGGGTAACATGTTCCCTATGGGTATGCCTATGATGCCCCCATTCATGATGCCTAACGGTATGCCTATGGCCCCTAACATGATGGGTATGATGGGTATGGGCATGCCTATGATGCCTGGTATGGGGATGGGTGGTATGCCGGGTATGCCCTTTCCCGGCGCCATGCCCAATCTTGGCAACAACAGAGGCCAAAACTGGAACAACAACCGCGGTGGCTTTAACAACAACGGCCAGCGGTTCAACAACAACGGCAACTGGAACAACGGGCACCGGAACAACTATGGCAACAACAACATGAACTCCGGCATGATGAATGGCATGAACAACGCCAACAACATGAATGGTCAGTCTTTCTAAGAGAATACCAAGTTACTAGCTTTAGTGCTAACTATTTTCTAGGCCGGAGATAGTGTTCGTTTTGAATTTTCGGTTTTGGGTCCCGAGATCTTGCACATAGCCTTTTGGCTTGGGGTCTCCATGTATGATGATTGTCGTTTGGTGTTTGTCTTCTGGCGTTGATTTGATTCATCTGGATTTGATTTTTTGGGTTTTTGGGTTTTGGGTTTGGAGCATACTTTTCGTTTTTAAGGAGTTTTGGGATATTGGGATTGGTCATAGATTGAAAGCATTGTTTTTGTCCCTCATTTTGACTTTATCATATTTGTGCATGTTCATTTGGTTACTGTATCTCGATGTACATAAATATCTGTGAATGCTCAACAAATTCGTGTATTCCATGTCTATACCCGTTTAGTCCTCCTCAGGGGGAACGAAAGGGTGAATCAACATATCACTAAACTTCTCTAATCTCTCCTTTCCACGAACCTCCTCCACCAATAATGGCATCTTCACTACGTTGAAATCCTCATACAACTCCTTAATCTCGTTCAGATACTTCTTCTGCATCCGTCTCCGCGCAGTGCACTGGTCACAGTCACTCCCCTTCTTGGGGAACAACAACTGATTAACCACAATACAATGCGAATCGATATTGTAACTGGTAAGTTCCTGAATCATCCGCTCCGTCTCATAAAGCGACAAGAACTCGGCAATACAAACACAGACAAAGGTGGTCAGGTTCTCATCCTTAAACTGGCTGTTCACTTCCGAGATGGTGGCACGGAGGGTCTCGAGCTTCTCTGTCATATCTGAGAGGGATTGGCCGTTGGGAAGCTGGCCGCCGGCGCCGAGGACTCCGTTGAGGAGGGGTCCGTATTGAGAGGATAGTTGGGAGACCTTGGCCAGGGCCTTTTCGAGCACGCTGGGGAATTGAAGGAAGCGGAGGGTGTGGCCGGTGGGGGCGGTGTCGAAGACAATGGTTTCGTAGGAGAGGGATTTCACTTGTTTGAGGACCTCGGCGAAGGACATGGCTTCGTCGATACCGGGGATCTAGGTGGTGTTAGTTTTGGAAACATATTAGGAATACGTTATACTCACGGCATAGGCAAGATCCTGCACCATACTCCCCATGCCACCCGCATCAGCTTCCTCACCCTGACCAGCCAACAACTCCTGCATGCTCCCATTGGGGTCGATTTCCATGGCAGAGAGGTTCTCAAAGCCGTTGATAAGACGGGCCTCCTTGCCGAACTTTTGGTTGAAGGCGTCGGAGAGGTTATGGGCGGGGTCGGTGGAGATGAGGAGGACGGAACGGCGCACTTTGGCGAGCTGGATGGCGAGAGAGCAGCTGGTGGTGGTCTTGCCGACTCCACCTTTGCCGCCGACGAAGATCCAGCGGAGACTGCGCTGGTCGAGAATGGACTGGAGGGTGGGCTCCATGGCGTCGTTGTCGAGGTCGATTAGCGCGGTGGACATCTTGAGGGGTGTGTGTGGGTATATTGAGGATTAGGAATTATAGGGGTAATGGAGACTCGAGAACAATTATGGAGGTCTTTATATGGTAATCGTGGATAGGCTGGATAATTATCTGGATAGCTTCGATTGTCTTGGTTATGTACAAGCTAGATTGCCTTTTAGGGTGGAGTGCGAGATTGCGGGGCACTGATTGGCTCCTATGTGCAAGTGCTATACAAGCGCATATCCCTAGTTAGTTCGAGGATGTTCTATATGAGTTTAAAGCTCTCTGATGCTGTTTTGAGTCAACGAAAGCTCGGAAATCATCGCCAAGTTGAGACAACGAACTTGCTATGCCTCCAGTGTCTTCAAGCTTTGCAATTTCGCTATCTATTTTCAAGACATCAACAATTCTCTTCATGAACTTCTCATTTATGTAAATCACATGCTTCATCATATATGTACCCTAACCCCAATGGTCATTGAGCGCAACTTCTCAATGTGGATAAAAATGCCCCGCGCACGTCAGTGACGACCATGAACAATAAGAAATGACGAGATAAAGGAATTAAATTCAAGAAAGGCTAGATTTTCTAGGTTGTGAATTTCCCATTGTTGTTTCTTTGACCGCTACGTTTCCGGTGCCAACTCAAAGAACCGTCAACAGAACGCTCCGCCCGAAGCTCCAAGTTGATCGATTTTCACGCCAACCAGTGACTCAGCAAATCCCGCCCCAGGAATCCCTTCACCCCGGGCCTCCGTATGCGCCTTCACCCGTATCTCCTCCGCTCCGCAACATTCCGGCCCCGTGTTTCCACAGGGCATTTGAGCAGTGTTTCACTAGGATTGATTTCGCCGCGGGTTTCTGTGGCTGGTACTTTATTTGGAAGAGTTAGGACGCCTGTTACGAGTATCTCTGGAAGGATGGCTTCCTCGGGGAGACAGCAGCCGCCGTGGTTGAAGCCGGAGGCTTTGGAGGGTGTGAAGTTGCCGGAGTTGAAGGTTTTGAATAGTTTGACGAGGAAGAAGGAGGATTTTATCCCGATTGATCGTGAGGGAAAGGCTGTTAGTTGGTATACTTGTGGTCCTACGGTTTATGATGATGCTCATTGTAGGTTGCTTTTGCGATGGATGGGGGATCACTTGCTGACTTGTTGTAGTGGGACATGCGCGCAACTATGTCTCAACTGACATTATCCGGCGCATTATGAAGGATTACTTCAACTTTAACGTGCAGTTCGTCATGAACATCACGGACGTCGATGACGTAGGTCCCCAGTTTCTACTACCCATGCACGAAGACCTAACATGTCTATATTAGAAAATCATCCTCCGTGGTCGCCAGCAACACCTCCTCAACAGCCTCAAAGCAAAGCACTCTACTATCAACTCCGAAGTCAAGGCTACCACCCAGACCGCCTTTGAAAAATACATCCAAAAGAATCTCCCCCTTCTCCCCGCCACTACCACCCCCGAGTCCTACGATGCCGATGTCGCCGTCGCGTATAAGAGAGTCCTGGATGGAAAGGCGCTTGAGTCGGATACAGAGGCGCCTAGCGACAAGGAGGCCAAGATTAAGATGCACATCAAGACTGTGGCTACCGCCGCGGAGGCTCTGAGAACTGTTTCGGAGAACACTGATGTTGCTAAATTCTACGACAAGGCTGATAACGTCTTGTTGCCTTACTTGGATTCTCTCTACGGCGCGGAAATCGACGCCAACGACCATAGCATCTTCACTAAGCTGACGCAAAAGTATGAGACCCGGTTCTTTGAGGATCTCGCTTCTTTGAACGTTTTGTACCCTGACGTTCTTACCCGTGTCACTGAATACGTTCCTCACATTGTCAAATTCACCGAGCGGATTGTTAAGAACGGCTACGGCTATGCTACCCCCGATGGTTCCGTCTACTTCGACATCGAGGCCTACGAGAAGGACGGTCACCACTATGCCTGCCTGGAGCCGTGGAACAGAAATGATAAGTCTCTGTTGGCTGATGGTGAAGGTGCTCTGTCGAGCAAGACTACCACGAAGCGGAATGAGTGCGACTTTGCGCTGTGGAAGGCTAGTAAGGCGGGTGAGCCCTCGTGGCCTTCGCCATGGGGCCCCGGTCGTCCTGGCTGGCACATTGAGTGCTCGGTCATGGCGTCGGAGATTCTTGGAGAGGCTATGGATTTCCATTCTGGTGGTGTTGACTTGCGTTTCCCTCATCATGACAATGAGTTGGCGCAGTCTACTGCTTACTGGACTAAGGAGCACCCTAACACTCAGTGGACCAACTATTTCCTGCACACTGGTCACTTGAGTATTCAGGGTATGAAGATGAGCAAGAGTTTGAAGAACTTCACTACCATTCGGGAAGCTCTTGAGAAGGAGGAGTGGACTTCGCGGTCTCTGCGTGTTTGCTTCCTCATGGGTACTTGGCAAGATGGCATTGAGATTACCGATGAACTCATGAAGAGCACCGTCTCTTGGGAGGACAGAGTAAACAGTTTCTTCCTTAGAGCTCTCGACACCGAGAGAAACCCTGAGGCTACCGAGGCAGCTTTTAAGACTGCTGGTAGCCCCGAGACTGACGCTGCTGTTAAGGCGGCGTTGGAGAAGGCTGAGAAGGACTTGCACGCTGCCCTGTGTGACTCGTTTAACACACCGGCGGCTATGCGTGCTATTTCGGATCTTATTTCTGAATTCAACACTGCCAAGTATGTTTCTGGTGAGACTACCCAGTTGGTTGCCCGTTGGGTTACCCGGATGGTTACCATCTTTGGCCTTGACTCCGAGAATGATCTTTCGGATGCTAAGCGGATTGGCTGGTCGGGTATTGATATCCCCGAGGAAGCTCGCAACTTTGTGTATCCCGCCGCCGAGCTGCGTGACTCTGTGCGTCTCGCTGCTCGTTCTGGGACTCTTGACTATGAGGCCATTAACAGTCTTGCTGAGGCCGTTAAGGCCCCTGAGGCTACTGCTGCCCAAGAGAAGTACGCTGGTGCCCTTACTCAATTCAAGAGCGACGTGAAGAAGCTCGCGACCGAAAAGGCCGCCGCTAAGGACCTCCTCGCCCTCTGCGACCAGCTTAGAGACACACACCTCTGGGACCTCGGAATCTACCTTGAAGATCGCGACGCCCCCTTGAAATCGCTCGTACGCCCCGTCGATAAGACCCTCGCTACTGCGCGGGCAGAGAAGGAGTCACTTGCGGCGGCAAAGGCGGCTGCCAAGGCGAAGAGAGAAGCGGAGGCTAAGGAGAAGGCGAGATTATTGGAGGAGAAGAGTAAGATTAGTCACTTGGAAATGTTCAAGACGGAGGAGTACACGGAGTGGGATGCTGATGGGTTGCCGACTAAGGATAAGGATGGTCAGGAAGTCGGAAAGGGCAAGAAGAAGAAGTTGGCGAAGGAATGGGAGAAGCAGAAGAAGTTGCATGAGGAGTGGTTGGGTAGACAGGCGTAGATGGAGATAGTAAGTTTTGAAAATTGATGGTGTTGTGTTTATTTTGTTTGTTGTATAAAGGGTCGAATGTTTTGGGATTACTATGTGTTGGCTTTAGGGTAGACTGTGTCCGGGGTAGTTCCGGTGGATGATGATTTTTGTATGACCTTGGGATGAGACTATGTTGGTGTAACTTTGTGAGATGAGTGTGAACTGGCTATCAACATAGTGACTGAGGTGTTGGGCTTAGTGACGTTAGAACACCATTATCTCAAACTAGAGCTATATCAACCGAAACAATCTACGCAAAACCCTCAATAAACCAAACAGTGTCCGCGGTATCGTCCAGCAGAAGCTCTGAATCCTCCCGCCTCAACCACGTTACAGCGATGCTAGAGGAGCGTTGCGATTTGTTGTCACCGTGTTCGGGATCTACTATGGTGGCATTCTGGTGGATAGATGGTGTATCTATTCAAGTGTAGTTCGCACTGACTGCGTCTGGAAGCTTGACTACTTCATAGGCTATATAATGTGCACTTTTAACGCCGTCGGTGAAGTTTCAAGGCTGCAATGATAAATAAGCATCGCATCTTATACGCAAGGCGTATAACTCCGCCACGAATAATTGCCTCAAGCGCAACTCGGTTACATTAACAGGTCGGCAAAACAGCGTATGGTTACATCATTCCCATCTATTTGAACCATGATGCGTATAAACCAGGCAACTCACATATTTCAATTCATGAAAAGACTGACCGATCTGTGTCCATATATGCGCGCACATGCATAAACATGTACGCGCCCAATCCAGAAGGATCATCGGGCGCTTATCCTAAGCCCAACTATACAAATACACTCCGAGCCATTCCAAATTCTCTATTCTTTGTTCCTTCTTTCTTCAGTTTTAACTCAACCCAAGCATACATAACACAACCCAACCACACAATTCGTTTTGTGACTGGCCCCTCTGGGGCCCATGCGATGGCCTTATTGTCTCTTGTAGACTATAAGACATCCCAGTCTATATAGATAACTTCCATTTAGACTGCCGGCTCATTTTCGAAGATGTAAGTCACCAGCTTTCCCTCAAATCTTGCCATGCTTCCATCTTGATTAGGCATAAGCTAATACATAAGTTTTAGAATTCGGATATGTACCGAGAACTGACTCAGGTCCCTTGTGCGCAAGCACATCTGACCAGATGGCACGGAACAAAGATGTTCGTTGTCAATCTATCGAGTCACGGTGCGATGCACCCCGCAACATCAACACCACAACTAGCGACATTTCCGCCGCCTGGGCTCTGACCCCGCGTGGCGGGAGACCCCCGGATACATTTGACGCGTACCTTCCCCATGATAGAACTTCACTCGACCTGATATTTGTGTTGGGTGGCAAGATATGTCGGAATAAGAGGTCTGTTATCAAGTCTGAATTCTGTCATGCCATGGAAAGGAACGGGCCAAACGTATCTGGCGGTCCTCCGCCGCGCGGGGTCAGATCCCGGCAGTGGGTATGAGATTGGGTAGTTTCATGGTCGGGGGTGACGGGTAGCCACGTTGGCAGACGAGGTTGAGCTGGCGGAGGACGTCTAGCAGAGACGTCTTGACGTTGATGAATGTGAACTTGGGCCTGCAGTCCATACGCCGTGACGTCTACAAATTCTCTCAATGTCCATCATATCTTGCTGCCAACACAAAGGATGGGGCTATGATTATGGGATCTTCTTTATATTACTTGACGTTGAGAAGTCTTTGCTGAACGTCCTCCGGGAGCTCGACCACGTCTACCATCGTGGCTATCCGGTAGCCCCGAGATTTATGCCACTATACAATAACTTGAATGTCACTAGAGACTTTTTCTATACAATACAATTCAATTCTAAACAATTTGTGTGCTGCTTTTGATACTTTGAAATATGTGTGCACGTGAACGTTTGGAAAACTAGTTGGTGGGCTTCTGTGACGCCCTATCTCATTTGCAAAACGAAAGTATTCATCCTTTTCAGGTATGATCAACGAAAAGTTCAAATGCGCCACGTTGGATGTTGACGGAGTCGAATGTGCCCCGTCGACGTATCCAGATAACATCCACAGATATCTTAGTCGATCCATGTCGTGAATCTTTCGAGTAAGATCCTAGGCCATGATACCCACGAGACATGGCAGGACCTCATCAGAATATCTTTCTATATCGCTCTTGATTCTTATCTCTAAGGAACCATACCCTACCTTAGAGCACAAAACAATATCTCTCGGCTTCAAAAGATCCCCCAAAATGATGCCCAAGCTGATGTCCAAATGCACCCAGAATTAAGACCCAACAATGCAGTAAGCCGACGGGTGCCTAAGCGAGATCCCTCATCGAAGCGCCCCGAAACCTTCACCAAGATACACGCATACTAAACAATCATCCACGCCCCTTTTCCATCCAAATAGCCTCACAAATTCAATCTGACAACTCTCGATGCCTTCAACCCCCCATTGCAGATCATCCGTCGTTGCGCCCACGCTAGTCCCTTCTATCGTGTAACCTCACTTTAATGCATAACCCCACTTTTATGTCTATACAAGGCTAATGACAATAGCGGGGTTCCAACCTCTCTCATCGGTCCCCTCTCCATATTCCCAAGCACCATCAAAATGTCACGACGCCCGGTGAAAGGAGAATACATTGAGACTGTAAGTTCTTTCCATCATCTCCAAGACTTAGACCCAGGCTAACAAGACTAGGACACCGGTAACAAGGTCGCCCGGAAGGCCACGCTGGTCGGCACTCAGAATATTATGCTGGGTGGTAAGACGGTCATTCAGCCTGAGGTTATGATCAGAGGGGACTTGGCTAGGTTTCCGCCAGGTACGCCGGTTGGTCCCGGAGTGAATAATACGGCGATTGCCATTGGACGGTATTGTTTCTTGAGTAGGGGGGCGATTCTGCGGCCGCCGGGTCGGTATAACAAGGGGTGAGTTCATGGTGACATGAGGTGGATGGGCGGTATACTAACTCGCAGACAGAATCTTCAGTTACGTTCCCCTCAGACTAGGCGACCATGTCTTTGTCGGAGCCGGCAGCTTTATTGAGGCTGCTGTTGTAGGGAATCATGTGCATATTGGTAGTGGTGTTGTCATTGGGTCACTGGCGATTATCAAAGACTACGTCAAGATTCTAGACGGCACGGTGGTGCCTCCTCAGATGGTGATTTCAAGCTTCAGTATCGTAGCGGGGTCACCAGCCAGAGTCATCGGGGAGATTCCAGAAGGGAGTCTTCAGGATTTCGATCTACGGGCGTTATATAGACAGGTGGGGAATAACGTGGCTCATTAGGGTGACATAGCCAGTGAGCCTTTAGTTTTTAATACTTATGAATTACGATATCCTTTTCTCAAGCTTTCAATCCTAAACAATTCATCAGTCTTCACAAACTCAGTCAAAGTCCATCTTTCCAACCCCTGAAACGAAACAATGATGTCATGGATAGGGTTACGCATCGGTAGTCCCGAAAATAACCCGAACCCCACTCGGGTTTGGCCCTGCGACATCGCAAATCTGCCGGCGGCTATAACGGCAGCGGAAGGTCGGATGAGCAGAATGTGGTGATTTTGTCAGCGGAAGTGAGATTTTTCGGGATTGATTGGTAGTGTGGTGGGTGGGTGACGCTGGGCCGAGCGAGGTTGCAGATTAGTCTTGTTTGGGTGGGACTAGGTAGGGCGAATGTGCTACGTAGGTTGCATACAGGGACAATTGAGCGGTGAGGTTATTGCGGGTTTGATGGGTTAGTTAGGCGACGATATATCACCGTGGCGGAGGGTTATGGAGATTGTATTACTACGGTTGTGAATATTCACATTCCATGTGATGTCTGTACATGTCAAATTTGTCAACGTCCAAACCACCCAGAATCCCACCAAAAACAATCGCGAGGGGCTGTTTCATCCCACGTCATGTCAGGCCCCCATATCAACTGGCCAATGCATTACCACCGTGATCGCAAATCGTCATTCCCATGACAAGCCCAGCAACTTCCAAAATCACCCGTCGTTCACGCAACAAAACACTTCCTCCAGGATCCCAGACAGACGAGGCGGGGCACCAACCAAAACTCGCTTTCGTTAATTGCCCCAAGACCCTTCCTTTGTCATGATAACCCCGAAAACCCTCCCACGTCCGAAATTCCGCCCCGTCAAAACCACAAAAAATACAAAGAAACTTCCCTTTTCTTCACCAGTACATGCCTCACATCCGTTTCCGTCGCCCTCCATTCCCAGAATTCAATCGCCAAAGCAGGGCAACTGCTTTTGCTGGTTTGGGCTGGGATTAGGCAGGATGGATGCGTTTTAGGAATTTTAGGAAGGAAGGAAGGAAGGAGATGGGTTTTAATGGGATTAATCGGGAATTAAGTGGTGTCCGGGGATCTGAGCTGTGACGTATTAAACCTTGATTTCCGTTTCTTTAATCCTTTTTTGTTTCCTTTTTATTCATTTTCTTTTGACTTGTTTTTTTCTGCCTGATTGACGATATTGGATATATCAACACATCAATGTCTTCACAATGATCATTCTAAAACGTTTATACCGGTTTCGTTACCTCATCCTCTTCACAACCCTTTTTCTCACGTCATCACTCATTACCTATCTCGTTCCCAGAATCCTCAATCCAGTCCCCCCAAACAGCGCCAAACGGAAAGAAGATCGCGCCTGGGTTGCTTCCTCCCATTACTGGCTTGACCGACAAGCATGTCGATGGCTCTCACTATGTGGTCTTCAACACCTCCGAGTTGACCCACCAGCCGGTAAAGCCTCATTAATCCCGCCACCGTACCGGATTTCCCTCGAACTACGATCTCTCGAGACATCGTATCTGGAGCCGGAAGATCCCGACTTGGATGACATGTACGATGAAATCGACCCCATCCAATTCGACGACGGCGCCGGCGACGACTCCTCCCCCGCCGCTCGGTACCGAAACTGGCAAGACTCCCGACAACCGTCTCTTCCACGTCCACAAGTTCCATTGTCCATGGAACCTCGCTCGATCCCCCAATATGTCCTCGACCACGCGCCACTAGTCCATCTCTGCAGCCAAGAGCACTTTTGGCCTAGCGACATTGCCACGCACGTAAAACACATGAAAGTCGTCGTGGACAACCACAAAGACGGAATGAAAACCGTTGTTCCTCCATCCTCTCTCTCCCTCGATTCCCTTAGTCAACTGAATAACCTCTCCGATACAAACCAGGTCTTCCTAAGTAGTATAGACGACGTTGAGTCGCGGCCTGATTGGCTTTTCCACACCGGTGGTAGACCAGCTGACTGGGCTGATGATCTCTCTACCAACCCGCTCACCTCAGGGAATTACCATGACCAAGACCCTCCTAAATCCGGCAAACCGACATCCTCGGGTCTTTCATCGGCCCCTGCAACGTTAGTAGTAGTAGACAAAGGAAACGGCACTGTCGACGCCTTCTGGTTCTTCTTCTACAGCTATAACCTGGGCCAAACGGTCCTTAACATCCGCTTCGGGAACCACGTAGGAGACTGGGAACACACGCTCATCCGTTTCCAAAACGGCACACCCAGCGCCATATTCTTCTCCGAGCATGAAGGAGGTCAAGCTTTCGCTTTCGACGCTGTAGAGAAGTTAAATGATCGCCCGGTACTATACTCTGCCGTTGGCTCTCACGCAATGTACCCCATGCCCGGCCCCCAACCATACATCCTCCCCTTCAGCCTGTTAAAAGATACGACTGATCGTGGTCCCCTCTGGGATCCGGCACGGAACTCTAGGATGTATTGGTATGAATATGATAGACCCGAACCGGCGAATAGCATGGCGAATCCCACATGTTTACAGCCTGCTGCGCAGAACCCGGATGCTCCTGTAGATTGGTTCTTTTATACGGGGGCGTGGGGTGATAGGCTTTATCCGTTGGCTGATGAGAGACAGTGGAGGTTATTTGGCCAGTATCACTATGTTAATGGGCCAACAGGGCCGATTTGGAAGAATCTGGATCGTGTGGGTATGTGTCAGACTACAAGGTGTATAGTTGCGGATAGTCTTGAGCCTGGCCGGACGTGGTATGGTTAATGTGGCGGAAGACGTATTCATAATAGCTGACGAGATGGGGTTGGCACAGAATTGTTCATGAGTTTGTTTGTATGTTTTTGTTTCATAGTCGGGCTGGTTAGATACCCATTCATTCATTATAAGCATCATGTCATAACGACATTAATATCTACTCTTTTGTCGAAACCTTCTCCCCGTCTATTCCCATTTACCAATAGGTAAACGTACTGTTATCCATAACCATCATAAAACATCTAAAAAGAAAACCAAAAAAACTCCAAACTCACGAAATCATATCCTCATCCTCATGTATATCAAAATCATTTACATCGCGACCTCCGGGGTGAGTAGACGGATACTCAGACGGCAGACTGCTAGTCTCGCTGGCTCGTTCCGCCCTCTCCAGACTTGCGGGATCAATGTTCTCCGAGTCACTACCCATTGCCTCTTCAATGCCAGGCCATGGCTCATCTTGTCTGTTTTCATGCCATGGTGCGTGACTGGACGAGGACCCTGGACTTGGCATTCTGTGCGGAGGACCACGGAAAGAAATTTGAACGAAGCTATCGTTTTCCTCGGCCGCCAGGCTGACGTCGTCTTCGGTCATGAATGTGTCATCTCCTTCGTCGTCAAGTGCGTCATCCGTGGCAGATCGATCATAGTGATTGGGTGATGAAATATCATCAGACTCTGATATATACGGACGCACATGAGGCGCGGCTTGTGGTTTACCCGGGAACATGGCATGGCTGTTACTATGAGGCGTGGCATAATGACCATTTGCCGACCGACTAGCCTTGGAAGACCCGTTACTGATATTCCGGACCAAGCCAGGCTGAGCACCAGGCGCGGGACTCGGTGACCCACTGGACCAACGGGGTGTAGGCTGGGCATGAGACGACCGACCCGATTTCCGACGAACAATGAAGCCGGCGCCAGGACTATGCGGTTTGGTGATTTGCGATTGAATGCGACGACGGTTGTCAGCGGGAGAAGTCACAGCGCCGGCAGTCATAGGCATTGAAGTTGTCCGAACATGGACAGGCCGAGACGTCTTGGCTATACGAAGAGGGGTAGCTGAGCGGCTCATCATAGGACTGGATGAGCGCCTCGAAGCTGACCGGGTAAGTCCGTGGACTGAAGCGGCAGGTGTACTCCGACGAGAGAGTATGCTAGCGGAATCTGACGAAGCACCATCTAGGATATTGTGCCACTCCCAGCATTTTTCCATAGCATCGCCTTCTCGGACTTCCTGGGAGTCAGGATCATCAACGTGTACTCTCTTGAGTTCTCGAATTCTTTGCCACGACCATGTGTTTTCCAAGGCTAAATGATCCTGCAAGTAAGCTTCCGGGTGTGTAATGAACAGACGATGCTTAGTACTTTTCATAATCACCGAATGCAGGAACTTGACATCCCACAACGCAGGGGTAACCATTTCATTCCGTGACAAGAACCTTAATCTCGTGTCGTGCGGGATTCTTCGTAATGGGATCCAATCCTGCTGTAAGCCCATGAATTTGCTTGCCTTGACTTCTGGTCTTGGCGGTCTATTGGCAGCAAGTTGTTGCAGCAAGTCTTTGAAACTGTGGTTGATGGCTATTTGCACAGAACGAGCATCGCCACCAGTAACCGTGACTGTCCGGACAAAACCGCGACTCTGCAATCGCTCATAAACGACTGAATCAGCCCGGTATACCCGTGGTAAAAGCCATTCTTGTTCGCGAGAATCAACAGATCTGTCTTCGAGGAAAGGCGTAGTTGGTGCACCACGGTTGGTCCAGTTACACGTCCAGTCGTCATTATCCGAGGCTGTAATGGAACCATCCAATGGGAACTCGGGATTGCGCATCCAAAGTTTGCGTAAAGGAAAAGGTAATAAGACAACTTCGATGTTCCAAGGATGTGCTACTGAGGGCGATGTTTGTTGTAACTCGGCGATTTGTTCTTGAAGCGAATGGAACTGCTGTAGAAACTCCTGCTTATCGAAACTTCCATCTGCTGAACCTGGCTCACTGCGCTTAAAGCTGCCATCCGCAAGTTGTTTTTCCACATCGTCGATTCGATTCTCCAGTTCGCACACACGCGTGTCGACATTCTCGTGGCGATCAAGACATTCTTCATGGGCGTTGGTGACTATTGATGCATTTTCTAGCCTGTCGATTCGTGCTTGGTGGCTATTGACCATGTTGTACATTCCCGAGACAGTCATTTGCGCTGGTGGTGGCTGAGGTGTTGATAATTCTGAAGCGGAGCAAGTAGTGGCCCGACTGTCGCAGCGACTGGATGGCACATCCAATCTGCGTTCTTTTTTAATCTCTGGCATATCATCTGTACGATCTTGTAACGGTTCCCGACGCTTAGTGGGCCGTGACAGTTGAAGACACTTCCCACCAAATGGGAGCATGAACCGGGACGATGTGGTGGATACACTTCTTTGAGATCCTTGGCGTGGAGTAGACATTAAGAGAGCGCGGGCCCGGCCTGTGGCGGGCGCAATTACAGTTGACATGCTATCCTCCCGTGAAGCATCGGCGTTCATTATCGAACCACTACAACTCTGTGTATCTGGGATGCTAATATCATCTGGGGCGGTGTTGGTCTTTTGACTATCATGGTGCTGGACGTTAACGATGCTTGTTGGATGTTGTTGTTGAATCATTGGAGGGACTTCTTGTCGTGGTGGCGGATGTCCGGTAATACGCAACTCGGCGGGTTCGGAACGAGCCGGTGATGGAGGTTGACTACGACCTGAGTGTACTGAATGAACCGAGTGAATTGATCTTGGTCTGGCATTTTCGTTACCAAACGAAGAAGCAGGGTGGATAAAACGATCTGAGATATCTTGTAATGGTGTCTTTGTAGGATGCGACACAGGAACTGTCTTCGGTTGTGGCTGTGGCGGAGGCGGCGGTCCCATTGGGACATAAGACACTGGAGTTTCTAAATGCGTGGTAACTGGCGTAGGAGGATGCGTAGAAGAAGGCGTTGAATCGTGATCGTGAAAACAGGCATGATGCGAGCACATACAGAACTGGTGACCGTCAGGCTTATCTGTGCTATTCGAACTGTAAAATCTCCGGCAACCACAACGCGATTCTGGAGGTCCGGCATTGCAACCACCGGACGGAAGACTAGCAGGTGGAGCTGGAGCTGGAGCCGTAACTGGCGAGGGCTGATGGATTTGTTGTGGACGAGGCGGAGCGGGGTGAAAGGGCATGACTGGCCGGAAGTTACATCCGTTATTCGCACCATCACCAAAGAAACCAAACAGTGACATCCCCGTGTCCATAGCTTGAGGATTATCAAATAACGCGTGCTCCCCTAAAGTCATCTGTCCCGTCTGTGGCCACCATGGCGCCTCCTGAGGAGGAAGTTGCGCGGTGACAAAAGTAGGCGTCATATGGCCCTGTTGCATAGGGCCCGTATTTTGTGGTGGGTGGTTCATCGCGAAGGGCTGATTACTCGGTACAGGATGCGGCGCGTTGGGAACTGCTGGAGACGAAAGATGATTGACAGGAGATTGTTCAAAAGCGAACTGTGGTGAGGTATTTGCCGAGGGGTCATTCACGGCCGTGAATTGGTCGCGTGGAAACATGGCCACGGACTCTGTGTCGGAAACCAAGTGGCGGGGAAGAAAACCGGCTAGACAGCCGGAGGAAGGCGCGGAGAATACGGGGTGGATGAGAGTAATGGGCGGGAGAAACGGCGAGTCGGGAACATGACCTTTCGGTCAGTCAAGGTATTGTTTTTTAAGAACAAACACGATTGGGTCGAGAAACAAACAGTTTGTTTGGCGGATTAACGCGGTAGTGCGACAGCTCCAAAGTCTAAAATGTAATATAACGGAACGGAGTAAAGAAAGGCGAATATAGTGAAGCTGTATCGGTGACGAAGAACCGGACCGGACGGAATGGAGAGAGCGGGAAGAATAACAATGAGACGAAACGATACAAGTACCACCAGATGTACCAACGACCAGAGCGCGAAGAAACAGACAAGCAGGGGACCAAGAAGAGGGAGATTCTGTGCACGGGCTGGCGAGATCGAGGCCCCTGTTGTGGATTGGATGTATCGACTTCAGGGTTATCCCAGCGACCCTGGTGATAATATGTATTTATGTGTGTATGTACATACATACGTGAGTAGATTCCGTGACTGACTGAGGAAGGGATCAAGTGAATAGGGATTTCTTAGAAAAACATGGTGACACGATAAACGTGAATATACCCCCAGATTTCGTTTGAAAAAAAGCGACTTTGACCCGCCACAAAACCAGATTCACAGGAATCCGTAAAAAAAACACACAGGTCGGCTCTGTGAGCTTAGCCACTTATCAACCGTTTCATCAGCTGCATGTACAGGGCTCAGAGAAGACCCGATCACTGTGCGTTACAGGGCGAGTAAAGTTCCAATTCAAGGGAGTTGATCTACGTATTTACGGGACGGTACGCTACGATGGTATAGAGGCCAAGTAGTCAGTACCAAGAATCGTGAATTCACATCTGTGCTGGCACTTGTCGAGTCTAGTCTTGCGCATCTCATGACATTGTTTGAAAGGAAACCACGATATTCACATTCCATCCCCACCTACCCAATCCCTCCATTGCATCCTTCGAATCCTTCAACATTCTTCACATCTGATTGGCCACGTCGTCTCCACCACTTAGATACCCTGCCAACCATCCTCTATGTATGTAACTGCTTAAACACCAGTTCATCAATCTGCATTCAATATCCAACAAATCAAGCAAATCTGCACAATTCACATCCACATGCACTCTCACGTCATCTCCTTCCAAACAAATCAACCCCAAGCAAACCCTCTGTCTGTCCTACCATCCAAACCAACCCCCTCGTGTCACCATCACAACCCCGCACCTGCACCAAGCCTCACATGACATGACGTATGTAGATGTAACCTTGATTCCTGCACAATCTATGTATGTATATACCCCGGTCTAGTAACTTCCTTTATACTCAGGTTCCTCCAAGACCAGGTCCAGTATCTCCTCGACACCCTTTCTAGCGTTCTTAGGAGCCTTAGCTACTCGTTGCCAAACTTCACCATGTCGTGGCTCATTGCCCACACATTTTGAAACGACCTCACCCACCTTCTCTTCAGTACCATGCTGCCTCAAAAACTTGTAATACCAAGCCCATGCATCACCACAATCGGCATCCACAACTAATGCTCTCTCAAACCACTTCTGTGCCTTCACCAAATCTCTTACACTCCAGAAGATCCTGGCCGCCGTAACAAACAAGATAGGATCAGACTCCACCTTCTTCACCGCCTCGATAATCATATGTCTTCTCTGTGTACGAGCTTCCAAGTGCATAATCTGTTCAGACCATAACAGTCCACTCTTTGGCACTTCCTGGAGCGCCTTAGCCATGACGTTCTTCGCTTGTGGCACATTCCCAGCTCTCCGCTCAATTCTCACAGATTCACACCATAACTCCGCCGACTTTCGCACCGCCAAACGTGCCCGATCAAGAACACTACGAGCCTTGACAATAGATCCATGTGTCTCCTCAAGTCTAGAGTATAATAACCAAAGACCAACTGCTGAAGGGACAGCCTTTACTCCAGTACCGTAAGCCTCCCTGGCTTGAGGGATCATCCCAAGATCCTCGTAGATTTGCCCCTTAAGCATCCAAAGTTTGCCAGCTGCAGGGAAAAGCTGCAAGGCCTGAATGACGAGATTTAGCGCGGTTTCCGTGTTTCCCAAGACACGTTCGTAAACTGCACTCTTCATCCAGACACGGTCCGTCGGCGCTTGTTCACGGGCCGTCTCCAAAAGACTCCGAGCATGTTCCTCCTGGCCGTTCTCGGCTTCCAATTTGACAGCAGCCAGCCAGATATCTTCGTTATCGGCATTCTGCTTGAATGCCCGCGCAAGAACAACACGGGCACCGTCAAGATCACCAGCAAGCCATTTTTCCTTGGCCAACATCATCCAAAGAACCTCAGACTTGGGGCATGCGTCCACCGCCTTCTCAAGAACCCCCCATAATGACTGCTTGTCACCATGATGTCTCTCCAGATCCGCAGCAGCCATCCACAACGTCCGACTGTTGACAAATACACGTAGCGCATAAGCAAAGATAGCCCTGGCGGTTTGGTATTTACCACGATTAATCGAATTCGTAGCATCCTTCTGCCAGATGTCCTTCCGGTCGTCATCCTCATCTAAACCAAACCCAAGCGTGGCCTGAATGATATCACCACAAGTAACAATAGCCCCTTCATCCTCACACTTCTCCGCCTCAGTAATCCACTCTTCCCGCGTAGGCATGGCAGATTCCTTAGCAAGCATCTTGACAGCAAGTTCCATCAAGTTACCCTTCTTCTGTTCACCCGATTGCTCCGTCAACCGTGCAGCAGCAATCCAAATCTCGTGTGACGTAGGAATAGCCCTACGAGCTTGGTTAAGAACCTTCTTAGCATTGGCGGGTGTCTCAAGACGTGCAAGTGCAAGCCACAGGTCAATAGACTTTGGAATACGCTTGGTGGCTTCAGCAAGATACAGACGAGCATCAGCGGGGTCCTCCTCCAGGTTAACAGCCTCCTTCCAGAGAATCTCAGACTCGGGGATATGTTCCAATGCCTGTCGGATGACACGTTTCTTGGCACTGGGGATAGTCTCGAGTTTCATGGCCTCGATCCATAGTCTAACAGACCGACTGTTATGCATAGTGGCGTTCTTCGCAATAACCTTCGCATTGTGTCCCTCGTTCAACCGGATATTCTCAAGCCAAACGTCCTCATTCTTCGGTTGCTTTTCGCAAGCCTCAGCAATGATCTTACGCGCAGTCACCGGCTTATGCGCCAACTCCTCTAAACGCGCATTGGCAATCCAACCCAGCGCATTGTTGGGATTCGACTTGATAACTGAGTTTAAAAGTTCTCTCACACGCTTCAAGTCACCAAGTTGTGCTTGCGCCTCAGGAAGGACATGCTTGTTCAAACTTGTGATATACCCCGACCGATCAACACTCGTCACCCCTCCACCAATCCGTGTCTCCGTACCAGCCTGATCCAGCCGCACCTTCAACACCTTATCTCTCGCCGCACCAATCTTTGCAAAGTTGGTCATAGCCCCGTCCGAGGTATCCATCTTACTTCCCTCTTCCTCCTCGACAACCGTAGATGACATCTCCCCGGCACTCTGCGCAGCTGCCAGACCAAAGTCGGAGTTGGCATAGAACCGCTGATGCATCGCCTGTTTCAACCGTCGATTCTTCCCCGTCGCATCTCTAGCCTCCGGCAAATTCGCCCATTCCTCCTCCGTAACACCCTCCAACTGTCTTTTCGAATCCGCGAAATGCGTCCGAATCCACGAATTCGCCTGCTCATTCTTTTTTTGTTCCGCCTCCTCACGCGCCTTCCGCGCTTCATTTCTCTTGTGATTCCGCGCATCAACCTTGGCATAAACCGCATCTGCCTCTTCATCATCCTGGTCGTAGACACCACCGGCGAACAAGCCGACCTCATTATCGGGATCTTGGAATCTTTCGTCGTCGTTGTTTTCTTCTTCGGCCGCTTTATCCTTTTTCTTGCCGTCGACTGCGATACCGAGAGCCGCGGAGCGCTTGGCAATGATCTCTTTCATGTGTTCGTCGCTAGGCCCTTCGCGCATAGAGCCAATATCGGAGCGGGTGGTGAATCCGGTGGCACCACGACCGAGACCGGCGACGTAGTTTGCCGGGGCCGGCTGGCTAAGGAAGTCTCTTCGTTCGGCCATCTTGGTCTTGTCGTTTTATATCGTGGCCGGTTAAGGCACTATTCGAGGTGGAGGTCACACTGGAGTTATGATGAATACAGCTGCAAGGCTATGGAATTCGCAATAAGCGACGTACTCTTTGTGGTTCAAAATTGTCGAGAATCGAAACTGTCTATCACGTCGTGGTGTATAGCAGCGCAGTCTTGCATATAGCAATTAAAAATCGTCAAACTATATAAACACTACACGTTAAATACGGAATGCGTGACAGTTGAATTGGAATTTTAGTGGATCTTGTAAGCCGTGCGAATCACGCTCGCGCCTAATCGCGCACAGTACCATGACAATAGTCACCGCTTTCAAATGTTTCCCAATGCGGAAAGCCCCACCGGCAGAACTGTAAAAATTCCCAGACCAGGAACCTCGAATTAGACGACGACGAACAAGTCGAGGAATCGACTGCATAGAATCCAAGAATATAGCTTTAGTATATTCCATACCAATCAGTAATATGCCCAAGGTCAAGACCCCAAAGCGCAACGGTGGCGGCGCCGCCCCGTACGATCGTTCTTCTAAGAACAACATCTTCAAGTTCAACAAGGATTTCGGGTAAGTCGAATCTCAAGATGCGCATGTGATTGTATACTAACAACGTCACAGTCAGGTATATCACCTCATAACCCAAGCTTATAACCCCGCATATTAACCCTCTACAGCATATCCTCAAGAACCCCGGTGTCTCCAAGGCCATCGTCGAAAAAGCCAACCTCAAGCCCACCGATACCGTCCTGGAAGTCGGTCCCGGTTCCGGTAACTTGACGGTGAACATCCTGCCGGCCTCCAAGAAGCTTATTTGCGTGGAAATTGATCCGCGAATGGCTGCTGAAGTCACCAAGCGTTTCCAGGGAACCCCCGAGCACCGGAAGCTGGAGGTTCTCATGGGTGATGTGATTAAGATGGAGAAGCTCCCTGCTTTCGATGTCTTGATTTCAAACACGCCGTACCAGATTTCTTCGCCTCTTATTTTCAGAATTCTGGAGATGCCTAAGCCTCCTAGATGCGCTGTTCTTATGTTACAGAGAGAGTTCGCTCTGCGTCTGGTTGCCCAGCCTGGTGACCCACTTTACTGCCGGTATGTCTCCTCATATATCCTAGACAATCTCATATTAACATGATATAGTCTCTCTGCCAACGCCCAGCTCTTCTCCAAGGTCTCGCACGTTCTCAAGGTCGGCAAAGCCAACTTCAACCCCCCTCCCAAAGTCGAGTCGTCGGTCGTCCGCATCGAGCCATACTGGCCCCGTCCCGACGTCGCCTATGAAGAATGGGACGGTCTCCTCCGTATCGTTTTCTCCCGTCGCAACAAGACCATCCGTGCGTCTTTCCTCACGGGTAAGATCATGGCCATGTTGGAGCGGAACTACCGTGTCTTCGCCAGCTTAAACAACGTGGCTATTGATGATGGTGTCATTCCTACTGCTGATGAGGACATGGAGATGGATGACGAGGAGGAAGAGGAGGAGGAAGCTGGTGATGAGGACATGGATGGTGATGATGAACCTGAGTTCTTTAAGGATATGCAGGTTGGTGCGCAGGAGAAAACGCCTTCCAAGAGGGCTAAGACGAAGACTGCCGAGCTTGTCAAGAGTAAGGTGTTGGGTGTCCTGGAGAAGACTACCCTAGGTGAGGCTCGTGCGTCTAAGTGCGACCAGAGTGACTTCTTGAGACTGCTTTATGAGTTTAACAAGGAGGGTATTCACTTTGCTTCCTAAATAGCTTTTTTGGGTTTCTGGCGTTTTGGAGTTTGGGTTACCAGATAAAATGGAGTCTCAAGTTAATGAATACAGTATAAGTATAAGTATTATTAAGCTCTAAAAACTAAAAAGGCCTGCTCCCAAAAGAAAACAACAAACTCCGTGCGGAAAAACTCAACACACGTAAACAACACCCTGATCCAGTAAAACATGCGGAAACCACTAAAAGACTGGGGCTGCGTACAGACTGCAACTAAGCAAGTTGCGGATGGCGATAGCGCTTATCTGAATGGATAGAGGCGCGGACGAGTCACCTGCGCGCGAATGCGAGAGCTCGAAAGCCGTCGCTCACGTACTGCAGGGAGAACCACCTAGGTGGGAGAAGAAAAGGTCGCAACAGGGAAAGCCCTGCAAAGAACAACTGTGTTCTTGTATGGTTGTGTGACGACTAACTGTCACCACACTGGTAGGACTGTGGAATGGAAGACGTCCAGCAGTGAAGTCGAAAATAAAAAATGAAGAAAACAAAAAGAAAGAAAGAAATAAAAGTCCTCAAAGTGGAGGAGAAGAAGTGTCGGAGAAAGAGATTGGTGTAAAGTCATCACGTCGATAGGCCCGTGATAGCTGAGACGTATGTTGAAGCGAGTTCATTGCTGCTGGGAAAGCCAGCGCATCGTGGTACCTCTCGCGCAAAACGGCTATTGCGCCTGGAGGGTCCCTATTTAACTCCCGATGGAAGCGACTTGTCGTCCA
>LCZG01000060.1:83106-99327 GCA_001483325.1 Huntiella savannae | reverse complement strand
GTCCCCCCGGCCACTTACAATCCGTCTATCCGACAATAACCCTTCCAAACCAACCGCCTCTTCTCCGCGAAACAGTCCTCTACTGCGCCGCAACGACATATCTCCTTCCAGGTCTCTCCCGTCTCTGTCTCCGGAAACAAGGTCTTCAATCCGGTATCGACGTAGCTACTATCCTCCGCTCAGCACAATACGCCTACGCCAATACCCCGGATTCAGACTCCCGACTTCGCGCACACTATCTTGCCTTGATTATAAGATGTCGCGGCACTTTCAAACGCAGCGGGACTCTCCAGAGAGAAATGGAACGTGGTGGGAGTAAGTTGTTCTTTGATCTGTTTGTTGCTTTGTGTAACCATGTTGATGACGTCATTGAAGCTACGGGGGCTGGTGAGACTGAGGCTCGGATGATTTGAGGGGTACTGCACTTGCATTTTTGATTTTGATGTTTTGTCTTTCTGTTCTGATTGTTTACTTACATACACTCGCTGGCGACCATACTTTTAAAGTCCAAAACCCCAAAAACATCAGAAAACTCGAAAATGATTGACGACGACACGATGATGCATTCTTCTATCTATTGATTCTATTCATACCATCATATCATATTTAAACACTCGTTTTGGTTTCTACCGTGTAGAACCTTTAGTTGTAAATAAACTACTTACAACCCAACCCAAAAGCTTATTCATACTCATCGTGATATTCCTCTTCTTGATCATCATAGTCTCCTTCCGCGTCACCCTCGGCATACTCCGGACTCCCCGGTGCCTCAAACTCATTCTCCTCTTCCTGTGCTTCTTCTTCTTCTTCCTCCTCCTCCTCTTCTTGTCCTTCATCTCCCTCTCCAATATCAAACAAACTCCTAATAGCATCATAATTAATCCTCTTTGAAATCGCCCGTTCCTTCATAACACTAACCGCCGCATCAGCCGCACTTCCCGCCGGTTCCATCTGACCCTCTCCGATTCTAGGTCTCTTCTTTCTCCGCCGAGTCTGCTTCGGTCTATCCCGTTCCATCTTCAATCTAAACACCTTTTCTTGTTGTGCGCGTAGCCAGTCTTTGTTCATGTTACTCCAGATTTGTTCCTTGAGACTTGCTTCTTCTTCCGATAAAAGACAATTCAACACTTCAGGGTCATCTGCGAATTCGTCTTCCAGAACTTGTGCCTCCATACTAACGTTTTTAGAAGGTTGAAGGGATAACGCATGTCGAGTATGTTCCAACGCTCGTTTTTGAGCCTCAGAGAATCGATCCGCGTGTTCTTGGGTATGTGGATCATTCACCATTTCCGAAATCTCCGCCATAAGATCCTCTTCTTCATTCTCCCAATCATCGTCAATCGGCATAGTAATTTTCTTCCCCGTCTTTGAATCTTCACCTTCAGCATTCGTCATCTGTGCTTCAACAACAGCCTCATTATCCACATCATCAGGATCTCCCGACGCAACAACCGGAATCACAGGTTCCGGAGGAACCCCCCCATCTCCAAAATTCCTAATCAACGACGTCAAAGCCACCGAACTATCCGGATCCATAAGTCCCATATCCGCCAACGGAGCCGGTCCCACAGGTGAAGAAGACATCTCCCCCTCCTCAAGTGCTCTAGGAACCAACCCATCCAACGCCGGATCAACAGGATGATCCCCATTAACCACTGTAGCCGAACTTCTCGGCTCCTCTTCAATCTCCTCCAACGTCTCAACCGGTCTCTTCCTCTTGCGACTTTTACTCTTCATCTTGGCCTGATACTCCGCACTCTGCTTATAAAAACTCGGCGGGTCATGTGAACTTTCCAAAAGATCCTGTGACAAGAAATCTTCAACTGTCATGTTACTCGACTCAGTAACTTTAAACTCCTCCAATCTCGACTGAATCGTATGATTTGTAACCTTGACAATGTAAACCACCTCTCTGACTGTTCTCCGGAAGTTATTCATTCGAGCTGCCATCAACAAACACGCTCCACAGATACCACTAGGTCGTCTTCCCATGACCATCCAATCTCTACTCATCCGCTTAACCAATCTAGCCGCGTCTTCCGCAACTTTCATAGTCTGTCCTTGAAACTCCAACTTACTCGCGAACCGATAGATGAGATCCTCCGGATACACGGGTTCCAACCCCCCGTTACATATCGGAATAGCCTTGTTAAAAGCCTTGAATGTCCTTCCAAGCTTAAACACATTGATATGTACCAAATCCGCCAAATCCAACAACATAATCTTACAAGGCGGTTCATTTCTACACGCCACGTAAAGACATACTGCCGCAACGCCAGGTAATGAACGGCCCTGTATAAAGTTCGCATTGGAAGCCAACTTAAACGCTTGAACCGCCGTATTAACCAACCCATCACTCAACTTCAACTGTGCCGCAAACCCCGAAATCAGCATCTTCGCATCCCGAATACTCTTCTCACGCTCGTCACTTCCTCCACCACCGACCCTCCGAAAGTTCGCTCCAAGACTCCTCATACCACCCTGATCCGCAGACAAGAAACTCCCCTGCACCGTCGCCGCGCCACTACTCGTTTCTCCAAAGGTAACCTCCGACACAATATTCGAATCATCCACCACACGACCACAAGACCGACAAATTCCCTCCACCACATCCGGTCTCGGACAATTCTTATTCGGACACGACGGTCTCGAACTGGTCGCCTTCGCCGGCCCCGATGTAGCAGGTCTCTGAAGTCCCAAAGCCCCCGTCGGAGGCGCCGTTGTGAATCTCCGAGGATTCCCCTCCCGCATGGCCCTGATTAGATTCGGACGCCCCATTGATGGGCGACGAGGAGCATTTGGCGTTGCGTTTGCGACGGGTTGTGGTGTCTGCGCGGGAGTTCCGCCGCGCCGAGCGGGATTTAAAAAGCTGGACATTTGGACGGTCGTCAATAGAAAACGTGGATGAATAACGAGAAAGTCCAATCTGCGATTCAAAAAAGACAACGCAGTGTCTATAAAAAATCAAGATAAAAAAATGTATGTCAGTTACCTTAGAAACAATCGCGTGAAAATAAATCTGCATCCACTTGCGCATTCGTCTAAGTAAGTCCCCACTTTCTTCGCTCTTTCTCTTGGATATACATCGCCACTAACGCCTCTTGAATTTTTTCCCAAAAAATTTGCAACCCATGGCGTAGTGGTTTCTGCATTTGGACAACCCCAACAACCAATCATCGACCTAGGATAACAAGTGCACGTGACAAAACCCTCATAGTTCGAATAGCATCAAAGGACGACATTTTTTGTCTTTTTTTTAAACAAACAAATCCATATATTCTCATTAATTATCCCTATGATTCATTCATCGCCGTCCTCTAGATGTCCCCGCTAATGTCCCCGGTCCTAACCCATCATTACCAAGTCTCAACACGTCATCCCATTCTTTCGCAATCTCCATTAATACTCCGCCCATGACCTGCGCCGAAGCCATGAGTCCGTGTCCTTCCCCTTCTAGAACCCGTACTTCACATCGTCGCATAGTCTTTCCCAACCAACGGACATTATCAACAGGAACTCTCGTATCTCTTGAGCCATGATGAATCACCACTGGTCTAGTGATATCCACGTACCGGAACCCAATCTGATGTCTTCTCTCCAAACAAACCAACAAGTCCACAGCAGGATTAGCCCCCGTAGTAGCAAGTTCCCAAATCGAATGCGTTAATCTCTCGTCGTAAATTGCTTGTCGCTCTTTATCAGCCAAAGCATCAAACGCTGCAGTAAGAACTCTCGTATTCGAATCAGGTCCCTCGGGACTTCCATTCTCTGGTGGACCATCTCCCATATCACCAACCATCTTCCCCGCATACGGAACATTCTCTTTATCAAAGTTGGCCGCAATCTTTTGTTGTGCGTTCGCAGCACTTCGTCTAGCTTTCCGTCTTGGTGTCCTAGGAAGAGATGAAGTAATCGAAGAACTTGTCGCCGTCATAAACGAACTATTCGCAATGTTCAAGAACGGAGTAGGCAAAGCTCTAAGAATCCTCTGCGCTGTCGGAATAGCATTTGTCGGAGGTAAAGCCTGAGATGTTCCAAACACGTTCATCTGTGACGGTGGAATCCACGGAGCCAACAAATGAATACGTCCTCTGATATGCTGTGGCATTCTCAATGCCGTCGCCAACGCATAAATGGCACCCGCGGAATGCGCCAAGATACTAAACTTGGTGATTCTCAAACTCTGACAAATAGCATACACATCATCCGGCCAACTCAACGGAGTCGTAGTCCCATCATTATAAGCTTCGGATTCACCCACACCAGGTCTATCCGGCGTGATAAGTCGTAACTTCAACGTCAAAGCCAACTCATCGTAGAAAGCCGTGATATACCTCGTCAACCCCATACCAACACAACAGAACACGGCACTTCCTTCCGGATCACCGACCTCTGAAAATGAAATAATCCGACCAGTCTGAGGGTGTCGAATCTTCTGAGACAACCTATTAGAGCATAAATAGCTTTCCACCGCATCATCGATTGAATCCGCACTCTGAGGTCGTTCCGGCATATCCACCGAGCTAGCCCGTTTCCGTTCCTCCTTTTCCCGCGCTTTTTGTTCCTTGGCAGATGGTACACCGTCCTCTGTACGTGAAGATAGTCCTGACGCCGAAAGTCTCTTTAGTCTTGATGAACTTCTCTTCATCTTCAACTCTGCCGCATCAGTACTGAACCGGCCACTCCGCCTTCGATTCACCTTATCCATCAACATCTCATCCTCTCTCCTCCGATTCTGCGCAACAGCAGGGAACGGCGCACCTTCATCATCCAACGTAAAAGCATGATGATACTCTCCATCTTCCGAAACCGTAGCAGCCTTGGGCTTAAAACTATCAGAGACCCTCCGATGTAATGGCGTTTTCCGTCCCGATGAAACCGCTGGACTCTCCCTGCCACTCCCATGATACCCCGTACTTCCATAGCTTTGGCCATATGAATCCGGTGTAACCCCCCTCTTTCCGCCGATATCTCCATCCAAACTACTCTTACTCCGTCGATGTCTCCCAAAAGCCGAATTAGACCGTCCTGGTTTCTTATCCACATGTTCCTGGATATCCCGCACATAGTCTCTCTCTCTATCCCGTTCCCGTTCCCGTTCTCGATCATAAGAGTGGTCCCTTGCACTTGAACTTCTCGAATTCCTAGCTGAACTGCGACGCGCCCCAGGTGTTCTCCGTAATGAACTTTCTCTCGTGGGAATATTTCTCGGCGACGCGATATCTCCCGCTGGAATCGGTGGAATAGGGCTGCTGCTCAAATGGAAACCATGTCCACCATCCGAATCGTCAACGGGACTCAACGGTTCCTCAGTAATAGGAATCTCTGCCAAAGGCGCTGATGGTCTCAACCCCGGCGAAGTAGCCGTGTACTCTGGTGAAGAAATCATAGCAAAGTTCATTCCCCCACTAACTCCCGAAGTCCCAAAAGAAGCCCGTTTCTTCTCCCTCTCACGCTCAGTCTCGCGTAATCTCTCTTTGGAAGACATATACATCAAACCCCGATGATTCCTCGCGCTTGCGCCTGCCGTGTTATTCCCCGCTTTGTTCCCCGCAGTTGTTGAACTTGCGCGACCCCACGAATCCGTGCTTCGCGATCGATGTAAATCCGGTGTTCCTGAGCGATCAACAGAAATCGCCCCAATCGAATGGTCGTCGCGCGAACAGTTACTACTCCGTGAACTTGGTCTTGAACGCGACCCTGACCGAAGGAGTGCGCGCAGGCCACCTGATGAGTCTTTATGACTAAGCGATTTTGGCGCTGTTAGGTTCGAGTACCCTGAGGGGGGCTTGGACGTCTTGATTATTGGGGGTGCGGCAGATAAATCCTCGAGTGGGTTGAGGAAGGCGGCGCGGAGTTCTTCTTTGGACGGTTGGCGGAAGGCTCCGTAGTCTACACCGAAGGAACCTTTTTGTTGAAGTGTGGGCTCTGGAACGTGCAAGTGGGAGTGGCCACTAGGAGAAGGGAATCCGTCACGGAAACTCGCTGGAGACGCAAGTGGTGCTGAAAACGGACCACTGGGTGATAAATGAGGAGAAGGTCGTAAAGAAGGCCCATCCGAATACTCATACTCATCCGACGGCTTCTGAATCACCGCAAACGAATCAATCAAACTATTTAACACATCCGGCGACGCCGGCGCCACCAACAAAGTCGAATTATTAGTCCGTCCCGACGATGGATTCCCAGCGTATCTATAACCCAATGAATCGGAGCGCGGGTTGAAAACCGGAGGAGGCGGCGGAGGACCTAACGGAAGACGACGGCGATCGGAGGAAGAAGAGGCGGAGCGAGACGGAGTTCGTTGAGAGCGGGTTTGTGAAGAGTTGCGTGTTAAATGGGAGTGAGAAGTTGCGTCGACGCGGATAGCGGCGCGTTGAAGGGATTTTTGTCGGGCGTGTTGATGTTTTTGGGGAGGGACACTGGGGATGGTGTAGTCCATTTTGAGGTCTGGCTTGTTGGATCAATGAGAATGTGAATGTGCGTGATTAGATTCCTAGCTAGGTATGTCGGTGATTCTTGTTATATCTTCAGGGATTCGTCATGTGAACAATATATGTATGCAGTATGAAGATAAAGAACAAATTCATGAATCCCTTGAGAACTAATCACAACACAAGAGGGATCAGAACTTGAAGAAAAAGACACAAAACAAGTTGAAAAAAAGAAAGGAGTCTCTCTCCAGAATCCCAAACAAAAGAAGGGAGGGGCCGCAGAAAAAGTCCCGGCTATTGTTCTGTTCTGTTCTGTTTGGTGTACATATACGCACGAAGCACCTTGCAAATTACTCTATAGAGAACCTTGACGCAGGGACGCAGACGCAAGGAGGAATTAGAGCAGGGGATGAAGATGAATGAAGATGATTATAGTGACTTGATTTTGAGGATCGACGGTGATGTTGAGGATCTTGTGGTCTGGTCTGGTGATTCTAGACATGGTGACATTTGAAGAAGGAGCATACGTGTGTTCATACATTTACTTGACATACGCATATCAACATGTTACTATTCCCGTCTCACTCGCAAGTTCATGCTATGCTATCATGCCTCCTATAATATATCCGTCTCTACAACAACAACCTTCAAACCCACAAGTCAAGGCACCAAACCATCCTAAAGAAATCCCACAATCCCATCGCCCGAAGCTGACATTAAACCACCATCCTTCGTCTGTCTCGGCCCAAACCAGCCCAGCCCCTTCCTCATCCCATCCAGAACCAGAAGCGAGTCCTTCCACCCAAAAAAAACCACTAAACCTCAAAAACCCAATCATCACCAAATAACCTCTTTCCAAATTCCGCCCCTACCTTCTAAAACCCTTCGCTCCTTCTTCGTCTCGCGCCCGTCCCTTCTTCTCCCGTCGTAATTAAATTCACTACTCCCGGGCCAAACCACTGATCAACGCGAAACCACTACACGCGCCCAAGTCTGTGTTCCTTCACTATACAAGGGCATCCCAGTTCCTTCTTAAATTACCATTAGGGTTTTGTCGGGTCCCGAAAAGGGCGCCATTATCTTCATCATGAAGCCAGTTTTCCATGCCATTTTTGCCATCAGAAGAGGTACCTGAAACAGAGGAGGTAAACCATATCCAATCAATAATGTCTTGAATCTCGAGTCGAGGTTGTTGTCTGACAGTTTGTACGACACGCTAAGCGCCCCACATTGAACTGCCATATTGAACTACCTACATATGTATGCACATAGACCGATACATGCACTTAAACCTGCATGCATGTGAAAGGGTTAGGGTATTCAATGATACAAGATGTTCTATATAAATGAAAGATCATACCATAACGACATACAAAAACTATTTTCTAATTACAATTAGTCCAACCAAATCAAATCTCCAACTTCTTTCTAATCCACCTCAAAGTTTCAACTCCAGTTTGGACTTTCATGCCCACCCGCGCATCCAGCGTGAATCTCTCCCACTTACTAACGATATCAAGTCGTTTCTGACACTCCAAGATCCTCTCCTTTCTATACGCCGTAACCTCCTCATCAGTCCGGCCGTTTGCCTCCAACCCAGTCTCCGGACATCCTTCCCTCCAGGCAATAACTGCCAGTTCATAGTGAGCCGATGGATATATCCAATCATCACGAGTCGCCCCTCTGTAGGCATATGACTCTTTACTCAAGAGTTCCTTCTCCAGAATCTCCCTTGCCTCTGACAATCTTCCCAACTTGCGAATCAAAGACGCTTTACAAATAGCGTGAGAGCCCCGCTCATCAACGTCATTCTTGATGATTTCCCGAATCTCACCTGGAGCAGTAAGACGACTCCAGTCAATAAGATCCATTGCCTTGTCACATAAGTCCCCGTTCATCCGCTTAATCCCATTTGTCAAAGTTGACAACTCCAATGCAGGAGAAACCCCGATTGCATCAACAATTTCCATCTTGATTCCCTTAGCTGCTGCATCATTGACTCTTTGATTCCACTTGCCTAGTTTCCGGGCAAAGAACTGCTCAATAGGCAGCTGTTTGGCCATAAATCTCATCTTGCCCGAGACCTCTGTAACCTTGGTGAGGAACTCGGCTACCTCTTTAGCTTTTGTCGTTGCAGTTTCAACGTCCCCCTTGGCAACGGCATCACGGTATACTTCCACGTCAGCAGCAGCTGAGAGATAGTAGTACATGGCGTGACTCCAATCGTTGAGTTCGACGGCCTCAAGGAAACTCTTCTTCATCAGAGCCCATTCCTGTGCGTACCATGCATCACAAGCCAGTTCAAACATAAGCAAAGCCGAAATCTGCTTCATCTTCGGTGTTGGTGCATCACGCTGAAGAACCTTCAGAGCCCCAGCAAGGTCTTCCTTCTCAGTACAAATCCGAGCCTCCTCCAACCTCCACAGTCCCGAAGAAGGATACCGCTTCTGCATATTCATAAGTAACTTCTCACACCGTTCCTTCGGATATCCAATGCTATTGGCAGCCTCGTCCCAATGTTCCTCCGTCGGCAAAATATCACTGAAACCCAATAAGCCATGGTAATAGTTCAACAGAATTAACCCGGCAATGGCTCCGTGGACATTGGTGAATGAGGTGCTTTCCCAGAGAAGTGAGATGCCTCGTTGACGATCACCGCGGAACCCGATGATGTTGAGAAGACGAGAGAACGTAGGTGGGACCATGGTGAATATGAAAAGGAGGATACCGAAACAGAGGTTGATTCCCGTGTGAATGAAGACATCGCGAGGCGTAGAAAAGGTTTCATCCGTTGTCGCAACCACAGGTTGCTTATCGTCAACTAAAGTGGTAACCTTGATACCCTCCACCAACGTATCGACATCCCCTATAGAATCCAAAGATCCCGTCGATGACCCCGTCGATGACCCCGTCGCCTTCTTCGCGGCCAGCCGCTCATGATAAGCCTTTAAAGAAACACCCTCCTGGTTAACCAACGTCTCCAACGAGATGTACGCTTTCCGCAGCTGATAAAAACTCTTCAAAGCCTGCGTAACACTCTCATGCAACACACCAACAACCGCCCCCATCAACTGCGCCTCCGCCAAAACCAACGTGTACTCCGTCCCCGGCGGATACAACTCACAAAGCTCTTTCGGAATCTCCTTCTCCGCTCTAATCTTCGCTGCCGAAGCTCTAACCTCACAATCCGACAAGCTCGCCGACGCAACATTCATCACGTCCTTCTCAAACCCCAAAATCGCCCGCATGAATGAAATCACACTCAATGATAGATGGTGGTAACACGAGTCTCCAGCCTTCAATAAGACCTCTGCCCCGTCCATGTCGTCGTCCATAATGAGTTCGGTGGCCTGGAAAGCGGCGGTGATGTCGGCCATTTCCTGGGCTAGGAGGGTCTCGGGGGAGATTTTGGGCGCTGCTGGCTCGGCGGGAGCGCTGCGGAACCAGAATGCTAAGCGGGACATTGTTGTTCTGTTTGTTGATGAAATTAGAAGAAATAGAGGAATTAGAAAGAAGAGGGAATAGATTGGGCGCGTATATGTGTTCAACACACAAAAGCCCAAGAAACACAATGTGTTGATTGTTGGTCTTTTGATTCTGCCCGAAAGATTAGACAGATTATAGGTGGTAGGATAAAACGTAAAACGATTGGGCTGAATACACAGTACGTATGCATATACATGTATTAGCTGTAAGCAGCAGGTTTTTAGAAACTACACACAATCTGGGTCGATAAGGTCGAAAAAGGAAAGAGGCAAGCGCACATGCTTATATACTACAGATCACGAAACAACACACACCAAGACTATATTCATGCACGGCACAGTCCTCGCCCTCGCCCTCGCTACAATTCCCTTCAGCCCTGAATTCCAAGTTTATTCTCAAGGTCCGTGATGGCTTGAAACACTTTATGGTACAACGGACGTTGTTATCCGAGACTATTGGCTAACATGTGACAGGGGTTACATAGGGTTATTCGACTGAAACCAGACCAAAAAAAGATGGGTTTGTATGCTCTCACCAACCGAAATCGAATCGGTGACCTTTCGATGGCAACTTGCAATTACAGTCGAACGTGATAACCAACTACACCATGGTGAGTACGACAATGGTGATCCACTGCGCATGGTTTGTTGGAAAAAAGTTCGTTATTGGGGGTTTTGTTCTTTTTTTTTTTGAGATTTGAGGAATTGGGAGAGCGGTAATTGGAATTTGTGGTGGAGAGAATGGGAGATTTTAAGGGACAATGGAGTCGGGTTCTTTTGGGCTTTTGTCTATTTCTGTGACCAGTAAGGAGGACACATTGTGTTGCGCTTTGTTGGGATGTGATGAATGTGGAGACTGGACAATGGTTCGTACGCTGTGATAGGTTCCTTGGCATCCTTCGGAGACTTTCCTGATACGTGTTACTGAATATCCGCATGTGTTGTGTATTCAAGTCTTGTCGTAGGCGGAGGACCTTATGAGAGGAGTGAATACATTTGTACGTGGAATCCAATAAGAGCCTACTCCCATTCCTGATTCCTTTGACCTATCCTTTTTCTACCAATTGTGATGGTAGACTCCGGAGCGAGTATAGTTTGACCTGCAACACTGCCCGCTTGAGTACATTGGTTGGTGGGATCATCTTCCATACCTGTAACCATCCAATCACCATGTTGAAACCCCGCATTCAAGAAACATTGTGAAAACTACCCCGCTCCCTCTCTTATACAGACCGAGAATCGAACATCTTTGTATGATGATATATGACCGTCAGATTGAGGCTTGAGTGAACATAGGTTGTAGAATCTCGGGTTATGCCCTCCCTTGTCCTGGTCAAAATGGTGTAACTTATGAACTGTCCGATACGGGTCTCGTAACATAAAAGAAACCAGAGTTTAAGATTGCATTCGTCGAACTATAGGGCTGACTTCATCAGCTGATGCGTTGTGCTATACATGTACATTAATGTAGTTTTGATTCCATGCTGCAAGCCCATCAGAGGTTTATATATGTACCCTACGTGCCGTTCATGACGCGGGGTATGGCTTGACAGGCGGTTATCGCTAAAGATATCTTATCTCCATTGACATCATTGGTTAGAGTGGAAAAGTTGAATTGTGAGACTGCAAAGTATGGACGTGTTATTGTATCTAAGGGAAGTGAGTTCGTCAAGAGTTGTCACCGATATTGGTATCATTAGAGTCCAAAAGACAATGCCCAGACCTCCAGACGAGACAACCCAACTATGAGCAAACTGCAAACCAATCAAAACGCTTGCCCACTACTACAGACTTCCCCACTGATGCTCAATATGCAACAGGCAAAATAAAAGGCAATGGGTTACCTGCTGGTAAAGAGTTATAAGGAAAATGATTCATGTTTTGTCATGTGGCGGTAAAACTATCACATGAGCTATATGATCCAATAGTATGAGCTACTGTTTTGATGAGGCTAAATCTCCGATCCAGAGCCCCGCGGAACATCTGAATATCCTTGCGGATTATCCTGACACGTGTGACCGGTACTCCATTTCTGCCACACGAACGTAATGATGTATCGTGAACGGCCCATTTGTACATATGTCCGTAGTAATCTGTAGTTGTAAAATCTCCAATGCAAGGGATTAGTGATTCCGTGGTACAACGAGTACATGAATGATTGCAACAAAGTACACAGATTTATTCATTTATTATTTTGATTCTAAACTGCTTCTCTAAACATGTGAGTAAGTCACAAGTGCCTAGAGGACGCCATAATGGGATTAAAAAACCAGATATACACCACGGAAAAACCCGCACATCTCATATACTTGCAGTCCAAAGACCGTCAATACAAAAATCATTGCACGTACCGACTAGCATTTTGCCTGTGTACATACACGCACATCGCTCCAAACCTGCTGGTGTGTAAAGAGAGAGTTACACCCATGCCAACAAAGCACCCACAGAGGCAGAGAGGACCATAAGAAAAGAAAAGGAAAGAAAAGGCCGCACTGCAAAGAGTAGCGCAGACTAAAAACCAAGAAGAAAGAAGGAAACCAGTAAGTCGAACCGAAGAGAGATAAAATCGAGAAAAGTGAGGAAAAAGAAGGAGCATCGAAGGGAGTGGCGAAAATGTAAAGTAGATAGAAGAAAAGTAAGGAGAGAAAGAAAGCTGTGGTCATACAGTCGACAGTTCTAACAATTGTGATTGCTGTGAAGGTGTGAAATGGTAATCTCTTGCCATGGTTGCTAGAGGATGCCTAAGAGCGTCGTTGTATTGACCAAACAGATCAGACACAGTCTCTTTAGGATCCTTGATTGGCCGCTTATCTAGGGTGTCGACACTCCAGTTGAGCGAAGCCCAGCCGCTGGTCAGGTACGAACAATCCACCGCCAAATGAAAAACCGACTGCCCGGTGCGTTCACAATGGTAGCTTAAGCGCACGTATTGTGTCGCCTTCTGGAATTTATAGCAACAACCATGCTATAAATAAGTTGGAGTACAACACTTGAGCCCCAGCCCATCTCCTTAGTATTCCAGTCAGGCAATAAATAAAGTTACAGTGTTTGTGGGGTCCACCCAAATAGGCAGAATGTCATCCTTCAAGATATGCAAGCTCCTGTAGCAACACTGACGGAAAAGAACTAATCGGTGTACCACTTTCGCACGCCGAGAAAAGGGAACGGAAGGAGGCCCGAAATTCGTCATGCGTTTCTCTAGACAAATTTGCCCCTTGTGGAGAAATGGCCTAAGAATTAAGCCGCACATGAACTAACAGTGACAGCCGATGGTAAGGAACTGGAATAAGCCGAGCTTGCGCGTACAAAGTCAAGGCTGCTAAAAAGGGCAAGTGTGTCCGGATATCGGGTCTCGATATATGCCCCGGCATGGCAGTACAGCATCGTCAGTTAGTCAGCACGAATACCGGCTACGATGACGGCGATAGACCACCTTTGAATTTGAAACAACGACCGATTTCCCTTTGGATAACAGTGACACGGAACTTTAATGAGCCCATCCCAGGTTAGGCCGAAACGAAGGGCAGAGAGGCATCCCAAGTGATTTCCAACCGAACTTGAAGATGATGTGATGGTAGTAATCAACAGCAATGTAGGGCTTCATCTTTGCCACTACTTTTTTGATGAACCCGTTCCAGTAGTCCCCACGGGGTTTGGTTCAACCGTTCGTAGCCAAAGGCAAAGAGCCAAGTTGATGATTCATCCATCAATAGGGAGCCATTGAGTGGTTCAAAAACAGTGAGTTCTGCGCAGGCGTGCGTTCAGCAGTGGCGGGGAGGAGACCATGCTAGGAGATAGTTGCCCCACGGTACGATAGGTAGGCTATCATACCTGTATACCTTAAGCATCTCCAATGGATAGAACACCTGACAAAACATTTGTATAAATAATCTGGGGACTACCCCCAATTCACTGTGGCATGAAATAAGAATATCCATTTCTATTATTCAGCAAATACATCATCTCTTTACCATGCCAGAAACAAACACTACATACCTCGAAACTATTGGCACGGGCTTACCCCTTCCACCATGCCAACCAAATTGTCTATGCCATTCGTCTGAGGCATTCAACATCGACATTGATCAGATATTAATCCAAGAGGAAGCACCACAACAACAAGAAGCCCCCTAAGAGCCAAGAACCCACAGTGTTGTTGAAACAAAGTAAGTCTCTCGCATTCTATACAGAGTATCCCTCCTAAAGTATACATCGGTATCTAGGGACAACGCCTTGTGAAGCTACTTCTTCATCGCTATTGACGTATCGGGGTTACACAAACACGTTGCACATTCACACGAAGCCTACGTTACCAGGCTTTAATCTGGGGCAATAAGCTGCCTAGAATGCAATCCTTTTGCCACTTGAGGCCCAATCGAACGGACACCAGATTTTCATGTCATAAAATTTCACGCCTAAACAAACACCAACATTACGCATAAGCTATATGTATGCTTATCGAGAGGGATATTAGGATACAGGCTTTTTGAAGAAGGATCAATTGACGTCAGGAGCTTGGCTTTCAGGAGCTATGTGCATAGCCAACCGGAATTATTTGGCGCCATGCCACAATATATCTAGGTAAAAAGATACTGAACCAGTTAGATTAGTGCCTAATACATCATGGCTTGACTTGACCAAATACATCCTACTCTGCGCCGGCAGGAACCCATTTCCGAACACGTGCATATTTGACAGGTTTACCCCGGATGCCGTCATACAATCTGTAATAATGTCTATAATAGTCGATCAGGAAACACTCGGGCCTCTTTTTTGGATGTAAGTATTAAAGGCCTGCTGAAAGTATCCACCGGTTCACAGCGATTGAGTTAGTATCAGCGCTGGAGTTTGGCAATGTAGCACTATCACAAATGGTGTCTACGGCACCTGCCGGGCTGTAAGTGCCAAATTCGAAAGGACCCCCGTCATGACCTGTCTGTGCCCCGAAGAGTTACACAGTGTTACAAGGCACAACGAAGAGCAGCACTGTGTACTGTTATCGGCGGTAATCTTAATACGATTTAAAGTGAAGAAGAGAAGACTAACTAAATGACAGTCTATGACTGACAGCAACTATCATGTAGACCCAAGTAGCCCTCCTGTCCCATTAGGTCTCTTAGTCATTCAATACCGAAGCTTTCCCGATAGGCTTCTTCACGACCCGTGCGTAGATGTACTTCCTCACAGTGCCGCTTCCACCTTCTTAAACGTGCCTAAAACCTCAGAGGTCTTAAACCGCAGAGGAATACGATACGCATCCCCAACACAAGCAACAAAACCCATCTTTACGGGCTGGGAGCTTCCATCCTTCTGCCCGCCGTTCTGGCTTAACATGGGTGCGCTCTCGATGAGCTTCCGGAGAGCGGCCGCGCTTCGGGGGGGGACAGAGTTTCCCGTGTGCACAAGAACAGTGTTGGCAGCGCGGATGGTGATGACACCGGGTGAATGTTGGGGGGCGAGCCTGGCAAGTAAGGGCGACCTACCTGGTTTTCCACAAGCTTTCTGATTTTAGCCCGGAGGCGCCTTTCCTTCGTCGGACGGTGCATCTCCACATCTGTAGGCGGTCTAGCAGCGATAGGGACGTGACGGAGGCGTCCAGTCATCCGGGTGATGATTCCCAGATACTGGTTGGCGACCTCGCGCGGCATCCCCTCTGATACCAGCAAGTCAATAACGATAGGTGTAGGCTAGGAGCAAGCCACATTTTCCAGTGCTGATACCGCCGGAGTAATGAGCGTCGTCGTCGGACATCTTCGGTGGTCACTTCTACTTTTGCGGGAACGTCAGAATACTCGACGCTGATTGATCAGAGCTTCTGGGCAGGAAAACTAGAAAGGAAAGGTTTTTGTAACGTGTATGTACATATGTAAGTGGGGGCTCAATATGTTAGACTATAACAAGCTCTTCTCTCCATTCGGTAATCACTTGCGACTGGGGTATACCAAGAAGAAGCGCCGTTTCAACGAACAGAACCTCACCTTGCGGGTTTGCATTTCGTACTGCGAAGGTTTCCTCAAATCCCTCAGCCAACACAACTTCGTCGTCAATTTGACTGTATGAGCAACCAATGAACAGATTACCATCCGATAGAATGCCAAAGTTATGACCCAAGCGATGCATATTCCACCAAGTTGAAACGAGTCTGTGATCAACATCATCATCCCTATACTTGTCGAGATCCAGGTAATGATTTAAACGTTCCTTGAGACTTGATTCGAAAGGCGGATTATAATCCAACCATCGAAGTAAAAGGTCTCTTTCTTCATCATCCATCCCGTTTCCCCTGAAGCGTGCTGTTATTG
>LCZG01000060.1:7567-63254 GCA_001483325.1 Huntiella savannae | reverse complement strand
GACGACCCCCACTCCCCCCTCTACCAAGCCGCCCTCTACATCCTTCTCGTCCTCGCCCTCCTCATCCTCTCCAAAGGCATCCACACCCTCGGCCGCCTCCTCATCTCCAGACGTCATCGCCCCACCACCACCACACTCACCGTCCGTCCCCCCGAACCCCCCATCGCCGACCAGAAACTCCCCACCTACGCTGAAGCAGCCGCCGATCCCGTCCCGACTTTCCAAGGCGCGGACCTCCAATTGCCCGCTCCGGCGCTTCTTCGTCCCCCCGCATATCATGCCCCTCATTAATCTTCACCCGCCGATACATTTCCGCTGAGCTGGCTTCCGAGTCCGGGTATGTTAGGGTTACAGTGTAAGTTGACCAGTCTACATACTTAAAGTGGGTTTCTGCTAACTAAGCAACAGGGTATAGAGTAGCTAGTCGCATTATTTGCGATGCGACGATGATTGATGGGGGATATCCACAAACTTGACCAACAATCGCAACCATGCCACGCGCAATCAGAGGTACGTTCATCAAAGGAACCAGCACTTCAACACCCGAAACTAACCAACAACCTAGGCGTCCTCGTCGAATGCGACCCGTCCATAAAATCCATCATCGTCAACATCGACAGCGTCCGCCACGACTACATAATCGAAGATCTAGATGAGAACCGCGTCGTAATTAAGGAAAACATGGTCGCATCTCTCAAAGAAAAGCTCGAAGCACGCCTCAAAGAAACCCAACTCCTAGAAGATTCCGATTCAGAATAGACATCCTAACAAAAAAAAAATTATAATCTACTTTTCCTCCTCGTAAAGCCCTCCACGGCGCCCGTGAAATCTCCCCCTTGGATAGCTGCGCCGTTCCATACCTGTGTAAAGCGGAGGTTATCTTCCACCGAGTGATCGCGCGCATGCATAAGAATCTCTTTTGTCCCAGCGACAGCCGCTTCGCTCTTAGAAGCAATCACCCCCGCGAGCCGAATAGCCCCGTCTAGCAGCTCATGCCCAGGAAACACACCACTTACAAACCCGACATTCTTAGCCTCCGCAGCGCCGAATTCCCGCCCCGTGAAACACACCTCCCTTACCCAGGACTGTCCGCCGACAATCTTAGGTAGACGCGCCAAGGTGCCTACATCAGCTGCAAGTCCCATATCGACCTCTTTAACCGCAAAGCGCACATCCTCCGCGACAAACCGCACATCCGCCGCACAAATCAAGTCCACGCCAAGCCCATAACAAACGCCCTGAACCGCCGCCACAACCGGCTTCCCCACGCTCTCCAACACCGAAATACACTCCTGCATTCCCCCCACCCGTCTCTGAATCATCCTCCCCGTCCTCGCCACCTCGCCTCCTCTCAACCCCTTAAAGAACGCTGTCCCCGCCAACTCTCCCACATCAATGCCCGCACAAAACGCTCTTCCCTCGCCCGAAAGAACAATCGCCCGAATATCATAATCGCCCTGCATCCGTCTGAAAATATCCCCTAGTTCCTCCAACGCCGGGTCATCCAACGCATTCAACCGATGAGCCCGCCGAATCGTAACAAGCGCCACGTGCGGAAGGGGTTGACTTATCGTGTAGGACTTATAAGCGGGGTATCCCGGGTACGGCGGGGCGTCATGGTGTGTATAAGTCCGTTTCTTAACCGGAGCTTGAACCGGGATGGCCGCCCGATTCTGTGGGGCTGCTTGTGGGGCTGTTTCCAAACCAGTCTTGATAGATGCAAGTGGGACCGTGGGCTCTTCTCTGGTAGTGGTGACTGTGGTTTCCCGAGAAATCACCTTTTCCCCAACTCCCGCCACAGGAGGCTGTACAGCCTTGTCTTTTTCGCCAATAGGAACTTTTGAGTCGCGAGTCATTATAAATATCACTGATGTTTAGAAACGAAATAAACAAGATAAAAAACGGCCTCTGTGAAAAAGAGATGCGCCTCCATTTATATATCAAATACCGCCCGAGGATGTGGCAATCTACTCCAAAGACCCTTGTGTGCCTCGGCACGGAGCACCAATACACCCTAACCCTCCGCTCCTAAACAACATTATAAGTCACATGAAAAAAAGAAAACATTTAGAAAAGAAATAAATACAAAGGAAAAAAAACAAAACACTATGGAATAACCCAAGATACGCAATTAACTAGCAAAAACGAAAAGGAAAAAAACCCAAAAATTTATACACCACCCCAGGACGCCCGCCAAAACACTACGATATCGCGCGTGAGCTGCAGTACCGCGTCCAGCAAGGCAAATCCAAAAAGTCTATCAACACTACATCCTATCCTTCCTACCCGTCATATACAAGCATGTGAAAAGCATAATCACTCTGCGCTGTTAGGCAATTTACAGAAGAATGGCACCGAGAAGGGTGACCAGCATGGTAGCACCAGTGACAGCCATACCGTTGGAGACGAGCTGGTTACCGGCCGACGAAGAAGAGGACGACGAAGAGGAAGAACCGGTGGCGTTAGAACCGGAAGAACCCGACGAAGTACCGTTCTGGTCAGCGTTGGTGATGTTCTCAGTAGAGACACCAGAGTCAGAGTCAGTCTGCGAACCATCACCGCTAAGACCAGGGCCAGTACCGGCACCCTTGGTGAAGTAAGCCTTGGCAGCAGAGGGGATGACGGGAAGGATGGAAGCCTCAACCTCCCAGTTGGCGTCGGAGGTAGGGCAAGCGACAGCGAAAGTGGTGGTGGCACCAGCATCGGCGCTAGTAGGAGCGGTGAAAGAAGAAAGAGCCGCAGAGTACGAGGTGAACTCATCGAGCTCAGTGACGGCAGTAGCCGAGACCGAGTCCATCGAGACGATACCGTAGCCGTTGTCTTCCATAGAGTACTCGTATACGATACCGCCCGAGTAGACCTCAGTCATGTTGGTGCTCATCAACGACTCCAACTCGTGGAAGTTGCGAGTGTTGGTGTTGCAACCGTACTCAGACAGGAAAATGGGGAGACCGTAGTCAGTGAAGTTCTTGACCTTCTGGTCCCAACCAGACTCGATGAAGTTGGAAGTGCACCAAGAGTAATCGTTCTAGAGTTAAGAGTTAGTAACTAGAGTGGCCAAAGACGTTGACAAATAAACTTACGAAGGCGAAGAAGTCAGAGCGGATATCATCCTGACCACAGTTCATGTACTTGGCGGTCTGCATACGGTTGGAGCTGACATCAGCAGCCGAGTAACCAATGGGAATAGCACGGTAACCACGGGCAGCGAGGTAAGCCTTCATATCACGACCGACAGCCTTGACGTAAGGAGCGGCAGCAGTAGTACCCTCCTCATCGTTAATAACTTCGTTACCGGAGAAGAAAGCAAGAACGTTGGTGTAGTTGGCGAAAGCATCCAGGGTGGCGAAGACGCTCTGGAGGTAGGCGGCGTTGTAAGAAGTGGCGGGGTCAGCACGGTTGAGAGAGTAGCTGGGAGTGTTGACATCGAGAACCAGGTAGATACCGGCATCGGCAAGAGCCTGCATGCAGGTGTCGTGGGAAGCCGAGTTATCGACAGTGTAGACACGGACAGTGTTCACACCGAGAGTCTTGAACTTTTCGATATCACGGGTGCAGATATCCTCGTCCGCCAGGGGATCAATAGAGGCTGACGAACCACCGGGCTGGTAGTCGATACCACGGAGGAAGAAACGCTCACCATCGGCGTAGAAAGCTGTACAGGGGTTTGATGTCAGTACTCGGAAATCGGACGCTATGTGGGCTAGCATGGGGTATTGGGGGCACGGATCATGGGCATTACAACGTCGTATCATGCACTTCGTATTTAGGTACAAGGCGCAGCAGTTTTAGTGTGTGATGGTGTTCAGGCACAAAACATGTGAGGATCCGGGAGAAAACGGCAAGTGATGAAAAGTTCATGATGTCGTGAAATGGAGGGAAGCGACTTACCGTTACCGGAAACAGTGACAGTAGGGAGGGAAGTAGAAGCACGACGAGGAAGCTCCTTGAGAGTGCGAGAGGGGATGATGGAAGAGGCCGAAGCGGCCGAAGCGGCGGCGATGAGGACGAAAGACTGCTTCATTTTGGCGAAGAAAAGGTTGAAAAATATGTTATCACGAAGATGGAAAGAATCAAAAAAATGTTGTCAAAAAAGGGTTCCAAAGAGAGTGATGGAGCCGGAAGTATTGAATAGGTTTGGTCGGTGTAATTCGAAGAGAACGGTGAAGGAGAAGAAGAAAAAAAGAAACAAGAAAAAAGAATCCAGCAACGAACGAATGGATTGTGATACTCAATCGAAGACGGAGTATAGAAAAAGGTGAGACTTTGCAAGAAGAAGCAACGATGCTGACGAAAAAGGGAAGAGAAGAAAAAAAAAAGAGAAGGAAGGAAATAGTCGTTGGAGGAAGCGGATATTTCGACATGTAAATAGTTGTTAGAAGTCACTGACGGTATTCACTGGATTGGGCTTATAGTATGCATCATCCACGCACTTTGGTTTCACGCCGGGTCCCTACCACCGCCAGCAATAGTACTACGCAAGTTCCTGGATGACCCCATCTCCTTGGTTCCTCATCCACCCCCAGCTGTTGAAAGTGTTTAGTGATTTTGGAGACACGCCCTTGGGAACACGCCCTTGGTCTATACGATGGGCATACATACAAATTCAATGTTGATTTAGTCTTCTGTCATTGTGGCTTTGCTGGTTTGGTTTGCCCTTGGGTCCTTGAGCCCTTGGACGAGTCTGTGGTAGATGAAGCATTGGCGGGTGGGAAGTTGCCAAGACGGGTGGGGAGTTGGAGATTTTGATTTTGGGAACTACATATGTATGTATGTATGTACATATTCACATATTCACATATCATATGGTAATCAGGAGAATACTATACAACCTTTGAAATTAAGTTGACCAATACAATATTGTATTCAACAAGTCAGGAACATTTTTTTCTCCTTCCATCATCCTTAGGAGTGTCTCAAGTAAATCCATCGGCGTGGCTATATCTACCCCTCCTTCCTCCGTAGAACCCAGCTGCATATTAGTTTGAGTAGGCTTGCGACGACTTCGCAACACAACAAGACCAGTAGAAAACCCTAGCTTTCTTAGACATATTAGCCAATAGGCCGAATGAATGCAGCGTCAGCCCCCTCCTCTTTAGAGATTGATGGACGATCAGAAGCGACCAAACAAAGTTGCACAGCCGCCACACTACAGGAATGAAGACTGGGATATGCGAATTACTATGTACATACACACGAGGGATGATGATTCTCTCAGCGTGTTATATTGATTGATATGTGGCTGACGGATGAAGGGCTACGAATCCAACTACGGCTCAGGATGAATACGGGGAAATGGAGTAGAAGAAGGAACAAGATTACCTTTGGTACATACGACCATGAATCCTTTTCTCAATATACCGAGGAAACTGAAGATATCAGTCAGTAATAATAGCAACAATTCGTATGTACTCCAGTATGAACGGCAAGCTAAAACACCAACACCACCACCACAGCCCTCTATGCATCAAGCCAAGCCCAAACCAGTCAACCAGCCCCTAAGAAGCACCTCTATAACGAACGCCCTGCATGCGCATTAGCTCCAGCCCATACCAGCCCAGAAAGCCAAGACTTATGACGCCGCCTACAGATCAATCGATGAAAAGTGTATGGTTTCTTTTTAACCCGTTGCTCGTTTGACTTTGACACCGACTCTGATCGACGTGAGACGGACGGGGCAATGCACTTATGGATGAAATGATTGTATTTTGGCGGTAGGTATTTAGGTGTATTGGACGGTTGGTCGGGCTGGATTGTACTGTACTGTAATATACTATACTGGAAGAGCTGAGAAATGAAGATTAGTGGGGCCATACAGACTGTTCTCTTTCTTTTGACACACGCGGGCTTCTTACTGGGTTGGCTGGTTTGTTTGCTTGAAATGGATTTCAATTAGGTGGTTATGAGGCTGAGAAATAGGGGACCAGGTTGTGATTTAGAAAGTACACAAGTTGCCACCCAATTGACAGGATGATGAATATCAGGAAAGAATTTAAGTTGAATCAGGAATTAAGGTGGGTAATTTTGATTCTTATTGGGTGGTGTTTATTTCACAAGTACAAAGAAAGGAGGTCATGGTTTGTTTCCCACATGTCTTGAAAGTAAAACTAGCCTCCCGTCAATTGAACAAGCTTTAGAATTCAAAAAGGTTGACAGTTCTAGATATTTGAAAACCCCCACTTCCCTCAGCAGCATCATCAACTGCCGCGTGGCAGACAAGGCATATTCTTGGCATGCGTCGTCGCTTGCTCTATCAAAATCGGCCTGCACCGTCTTGGCCAACAGGGCCAGCCCAGTCCAATTCAATCCCCAGATAAAGAAAAAAACGCAAGAACCACAATCTTGTGTTCCAAAAAGAAAGATCGTGTTCTTAACCCTATTGTCAACCCTATTACTACCCACCCTCTATAACCACGACACCACCATTTTCCATCATGGTCACAAGAAAAATCAAACCAAGCCAGTCACAAAACAAGCTGAGACTCCCTCTTCCAAAAAAGGATGCCCCAAACGATCCAAGTCGCGAAAGGATCTGTCTCATTCTTGTTCCTGTTCCTTCTATTCCTAGTGTCATCAATTCTTTTTTCTCTTCTTCGTCGGCGCTTTTTTAACCCTGTTGTTTGTTCCGTGTGCCTGGCCCGCCGGTGACTGGCTGGATTACATTACATTAGACTATCCAACCGCAGCGAACAAGCAAGCAAGCAAGAAAGCAAGCAAACAAAGGCCCCTTTTTGCGGACGACTTGGTCGGTCTGGTTATATCGGATGGATGCACGGGGTTCAGATTCTTTTTCTTTGGTTCCGTCTAGTTTTGGGAATTCACTTGGTGACATGTTACATATATGTACATGGCATGGCGAGCTTTGAATCTCGTGTACCATTAATCCATCTCATCATCTACAATTCATCCAGTCGTCAACATTGCCTCTCCGCATGAACCCCATACCCTCATAGCCGCGCAACCCCAGTCCACAAATCCCAAAATGAATGAATCCGCGTAACCATCGCACGGACACCATTACTAGTCTCTTTCGCACGAGAAAACAATATATCTGTGGCGATGCGAGGGTTATAGGTCCCAAAATAACCCTTATGCAACAGGGAGAAGGCAAACATGCTGTGAGCGTTTTAAAGTGACGATCTGGTTACGAGGAGGGATAGGAAAGTTGAAGCTTGTGGTGGCAAACAACACGAGTATTATGGCTTCTGTAAGATGTGCAAGGAGTTTTAAAAATGAGGCGTTGGTGGCGCGTGTTTGGTGGACGTGGTGCATAACTGGAATGGAATGGAATGTGCCGTTGTTACAGATTTGAAGGGAAATATGAAACAAGGGTTGATGAGGGTTACTATTCATTGAAACCCCGTGTCGTGGGATATACGGAAGATCATCATGATATATCATACTGACTGGATTGTACGTTCATATCTGGACAAAAGGTACGAATACTGTGTACAAGATTAGACCAATATAAAACAACTTCAACCAGAATCAACATGCCATCACATCACATACATACCAACGGAACCTATCCGTCTTGGCCTCCGTTGGTTGTACAAAGACTTCATCACCCGTCACACAAAGAACACAACATGACATGACAAAAAACAAACATAAATCATTCATTTACAATACATAAACTATTTAAGCCGAAGCCTTGATGAAATCCACCGCTCTCTCAGCAACAGCGTAGACCGTAGTCTGGATGTTACCCACAGGCTCGATGGGGAAGATAGAAGCATCAACGATTCTGAGGTTCTTGGTACCGTACACCTTAAGCTTGTTATCAACGACACCACCCTTCTCCCTTGGTCTCATGGTGCAAGAACCAGCGACGTGGAAGCACGAAATCTGCGCTTGACGGACAATCTCCTTGGCGTTCTCGAGAGAATCGGGCGTGATGGCGGGGACTCTCTTGCCGTCCTTCTTGAAAATGGTGCCAAAGGGCTCAGTGTTGACGAGAGTCTCGACGAACTGGACGGCACGGGCGAGAAGTTCCAGATCGGCGGGGTTGCTGTTGTATGCGGGGTCCCAGGTGGGCTTGTCATTGGGGTTGGTAGAGTTGATGTGGACGGTACCACGGGAGAAGGGGTGGTTAAGAAGGGTCATGATGGTCATGGAAGTGCCGGGACGAACGGGCGTGATGATCTCAGCCATGCTTTCGGGCTTAGCAGAGATGTTAGTCTGGCCAGGGAAGGCAAGCATCTGGTAGGCAGGCTCATCGGCGTGGGCGTAAATGTCCCGGATGAGAGGGTGAGTGGGGTCTTCCGACCAAGGGAGAATCTCAGAGAGAAGAGCCGAGCGAGCCTCGGGGGCAAGAGTACCGGTGTGGTCGGCGACGGGAGTGTAAGCAGCGGAAATGATGGACTGGCCGAGAGGTCCCTTGCCACCGTCCTGGTACATGGCAATGACGGCACCGAGAACGTTGGGGTCGGCGAGGATATCGGAAGAGGGGATACCCTCGTTGACCTCGAAGTTCTGGCAAACAATGGGGTGATCTTGCACGTTCTCACCAACAGCGGGGTTGTTAATGATAACGGGAATGTTAAGAGGCTCAAGAACCGAAGGGGCACCGATACCGGAAAGCTCGAGAAGCTGGGGAGAGGCAAAGGTACCGGCGGACAGAATGACCTCCTTGGTGGCAGTAAGAGTGGACTCGACACCGGAAGCGTCACGGATTTGCACACCGGTTACGACGACTTCTTCATCGATGTCAGTGGCAAGGTTGAGCTTGGTGACGATGGTGTCGGTGATGATGGTGAGGTTCTCACGGGTACGAACTTCGGGGTTAAGGTAGGTGTTACCCGCGTAGGTACGCATGCAAGTCTCGGGGTCAATGTTAGCACCCTGCTGGAAGGCACCGAGGGTCTTTCCGGATCTAGGATCGGCGGTAGACTTGAGACCGAGCTTCTCAAAGGTGTCGAACCAGTGAGAGTTGGTCTCGGAGTACATGGTAGAGAAGCCCAGACGGAGGGGACCGTTCTCCTTGGCGGAGATGTCACCGTCGTAGTGAGCGTGCATACGGGAAGTGTCAGCAGCTTCGGGAGTGGGGTCCTGAGTGTTGGCGAAACGACGGAAGTAGGGCTCAAGTTCCTCAAAGGACCAGCCTTCGTTACCGAGGGCACCCCATGAGTTGATGACGGCGGCAGAGGGGTACACGGCCATCATGAAGTTAAGACCCGAGGTACCACCCAGCATCTTGCCGCGAGCTTGGTTGACGATACGGTCATTGAGTTCAGGCTAGACGGAATGTTGTTAGTGAATTGAACGGGATTACGGATGGGATTCAGCCCATGTTGTGGGGGTTTTAGACATTGACAGTGACAAGAGGAACGGTTCGTAACGGCGGGTGGGTGTTTGTCGGTCACGGCTTGTGATTTTGACAAGGCGGAGCGGGGAAGGGCCCGGGATATGGATGGATGGATAGATAGAATAGGGTTATGTGTTGATGGGAACAGGGCTCGGTACTGAAACGCGGCAACTCGGGGATTTTCGGGGGCGAGACATGGGCTCGTAAGCACGGATGATGTGGTGGTATTGCAGGGTTACGCTGGAGTCGGAAGGAAGTGGGGCAAATGCGAGGGGATTTGGAAGTGATGTATCAAGGTGGGTGGGTAAGGAAAAAGTAGTGTGAAGGAAGAGAAGAAAGGAAGAAAAGAAAGAAGAGAAGAAGGAAAGGAGTGATAGGATTATGAAGTAAGGGGAGAAAGAGGAAGAGGAAGAAGGAATTCAAGATTTGAAAACACGGCACCGAGGTGTTTGCGTGTAGTGTATGTGTATGTCTGTATGTCTGTCTGTCTATATCATCAGACATTGTTGTAACTTACCTGGGGAGTAGACATAAAGTTCCAATCCAACTCAGGTTTTCCATAGATAGCAGCAAGTAAACCGGGGGTAAGAACGACGGGGTTAGACGACTGATCACTACCAGCCTCGACAACAGCCACCTTAACAGCGGGGTTCTCTGAAAGACGAGTAGCGACGACGAGGCCTGCGGTACCACCACCAACGACAATGTAATCAAAAGTAGACATGTTTGTAAATGTATTGTGAATGTTGAAGGAAAAGATGAGGATGAGGATGAGGATTTCTCCAAGTCTGGGGATTTTTTCTTTTGGAGGGGGGATGTTGTGGGTTTAAGTAGATTTGGGTGGCCGTGTGTTCACGGGCGATGCTTGTGATGTGGCGTACTTTTGGGGGGTGCGGGGTGCGCGCGGAGCTGGTGGTTCTGGATGTGGGCGGAGGATAACCAAGTGACCGAGTATGAGGATGGATGGATTTGGGCAAGTACATACATACCAATGTGTGGTAGGTGAGTATGTATGTACTGTACAATATCAAGGTGAGTCTGTTGTAAGTACATACATACCTACAATGACGCCCCCTCACAATTACACACGTCCAGCGATTTTCAAGTTTATATTGTAGGAGATGAATAAGGGGCTATCAAGATGGACAGTTCGCCATGATTTACCCAACAAAAGCAGGCCAACCCCTTTGAAATGGTATCAAGGAAAACAGGTTGTTCCTGTACGATGCATCCAACGCTAACACGCGATATACGCCCGTTCGTCAGTCACTCGGTCTTGGTAGATTGTGAGGTTGGCACTTGTAAGATACTATGAACTTTGATATGAAGGACGAGCGGGCGGGGTGTTTCATGTCAAATGCCTCATCTTGGGAAGACTAGGTTATACCTATTCGTGAGAGCAAAAGAAGCAATGAAAGATTGATTTTTGTGATGAAGATGATAATGCCTGTTTGATGGGGTTAGTGTATTTCTTAGGGTTATGTTAGTTTATATAGTCTAGTGGGTTGATCTTGATGTGATGGGCAGGGGCATTCAAAGATGAGGTCTGAGCTTGACATAGGGGCATTGACTATTAAGTAGATTTTGTACATCTGGAGAGAGGTCTGTGAGAAAGATGTTTTGATGTGTGGTTCTTTAGGGATGTTTGATGAACACGATGTTTAGGTACAGAGTCTAGACCACGTTATCCCAAATGTATAGACATATAAAACTATGAAGCCAAACCAAAAGAAAGAAAAGGGGATAAGTTAACCAAACCCGGAAAACGAGTGAATTTCGTTTTTTGAAATAAGGAGCCAAAGTAAGTTGAGTTCCCAGCCCCAAAACAGATAGAATTTCCGAGGAAAAAAACATGGGGTCCGCATAAGTGTGGATTGTTTAGTTTGAATTCATCCATGATCGTCACGGGGTAGTTGAAAACGACATCCTTTTTTTCATGGTAGAAGCATGGTGATGGTGATGTTCTGCATTTTGGGTGACAGCGGGGGGCCTGGTATGAGTGGATTATGTTCCGTACGTTTACTTACGACACGTGTATAATAGGGGTTTGAACCAGGTTATGACTTGGCTGGGCTGGGCTGGACTGGACTGTGGCCGAGCGAGCGAGTTTGTATGTGTGTACAGAGATGGGTTACTATACTACATACACAGGCCAAGTAAAAACGGTCAGGGAGACACGAGGTAGTCATATGGATGATCACGTATGATGTACATACAAATAAAATGTCCGAGGCTTCCTACCATGGCATTGACACATGAACCACGGTAGAACACCTTACGTTACTAGTAATACTGGGTCGCTTGGACGGGGCTTTTTCATGTGTCCGAGGACTTTAAAATGTAACTGTATATGGTACACTTTGCTTTTATGTATGGTATGATTTAAGAAATCACAATCAAAGGGGGGGGATATATTTTCTTTTGATATTGGGAATTTTTGAAGGAGGCTTGAGGGTTTTTGTTTTCTAGTTTGAGCCTTTTTATGAGAAGATAGATGGACTGACAAACGAACTATACTATACTGTAGGATTCAAAAAGGGAAGGAATCCCATATCCATATTGGAACTAGAATATAGAACAAGTGGATATCCTTCTTTCAATCTTCATCAATTTGATATACACAATAAGGAGGTCCGGCATTTACATGATACCCGGCCGTGACTAGTATGACCTTGTCTAGCGTTGTAAATCACGGCAGTCGCGGGTGGGTAGACTTGACAGTAGTCCATCGGTCGGTCGGTCGACATGTTCAAGTTAGGAAGCAGGGAGTATCTTACCTTGGCTTAGCTTACCACCATACAGTAGTCTAAGCGTTCAAAGTAAACTAGGATAGGCATTTGATTCTGATGGGCAAGACACGGACTTTGTAAGAGAGGTCTATGCATTTTGACGGATGGCAGGTTTGTGGTGAGTATGTCTGTCTGTCTGTTTCTTGTTTGTTGTAATCGTGTTGTGGGATATCTAATATGGTGTCTGTGTTGAGATGTCGTATGACTTCCATGTGGGGAGGGTAGTATGTAGATTATCTCTGTACATACATATGATAGGTCGGTTATGCAGGGACAATGTATAGACTGTATGTATGTACAATATAAGACCTTCATGTTTGAAGTATCGTTTACAAAGTATTCATATCCAACAACACCTGTCAACCCCTCAAAATCATCAAGCTAGCGGGATTTTCCATGCCTTAGGTCTTGGAAACGAGCGTTTTCAAAGCACCTCATCACACACATAACCCATCCCAAACACTTTAAACTGACCAATCACCCGCACGACCCAATGTGAATCATTATGCCCATTAAGTTCATCACTTTGTTTGGTTCACCACTTGTCTAGACAACCCCCAAACCTATCCATACCGCTTGAATAACATCCGGCCCCTCTCAAACCACACAGACCCTCTTTCGGGACGAGGGCATCCTAGATGTCACTTATATACCCCCCCTCAAAACCAGGCTATCCTGCTCAGACTATCCCGTTCAGGCACATTTCCGGACTTAGCACACACATGTATGTCCATCAATCTACCAGCCCGTCATGAACCCTAGTTGGTATCAGCGTCCCTTTTTCCGGCTTTTGAATTAATCAACCATTTATCTTTCATCACATTTTGACCGTAGGAATATCCTATATATACCAGGCATCAAGCCACTCGCCGTCAATCTCAGTCGAAACATCATCAACAACAAAAAAACCAACAACATACATCTTCACCCCATCACTTTTTCTCCTTCTCTAGGAACGCCACACACGCAGTCCTCCCGTTCTTTTCTTTTTTACTCCTAGCCATGGATCAAATCGCCGCACTTACGGCCCGGAGTCTTTCTGACACCGGGTTGGTCCCTCGTGGGGCTATGATGCCCGTCAAGTTTGTCGTTATTGAGACTAAGCCCTTGGTTCGGACCCATTTGATCATTAACTGTATCTTGGCTTTCTTCACAATTCTCGTTGTCATGTTGCGTGTTCATGGACGCTTCAAAGGTGGTGTTAACCAGTTTGGATGGGATGATGGCTTTATTTGCTTGGCGTTGCCTTTGGCTTTACTCATGTTGGTTATTCAAGGACTTGTAAGTTTTTTTTTTCCCCCGTGATCTTCGTTTTTGCACTTAGACTTGTTCAACTTACTAACCGTTTTTAGTGTATGTATTACCATGGTTATACCATTGTTATCTCCGTTGCACAAGCACAAGTACTAACCAAAAATAGACACTTCCTTAGGTATTGGTTACCCATTGACAGAAGTCATGGAGAACGTTCCATTGATTCTGAGAGTATGTACTTGTATAATCTCACTACAAACTAAACCAGACTAACTAACAACTCCCTCACTAGCTCCTGGTAACATACGAAATCATCTTTGCAGCATCAACCTGGGCCATCAAGATGTCCGCTTGCTTGTTCTACCTTCGTGTCTTCGTCAACGGTGGTCTTCAAGTTGCTACCAAGTGTGTCATGGTCTTCGTATCTCTTTGGTCCATCGGCAACCTTCTTCAAATCTTCCTGTTGTGCCGTCCATTCCGCGCTACTTACGACCCATACACCGTTGGCAAGTGTGGTTCCCAGATGGCCTCTTTCCTTGCCATTGGTACTTTTAACGCCGTTACCGACTTTATGATTTTGCTTTTGCCCATTTCCACTGTGTGGACTCTTAAGGCTAAAACTGGTATGAAGATGGCCTTGACCGGTGTCTTCTTGATTGGTTTCTTGGTTACTATTGTTTCCATTTGCCGTATTTACTCTCTTACTACTTTGGACATCGCCACCAACCTCACTGGTACCATGATCTACGCCTCCTTCCTCTCTGCCACTGAGCCCCTTCTTGGTGTTCTTTGCATTTCTCTTCCTATGCTTCGTCCCACCACCCACTTCAAGTGTCTCGGTGGTCGTACCGAGGCTGCCAAGTCCAGTGCTATCCCCTCTGATCTCAAGACTTTTGGTTCTTCTGGTACTAAGCCTAAGAAGACCAACAATGATACCTTTGCTATGGAGACTATCTATGCTGAGAACATGCAGGTTGGCTACACTTACGAGACCGCCCGTGCTGAGAGCAGAAACTCCCAGGGTACTCACTCTTCCGAGGCCGAACTTACCGGTAAGGACGGTGAAGAGACCAACATTACCGTTCAGCGCAAGTGGGTTGTTTCATCGTCTTAATGTCCAGAATCTAGATTATGACTTGATCCGATAGGTCTGGAACTGTCGCTCGAGGTTTTTTTTCATCACTCATTCTCCAGCTTTTTATTTCTTTGGTGGTTTTTGTGTTTTCCCGTTGTTTTCTCTTTTTTCTTTTTCGCTTCGTACTCTCGTTCATCACACTTCTCCCTATCTTGCTTTTATTCACCATATATTCCCTTTAAAAAGTCTAAATACAAAATGAATCATGATTTTAGATTCTTGTCTCTTAAAATATATCCATCTACATAGCTATCCGTGAAATGTGTCACCAAACCCTAAGTCGCTTAGTAATCACAAATCATCCTAAATACCCGAAATTCTCATTACTTGATGAGGGGTCTCTTTTTTTCTTGAAAAGATATTGACTACTTTTTTATCATATTTTCTTGTTCTTTGCACTTGTCGACATGCAAAGTAGTCGGAATAGACTGATTAGCCAAGCCAGGCAGATTCTCGCAAGACCAGCCAGTCAGACAAGACGACTATCCGTGGCAGACCATGTTCGTGGCTTCCACTTGAGTGTTTCCCGGAGGAAGACGGAGGGTGTTGACGAGGATATCACCGGGACAGCCGGAAAGTCAACAGGAACGACATTAGCAAGTGTCAGAAGAGGAACTGGAATTATCCGACGAGAGGCTAGAAGACGGGGAGTCACCGTTGAACTTGAGGTACCGGAATTTGAAGTGCCAGAGGAGTTTCTCAAGGACAATGTGGTTTTGTATGAACCGTTTGGAGAAGATACGAATAGGCCTATTGAAGATTGGAGAGAATTACAGGCTTCGTGGGTTCAGCAGTTTTATGGGACGTTGGAAAGCTTGAAGACGAGCACAACGGATACAACACAGCCTATGGAGAATACGTCATTAGAGTCGTCAGAGTCGTCAGATTTGTCACAAGTGTCAGAAGTGTCAGAAACAGAGGTTAAAATGGATAGATATCTTATGCATTTTGACTTGGCTTCGTTTGATGGGACAATTACGACTCCATTACCGCCTATTGCGTCAATTGCTAGAAGGGCGGCGTTATTATCCTTATCGGCTGGCCACGTTCTTAAAGAGTACTATGCCGGTGGCGGACATGTTCCTTGCCATATTGAAGAGACACTCAAGTCAATTAAGAAGTCAGCACCGGCGAATTGGGATTTAGATTCCTCAGTAGCCGTAGAAACCGGGGAAGCCTCTGATTTCTGTCGTATTGAAGACGTTCACGATAACGAGACAATAGAGGTATCTAGTATTGGCGCGTCACAGAGTCCTGCAGTCGTCATGCCGGAATTAGTCATTCAGAAACATCCACTTTTCCCCGATGGTCCTGGTCGGTCCACTGCCGTGGGAGACGTCTTGGAAGTTGAAAAGACGCTATTCGCAGAGTTATTCGCCGCAAGACCTCACGGCCTCTCAGGCGAAGGAACAGAGGGATTCCGGAGACCGATTCCCTTGGTTACAGTGGGCAAGTATGCGGGGAAGAGATTCACAAAGGCTTTGACGAGACATTTGGCGGAGAGTCTAGGAGCGCATCTTATTACTGTTTCGGCGGCATCGTTGGGTAAGGTGGTGGGAAGGTTCTTGGGACAGGATTTGGCGTTTAAGAGGGGGGCGTTCTCGCTTATGGGGTTTACGGCGGCTTTGAATAATGGGGCGTTGGCGATCCCGAGTGACTTGGAGAGATACCTTGGAGGGGCACATCCGCATGTTTCGGAACAGACGGATATGGATGGTCCGGCGAGTATACGGTTGTCACAGCTGATGTTGGAACGCTATGGAGAGGACATTGCCGAGGATGCATTGGAGGATGAATTAAGGAAGATCCGAGAAGATGCCGGAGGCTATGTTTTACCATCATTGGGAAGATGGGGGTCCATGAAGTTGAAAGCTGCGCTGGAAGGGATTCTGGGCTCTGTCAAGGGGGATGGTCCGGTTATCTTACATGTGGATGATTACGTGGAGTTGAATATGACTTTGGAGGGAGCCGTGGTGGTTAATCGCTTAAGAGAAATGGTTGATAAACAGTGGTTCTCAGGCGGTCGAAGAATTGTTCTTTTGGGAACATCATCTGCTAGACGGAGAGAAGAAGGATACATCAGAACACTTAAAGACCTTGCTGCCACTGAGACATTAATCCCCTTCAAAGCAGAAGGACGTTTAGCCTTGGACTATGTCGAATGGGCGGGAAGTGAGAAGATTGACTTCCTCACGGAGAATTGTATCAATTTACGAACCATGATTGGAGATTTATCAGGCGAAGTCGACGAACATTGGTTAACCGGCCAATTACCGTTTGCCGCATTAGAGAAGTGGAAGGAGGGTCTGGAAGGGTTAAAGCAGGAGTATAGATGGTGGTCACGGGAGACATTGAAGATGCCTTTGAAGAGGTTATTTACCGAGTTACGGGGACATCTTGGAAAGGATTATGACACGGCATTGACGACGGGTATCCTTCCACATACCGAGTTACAAGCGTTGGCGACGAGATTGTTAGGATTGAAGGGGAGTTTCTATGCCGAGGGCACAGCGAGGTTACAAAGGGTATATAAGGAACTTGAAGACTCTGGGTCTTTATTATCAGAAACGGGGAAGAAGAAGGCCTGGGCAGAGAAAGAGAAGGAGGGTGGTGGATTCCCTGGGAATGGAGGAACATCCTCAGTACAAGCCGGATTCCCAATTGAAACCCTCCAAGTCCCCATCCGACCCGTCCTCACCACGCAGAATGCCACAGTGGGCACAACAACCGCAAGTGCAACACGCGCCCGCGGACGAATGGACGACGGCGACGACGACGAAGGAACCGGTGGGAAAGGCGGCATAGCCGGTCTCAACATGGCGGATCTCGACGAACATGAGAAGAAACTCGTCGGTGGTCTCGTTGACGCAAGTAAGATTGTAACACGCTTTGGAGACGTCCATGTACCAGAGGAGACTATCTCGGCTATCAAGCAGCTGACTATGTTACCCTTACAACACCCCAAGGCCTTCACCTATGGCGTTTTAAGCCATGAGCGCATTCCAGGCGTTTTACTATACGGTCCACCCGGCACTGGTAAAACACTCCTCGCAAAGGCTGTAGCCGCCGAGTCGGGCGCCCATATGCTTGAGGTTTCTGGCTCCTCAATCAATGACATGTGGGTAGGCCAAGGCGAGCGCAACGTAGCCGCCGTCTTCACACTCGCCAAGAAACTATCCCCGCTGGTAATCTTCATTGACGAAGCCGATGCCCTCCTTGCCGCTCGTGGAGGCACCCAGAGTGGCTCTCACAGAGAGGTAATCAATGAGTTTCTCCGCCAGTGGGATGGTGTAGCGGGGGCTAATGCGTTTATCATGGTGGCTACCAATCGGCCTAGTGATCTTGACGAAGCCGTGTTACGGAGGTTACCGAGGAAGATCCTGGTTGATTTACCCGGCTTGAACGATCGAGAAGCTATCTTGGGAATCTTACTACGTGGCGAACGACTGGAGGGTGTGGACATCAAGGAGCTGGCAAAAACGACTAATTTATACTCGGGAAGTGACCTGAAGAACCTCTGTGTAGCGGCTGCAATGGCGGCTGTCAAGGAGGACGTGGAAAGTGGGAAGATGCCAGAGAGGAGAACATTACTAGATAAACACTTCAAAGCAGCTCTGAAAGAAATCGGAGCAAGTGTTGCGGAAGACCAGGAAGGCATGAAGAATATCCGCAAGTTCTATGCGACACACGGTCGGCCCGGCGAAAAGAGAAGACGCAAGGGCGTCGGTTTTGGTGGCGGGTTGTTGGAGTCGGAGGATTTACAGGTTAGTAAGAAGTTGTGATTGTAAGATAGTATCTATTAAGTAGAAATAAGGAATCAAACCGTGCCCTCCTCCAACGCAATCCTCTCTCTCTCTTTCTCTACTGCCTTTAAAAACACCTGTTCGGCTGTACTCAACGCCCCCCTCACAGCATTCATAACCACCAAGACCGCATTCCGCCCCCCACCCACCGTATCTGCTCTCCAACGAAGTTTCTTGCCCGTCCGTTTATAGTATTCCCTAATTTCATTCTTCTTAACCTCGATTTCCTTCTCCCGTTCCACCTCCGCCTGTTCCGAAACCGAGACGATCCGCTCGGCCGAACGCCGGAGGGATTCTAGGAGCGTGGGGAGGTCAGAGGCGCGGGTGGCCGAGCCTGAGAGGTATGCGGACCAGAATTGGGAGAGGAATTCCATTGTTGTTGCGTGGGTTAGCGTGGTTGTTTCGGCGAGTGAGGGGGGAAGAGAGAGGTCGGGGAGCGTGGAGGGGGGAATTAACTCTTTGAGAATGTCGTCTTCGGTTTCTTGGGGGATTAGGCCGTCGTTGGATAACATGGCTGCTAGGTCTAACCCTTTTAGATAAGCCGCTTCACCGCGGAAACAATCTAGGACTTGGGAGACGTCTTGGTTTGCAAAGAGAGTAACAGTCGATCCACCCTCGTCAACAGCCACCCGGGCACTTTTCGCAAATAGGTGACTTTGCTCTGTGATTGCCAACGGGATCCGCGTAGCTTCTTTATCCGCAAGGAGATCATGAAGTTGGATCTCATGCCACGTGGGGATATCCCCCGCCGTATCCGCCGGGGTAACATGCGAAAGAATCTTCGAAGAAAGCGAATTCACCGTACGTACAACCGGGACATCCCCCCTCTGTCTCATTTCCACATCCGCTCGATTCCCCCCTGGAGCGCCGCCCCGATCCTTCATATTCGCTTCAACATTGATAACCGCGGGAACGCCCCCCGATGTACCGGTGGCGGGGAGAATGTCATCTTTCGGATCATATGCGTCGAAGAGGGCGTCGCGGTTATCGAGGTCGGTGATTCGTTCGCCGCGGAGTTGTTTACTTAGGCGGGATAGAAAGAAGCGGGACCAGAAGACGGGTTCGCTTAGCGGGGGGACGTGTTCGGTGAAGATGCGGCGGACGAGAGGGTGTTGGGAGAGGATTAGTTGGATTTGATCCTTGGACATGTTGAGTTTGAGATCGCCGTCTATAGTCTTGGGTTTAATGGTAGAAAGCACGTTATAAGCGCCCTTCTTCTGATGGATATCCACCGCATGTGTCCGCAACAAATGACACCTCGTGCTCCAAAACTGCGAATTGAAAGCCCCATCACTGATGCCCGTCGGCTTAGTCCTTCTCGCCTCCATATAAGTCTGATGCAAAGCGCGATCCTTCTTCATCAAAGACTGCTGCAACTCAATATCCATTTTCAAAAGCCCATCATCAAAATACTTGGCCATAGCTGCATTCTTCGCCGGCGCCCCATTCACAGCGGCAGAAAACGCCATTGTACCGGAGGCGGAGCCTTCAGGGGCGGCGGCGGGAACCCCGGTCGATGGGGAGCCGGCGCGCGCGGTGGTTATGAGGGTGGAGAGAACCTCTTTGAAGGCGTTGGCTTGGTTCCGCGCGGCTACGGGGGAGTTGAAGTGGAATAGGTATGGCGTTGGTTCACCCCCGTTAGGTCCCTTTGCGAAGATTTTCAACATGGCTTTGGGACTTGAATCGGGGGTTTGTTGAAGGTCTACACCAGTTAGTTAGTTATATCCTCATCAATCTCCTCATCATATAACTCACTCGTAATATTCGAAATCACAATCGTCAACCCCGGCGGTCCCGTCCCCGGAGCCGCCGTCCACGTAACCAACGTCGAACCCCCCGCTAAACTCAAGAACCCATCCTTCTTCTTATAAGCCGCCTGGCTAAGCGACGTACCCTGAGACCCTCCCGACATATTTCTTGTTCCGTTCCTCCTCAACCTCTCTTCCCGTCGCCTCGAATAATCCGCGACCCGTGATGAACGCGTAGACCCTAACCCTACGGTATCAGGAAATCGGGTAAAGCGGCAGAAACGTGGCTGGCAAAGGTGGCTGTGATTTGTGAGAATTGTATGGATGGGAATTGTATTTTTGAATTTTTATGTAGGGGGAGTCCGGGATGTTTTGAAGTTTGATGGGGACTTTGTTTTTTTTTTATCTTTTTTGAAGATTTGATTTTTTTTTTTTCGTTGAATTGATGGGTTAGAATGGAGGAAGTAAAGGTTTCTACCTTGGCAGAGAGAATTGCCGCGCTAAATGGGCAAAAGAACTTTACCGCGACAGCCGCGAATGGCGCTAAAGATGTCCCTAAGCGCGGAAAGCCGCCTCCCCCTCCGCCGCCCACACTACCACCCCGAAGAGACACCAAACCAACAGCCATCGAACATCCAAAACCGCCTCCGCCCCTTCCTGTTCGAAATAATGTAAAACCGCCACTACCGGTCCGGAAAACGGATACAGGACTACGGAGTCTGCCGCCGGCGTTTGGAGAAACGGAGTTACCGCCGTTACCGCCCAAGAGGGTAGGGCCACCTAGTTTACCGGGTCGGAGGGTTACGGTGGGGAATGGCCCTGTGTCGTTGGTGGCGAGGGATGTTCCGCCGGCGTTACCTGGGCGGCCGGGGAAGATTGAGAGAAATGTTACGGCGCCGGTGGTAGCTAAGAGAGATGGCTCACCTCGGAGGGTCTTGGCACCACCAGCGTTACCTGGGCGGCCGGGGAAGCTTGAAAGGAATGTTACGGCGCCGGTGGTAGCTAAAAGAGATACCTCACCTCGGAGGGTCTTGGCACCGCCGGCATTACCCGGGCGGCCGGGGAAACTTGAGAGGAACGTCACCGCGCCTGTGGTAGCCAAGAGAGACCCCTCACCTCAAAGAGCTTTAGCACCACCAGCATTACCTGGGCGACCAACATTGCCGTTGAGGAATCTTTCAGCACCAGTGGTTGTAGCGGATACACCACCGCCTATCCCGCTAGCTACGAAACCTTCATTTTCCCTGTCATCCATGACATCCCCACCACTAGCTACCATCTGTCCCTCCTGCCACGACTTCTCCGCTCCAGACATCCACGCCAGCCAAACCGCCATCCCGCAAACCGCCAACCCTATCGCCGATCTCGCCCGAACTCTCTGTTCCCCATTCTCGCATCCGTTAGAGAAAGCCCGCGCGCTATTCACCTGGCTTCATCACAACGTCGCCTACGATTGGGATGCCTTCACTAGTGGTCGCCACCCACCACAAGACGCCCTGACTACCCTTCGGTCTGGCCGTGCTGTATGTGCCGGGTATGCTGCGTTATTCACAGAGTTAGGACGGCATGCGGGGTTGACGGTTGAGACTGTCACGGGACATGGGAAGGGAGTGGGGTATACACCTTCCGTGACGGCGCCGGCGAAGAATCCGACGGGTCATGCGTGGAATTCGTTGGTTTTGCCGGGGGGGAATGTCCATTTACTTGATTCGTGTTGGGGCGCGGGAAGTGGTAACCCGACTCAGGGGTTCGTCAAGGGCTTTGCACCGTGGCATTTCACCATGGACACTGGAGATTTCGCATTATCGCATTTCCCACGTGACGACGAGAAACAGTATCTCACGGGAGGAAAAACTATGAGCTGGGAGGAATATATCACTCGAGATCCACCAGTGTTGATGTCCGACTTTTACGCTCACGGGTTCAAACCTAGTTCTCTCCTCCCATGTACAAAGAACATATCCCTCGGTACTCCCGTGAGAATCATCTTTTCACGACTCTGTGCACATGACAAGACAAACCCAGTTGCTGTCTTGACTCGAGTGAACGGGGACTTGGTGAAGTTTGAAACTGATGGATATTGGTGGTGGTTAGATGTTCAGAGGGGAGATATGTTGGGACAACAAGGAGAGAATGTGGATTTACTGGTTATTACCGAGATGGATGGACAGAAGGGGGTTGTTAGGGATTCAGCTTGGACTGGAAGCTTTAGACAGATTAAGATGGCTATTCTGGTTAGGTGGGTTTTGGGATAGACGGATTGGTAGTATATATATTGGTTTCGTGTTGTCTTGGATCAAGCCCTGGTTTGTGTTACCGGTTAACTATGTGTTGTTTTGATGAAAACCGATAATGTATTAGGATCTAAGTTGGAACTCTGACATGCTAGTCTCCTTCTTCATATCTAGCCAAAACATTGACCCGCAAAGCGGTTGCCAAATAACAGTCAATCATGCTTAGTCAGCATCCCACACCTAACCCTAACACCGCATTCCCTTGCAGGAAGGTGGGCTACGTTCCTTCGGAACGACACTATGTGTGTACATAGCTTGACTTCAGTCTAACCTCAAAGGGACCTTCCTCTATTCACCCATCAACACACTCCCCTTCATCCGCCTTATTCATCAATCTCAAATGTGTCTCATGAAGAAACCCAATAACCTCATCATACAACTCCACCCCATGCGGCTCCTCCTGTCCCCAAAAAATCATCAACCTCAATCGTTTCAGAACCGGTATCAACACCTTATAATACGCCGTGACCTCCCTCCCCACAACCGTGTTAAACGTAGCCGTCTCAAGAGCAAGTATCTTTTGCTCCCTCAATTTCTTATGGTCTAACGTGTACCAATGGTGATACGTCCCTAGATACTTGGTTTCTGGGTCTGCTTTAGACCCCGTGTAGTTCACCATTAACAAGAAGAGAACCCAGAAGAACGACTCAATGTCATGCCAGAATTCATGGACTGCTCCCCCTAGGACATCAGTCGCGATGAACGGGGCCGTTCCTGTGACCTGGAGTCGCGCATTTCGGTTCCTATCGGGGTGGCCTTCTTGGGGCATTTGATAGGCGTTGTCGAGGTCAATTAGGAATCCGAACCACTTAGATGACTGGCCATCTTCGCTAACAATGATATTCCGCGGCGAAATATCTCGATGGAGGATCCCCGCTTTGACGTATAAATCCCGATGTCCTTTAACTGCCCCCTCCAACGCCCTGATGACAGCAGCTGGAGAACTGGCGTATTGGAGCTCATGGCCCCAGTCACGAAGGATGATATTCCGTTGCTTCCGGTTTGTATCACGACGGACGATAAAGGCTGGGTTACGTCCCTGGGCAGCTAGGACATCTGCGCTTTGAGAGACACAGCAGCAGTGTGCTTCGGGCTCTTCAATCTGCGTCGAGCCTGATCCTGGGTGAAAACCCGGGTTGTTTGGCCGTTTGTCAAATAAAAGAAGTCGGTCTTTGAGATTGGCTTGTTTGACTATACCGTTCTGAACGGGGAGATACTGCCGGATACTCCCGGCGACATCCCTTTCAATACCGTCTTGATCACGTACAATCTGGTCCCCGGCAAGTCTCGAGACATGGGTAACGCCAAACTCTCTCGCTCGTGTCAAAAAGTTGACTTCCGACTGTCTGGTATTTTGTAGCCAGGACCGTTTAATCACGAGTTTCCTCTTGAACCCAGGAGCACTCGCCAACCAGCATTTATTTGCCTTGCCAAGGAAGTTTGTTTGTCTGTACATCAGGTCGTTACAAACATACCGCAACAATTCTGGGTTTGGAACTTGACTGTGTCCTTGGTTGGTCTGCTCATAAAAAGCTACCGGACCACCGTCAAAGCAAGGGTTAAACTCCGTGACTCGCGGGTCAAAACCATGACAACTATTCCGAGTGAAGAATAACCCAACAATCGTCGCAATAAAAGTGAACGGCTTACGGTTAATATCGAAACCTACGGAAGAAAAAGCCCCGTTACAATCAAACATCCACAACCGCATTCTAGCACCACAAAGTGTAAGACCGAATGCGAAATCCCGGTTCTGCTGGCTAATCAACACCTGCTCAACCGAGGTAGCCACATCTATACAAGCCAACACTTCATGTTCCTTGGACGTCATAATCTTGGTGGGGACGAGAATATTGTTCCAGTTGTAGAGGTCTTTAGCATTGCCTCTTAAGATGGCAAACTCCATTGGCCAGCTCTCTTCAGCGCCACCCACGAGACGGTTCGGCAAGGAAATTGCCCGCCTCTGGGGATGACGTCTACCGTATTCTCCCCTGGCAATCTCTACAATCTTGGGGACAATTCCGATTAGAAAGTGGGTGATTAACTGGCGATTAGGTGTTTCCGGCCAGCCCGCCCACTGTCTTTTGTAAAGACCATTCTCCACGCACAACTCATGAACTCTCGCCGTCATATCCTCAAGAGGCTCCGGCATATCTCCCAACAATGTGGTATGAAACTCGGGAACATCGAATACCAGCGGGGTAAGGTTCTTCTCTAGAAGAATCCATCGTGTAACTTGAGACCGACTCATTGAATCTTCCGGGCTTTGCACGTCGGGAAAGGTCATGTAGGCTGTCACCAGGTCTTTAAGAACCTTCATGGCCATCTCGGGGCTAGGAAGGAGCTTAAGTGCCGTGAAAAGAGGGGCGTATATATGTTTGTCGTTATGAGTGTCAACAAATGTTTTGATGAGGTCCAAATCGGCTTTTAGACTTTCCCCGCCGTATTGGGATGGAGTATTCTTGTCTTGGGCGATATGGTATAAAGTGTCGATGCAAAAGGGCACTAAAACCGGTTAGCCGTGTTCATCAAACAACAAGGTATATTCACCTACCGCGATGAGCAATCTCTTTGTCTTCAATGTTCCATGCCGCCTGCATTAACCGAAGGAGGCTGAACCCGGGACCGGGCGTTCGGTACGGAAGTCTTTGAGGGGGCAACGCCATGTTGGTCAGTTCAAGATAAAGGCCGTTGATAAAATCGCAGTTCTGTGTAAATAACAGATATGAAGAAAGGAGGAGGTGAGTTTCTAGAAACTCTAGCTTCAATACGCTAGAATTTACTCGATTTGTGATTCAAAAGTCGGGATCAAATAGAAGTAAAGACCAAATCTGAAGACCAACAAATGGTAGTTTTGATTCTGGAATACATTTGTTGGTAGGTTGAGACGAATGATAAAATAGTTCATGGTGTATAGGCAGATTTGTGTAGTGTGAACCAAGGCAAGGCAACTCCCACCTAACATGACGATGTACACATGAAAGTACCTGGCCATAACAAACCTGCAATAGTGTGCATGACTTTCTCTACTGCAATCTCCTTGTCAACACTTACAACGCACTTCCAAGTGAAGAGGAGTCAATATCCATATCCATCACGTGATATGAATTTTCGTCTTTGCTAGAAAATTCAGAAGCTCTGTTCGACCACGGCTAGGACATAATGGACTCAAGATGCACTTGACAAACTCTAGCATCTGTATTCTTTCCAACATTGGATTTGGTCTAGAACAAGTATGACTACGTCCGTAGCTACATAACAACAACAGCCGAGAAATCAGCATAACAAGCACAAGGTGTTGAGAAATAGTTTCTACACGCCCACGCAGAAGCTCAGTGATACTACATGAGGGTATCATAGTTCTGTGCATTTCTATAGCCGATGAGCTCGGTTCCTTATAGTGTGTTGTGTAAATCAGCTCGTAGTTCGATACCTACAGTGGTATAAGGCACTATAAACACTTACAACCGTTGCGCTTCCCGGCGAGTATGTATGGCGCATAGCTGTACCGAGAGCTATATATTACAAATACAGGAGGGTTGGAGGTCTTACCCACCTAGTCCATCACGTGTCTCTACTCAGAAGCACAATTCACCCAAGTCCTTTCCCGTCACGATAATCCCCCAAGTTTCCTACCCAAACAGGAAACCATCCCCTCAAAAGGGTTAGGGTACCATCAACACTCCCACAAGTCACGACTATAAACTCCCGCTCAACCACCATCAACACCACCACCACAAACTCCAACAAATCCACCAACACAGTGTCCCCGCCACCAACCAGATCCATCGCCGCCACGCCCATCCCCAGCCCCGGCAAACTCCGCCCCACCGCCCCGTCCATAACAGGTTAAAGTGCCTGCATAGCCCACACGCGCCAGCCGCCACCAGCCGCCACGCGCAAAGCCTCTTGAAACCTGGCATCTAGTTTGCGACGCATATAACGAAGGCCATGGCATTGCATGCGCCAACCTCCCATACTTTTCGCAATCCATTCGTTTCGTGTCCTTATTTATCCATTCGTTTTGTGTCCGTATTCACTTTCCTAATTCCCCGGCATCGCCATGGCCTCTCCACCACCACCACCGCCCGCGCGAGACCCGCTACGTCTCCCCCGGAACATATCCATCCCGCTAACCATCCTCTCCTCCGCCCTCCTAATAACCGGGAAACCCGTCCCCGCGATTCTCGGCCTCTCGCTTCTCGCCTTCCTAGTAACCCACCATCTCATCCCCCTTCTCTCCCCTACATTCCTCCGCGCCGGCTTCCGCGGCCGTGATCTATGCAAGGTTGAGAAGCCCGAGATCCCAGAATGTCTGGGTGCGTTGAGCGCGGTGGTCTACATCATAACGGTGATTTGTTTTATCCCGTTTCCCTTTTTGGGAGATTTAGTAACGGATACGCCGGATACGACGGACCCGGATGTCTTTGTTAACTTTGGTCGGACGCTTTCATCTTTTCCGTATTCGAGATTGGCGAGTTATCTCTCGGCGATTATCTCGCTACAATGCATTGCGCTTTTGGGAATTGCGGATGACTTGTTTGACCTCCGATGGAGACATAAGTGGTGGATTCCAGGTCTTGCTTCCATCCCTCTTTTGGTCGTTTACTTCACTACATACAATGTCACCTCCATCACCACCCCGACACTCCTCCGTCCACTCCTCGGGTCCCTTTTACATCTCGGTCCGTTATACTACGTATACATGTCCATGCTCGCCATGTTCTGCCCCCAATCAATCAACATGTTAGCCGGGATAAACGGCATCGAAGTCTCCCAATGCGTGGTGATAGCCCTCCTAATCACCTTCAACGACGCCCTCTACCTCCTCTCGCCATCGCCGCCCCCTCCCGCCTTAAACACCCACTTATTTTCTTTGTACCTTCTCCTTCCATGGATTGGCACCTCCCTTGCCCTCCTCCGCTTCAACTGGGCCCCGGCGCGCGTCTTTGTCGGCGACACATACTGCTACTTCTCGGGCATGCTCTTCGCGACAGTTTCAATCCTCGGACACTTCACCAAGACTCTCTTCCTCTTGTTAACTCCCCAGCTCTTCAATTTCTTGTTCTCGACCCCGCAGATCTTCGGTCTTATTCCCTGTCCTAGACATCGCATGCCAAGTCTTCATGTCGAGTCTGGCCTTTTAAGACCATCCATGGCCGTTTGGGAGAAGAAGAAGCCTATCAAGTTGATTGAGATTATGTTGATTATCCTGGAGGCCGTTCATTGTGTCAAGATTGAGCGTGATGAGAAGGGCCAGATCGTGGCGAACAGCAACCTTACCCTGCTTAACCTGTGGCTTGTACTCCGTGATCCTATGTCCGAGTCTCAACTGGCTGCCGAAGTTACTGGCCTCCAATTCGCTCTTGGCCTCATTGGCCTTTTCATCCGTCATCAACTTGCCCTTCTGGTCTTTACCGAGGACAACCGGAGCATGACCCTTCCTTAGACGCTGGCGTCTTTCACATGTTTGTTATATAGATTCCGTAGTGATTGATTCATAATTGTTTGCTATTCAATAACCAATAACCGCCCTAGTACCGTGGGCATTCCCTGGTATTTAATCCCTATACCTTCCCGAACAAAACAAAACAAGGTATCTATATACAAAGTGCGCCATCCATGAAAATCGTCATCAAGATGCTTCATCACCCGTTTCCTCTGCGGATGCCAACTTACTTGGCCCCTTGGCCCCCGAGCGTTTGCGGTAGTCACTCAAACTAAGCTTCTTCTTCGGGATGATCGGTGCTACAACAGCAGACACCGGTCCAGGACCCGAAGATTCCGTGGCCGAGGGCGCCGAAGTCGCAATAGGCACGACGGGACTATCCTCGCGCTTAATAGTGACAATAGGGGCATCTGTCATGACTTGATCCTCCGTTTCTTCATCCTTTTTTATTTCCACAGCTGGCGTCGAAACAGCCACTTCAGTCTTGGGAGCGACAGTGGCCTCGGAAATAGGAAGTGGCACAGCTGTTGTCTTGGGCGAAACAAGCTCGGCGCTGTCAGTAGAAACAGCAGCCAAAACCGCAGAAGAAGGCTTGATATCTATTTTTGTCTCGACATCTTCCTCCTTTTTAGCCTTTTCCTGTTCCTTGGCCCGTCGGGCCTTCTCTTCGGCTTCAGCTCTAAGCTGTTGGTTCTTGGACCGCAAGAGCCGTTCAGCGAGAGAAACAACCCTCCGGGGTGGATGTGTGGGGTTCTTTGGCGGGATATAAAGGTCGTCAGGACCCGGATCAGTTTGTGTTGTGGCATCAACGTATGTCGCCTTGCGGACACGTGTGACGCCTGATGGGGAAGATGAAGCCGAAGACTTTGCCGAACTGTCTGATCTAGAGCCTTCTGCGGCCGGCGTTGGGGACTTGCCACTCATAGTTCCAGCATCCGTATACCCAGACACCTCCTTCGCCTTGGCCTTGCTCGCCCCCTGTGACCCATCCGATGACACCCGCTTCTTCTTTTTGGGTGGCTGCTGCTCCATTCTCCGAAACGAATCCTCCACCATGGCAACCTTCCGCTTATCCCGATCCGTTGGCTCAGTAAGAATACCCGTAGCGTCGAGACCACTCGTGAGCGGTCTTGTCGGGCTGTGCTTGACGGGTTCGGGGTGCTCAGTTATTGGAGACTTGCTTTTTGAGGGTGTCTTCCGTTTAGCTAATGAAGTTGCGCGCGACCGATTTGGTGGTGTCATGCTAGTACCTCCAGACACATGCTTCTGGAATGTTTTGAAGAAGCGCTTGAATGCGCATTCATCACCAAGCTTACAAGCACACCCACCATGTTCACCCAGGACATACCCAATCCACCGAGACCGTTCAGCAAACTCGGATGCCTTGACATCGAATGAAGGGCCTGTAAGCGCTTCCTCTCCATTGAGACCGAGAAGCTGGTTCACCCGCTTTGTGTCGTCGCCAGGGAGTCTGAAATCCCAAGGTAATGTGAGCTCGTCCCCTTGTCTGCACTCCTTGGAAGTCGTTAGCCAGAAACGTAACCGAGTTCCCTGGAGATAAGTCTTGAGGTCGAGGTTCGGGCGACAACTGCGTTGGACGTTACGGGCATCAGAACCTTGAGACCGGGCATCGATACACAATGGAATTTGTGGGTGTAGGAAAACTCGTGGCAACGGCGTATGGTAAATACCCCATTTGTTCTCGGGGGCATTGAAGTATGTCTCCTGCATAGCTACAGTACCGCTAAGTTCCATAACTGGCGTATCAATTGGAATATCGCCCTGGCAAGTCAAAATATGTTGTGGCGCCTGGTTAGCTCCAACCTTGGTGGGTCGCGCAACAACTGCCGCATTAGGTGACGGCCGTAATCCCTGAGCTGGTGCTAGACGGATAACATCATCCCATGACTGGCCAGTAGCTACAGCAAAAGCTTCATGATCGCTAATCCAATTTTTCAACAGCTTAAAGATGTCGGCGTCATGGTAGCCATTCCCTGGCCGGTCGGAGTCGTCTTCGGTCAACATGGTGGCGTCAATGTCTTCGTTAAACCGCATAGATTTAAACTCGGCTGTGGCGTCGGGTGGTGTTGAAGCCGGACTTGGTGGTTTGCCATAAGAAGGGCTGCGCTTTCCTGGAGGAGGAACCGTAACAGTCACAGGTGTTGGTAACTTATGTGTTGATTTTGATTTTTTGTGAGAGTGGGTCGTGTCTTTGGCTGGATGGGGGTGGTCTTCAGTCGAGTTACGATATAATTCCGTTGTCTTCGGCTTCTTCTTGTTACTCTTAGACATTGTACGTTTAGTTTTCTTATCAGCCGGTGCCGAGGTTTCTTCGTCGTCATCGTCGCCAGCGCGTTTCCGGAATTTTCTCATTCGTGAAATAGCCCGTTGTTTGTCGAGTGGTCGTGGTTCGCATACTGAACATTTGTGCTTGAAAGACTCGTTGCGTAGGACCTCTGTCGGATTATCAGGGTAGAAGCAGCCAATGTGTTGCCAGGCCTCACAAGAGTCACACTGAACTGTGTTGCCATCGTCTATCGTGTACTTGCAGATACAGTTGATTGTGTAGGGTTCTTCTTCGGCCGTGTCAATTGCATCGGGTGCTCGGCTGCTGGAAGAAGCTTCTCGAGGCCACGTCTCGGGGGTTGGATGTGAATGATTGTGTGATATGTGCTGTGAAGCCAGCGGATCCGGTTTCTCGACCATCATCATAGAGAGATCGAAAGATTGATGAATGAACTGATTATACAAACGGACGACACAATAGCATCGCGGCGCCTGTCCTTGTTGGCAGACTAATGATACTCTCGGTGACAAGCGGCGAACGTGGAATTGGCAAATGTGTTGAATGAACTAGCGTGACCGAAGGAAAGAATAGAAACTCAGGGCGCGTCGACAATAGTTGTGGAAAGAGCGCGCAATAGGCTAGGTCGAAGAATGAGACGGAGTGTAGAGAATAAGATCACGAAGGTTTCCGGTCAAAGAAGCGCGACTGTAAACTTTGAGATGACGATTGAGGAGCGACAAGTAGAAGGGCGAACGCGGTAGAAGTTGAGTAGGTTCGATTAACGTTGATATTGAGAAGGTTTGAACAGGTATAAGAAAATAGACTGTATAGAGCGTAACTTGGAACGGAAGAGTAATTCGATAAAACGTAAAAACAATCAGATGTCTTCAAGCGTAAATGTAAAGAGAAGCGTGAGAATATAGAATACAAAGCCCGTGAATGATAAGAATAAAAACGAAGAATGGCAATGACAGTCAATTCGTAATATCCACAAGAAGCAGGACAATTAGAGAATAGAGAAACCGGAGAAAGAGAGAAAGAGGGGGCAGGAGCAGGAAAGAGAATCGCAGGACAGACACGAAGAACGGAAGGTAGAAGGCCAGTCAGTAGGAGGAAAACGGGCAAGAGCAGAGCAGTGTAGAACGACTAGCCAAAGACAGCCAACCAACGAGTGAGCGAGCGAGCAAGAGCCAGGCCACACCGAGAAGTAACGACAAATCCGGAAGCCATTAGCAACTGCGGCCAAGAAGAACAGTGGGGTTTTTTAGGCCACTTTGTAGTGGGCAGTGTCACCTTTCAGTGGCGGGATAGCGCTAAAAACTCTTGCTAAGAGACTCGAAGCTACGTTGTTTGGGAACTACCGCTGAGGCACTGAGCTAGGCTGGCGTTACAGTGGATTAATGAATTTTGGGGGTGGGGTGGTCGATTTCAAAGCGAGAATGGGCGATTGAAAGAGGGTGGGATTATCCCTGTCGAGTGTAGCTGGAAGCGGACTAGCGTTGGAGGGTTGGGAAGGTAGACGGTGTGGACACCACATGAATTGGACTGTATTTCTATGTCGTTAAAGGCACTATACACAGTTGACATGACTGTGCTATAAAGACGGAACGTAAGAACTACCGGGATTGGCTTGCAAGACTCAAGTGGACGCAGCGCAGCGCATTCTATTTGCGCCATGGAAAATCGCGACTCGATGTGGATAACAGATTGTACTGACAACAGGCGCATGTGCATTGTAAACAACAACAAAGATACGAAACAGAGTATCGACTTAGTCAGACAGGCGTTGCTGCATGTCTAGATACGCGGTGTCTTACAGAATGCACATGGGTTTATTGTTCTTAAACTCTTCCTCGACTGGGAATTGAAACTGCCATGCAATCGAGAACCCAAATGACAGGCTCTTTATGCTGTTGCTTTGGCATTCTCAATGCCTGGCTGCCTGTCAGCCTACCTGCCTCCCTCCTCGCGCCTTCACATCTTCAAATCACTTTCGTACTTCCTCTGTAAAGATTATTCCCCACTTTTCCCCCCTCCTAATCCTTCAGTGCTTCTCGCTCCAGGAACTTTGTCCTCCTCTACCAAAATTGCTGCTGCGTTTTTGACAGGTCACGTCGCAGCTTCATCTGCTTATCCCCGGTAGTTGTTCTTCCTTTGGACTATCTGAGTATAACCCTAATATTGAATATTGGCATTCAATTAACCCTCGTTGATAAGCTATCTCCCTTACCTCCCCCAAATTTATCCCTCACCCCCCAAACGTCTCCACTTTTGCGTCAACTGCAGCCAATCACATCGCTTAATTGTGCTTCCCCCAAATCCTGCCTCTGCAATACTGTTCCATGTGTCCCATGACTTGTCGGCCAACTGCAGAAAGGCAGCAGTCAGCCAAGCGCATTCAGCGATGGTGGTTCCCATTTTCGCGCAAGTGAGCTCAACGTTACAGGCGGTTCGAGCTCTGTATTATAGCGCAGAAACAAGTGACGACGAGAGATTGATAAGTGCGTCATTCTTGTTGTATTTGCGACTTGCGGCGCATCAGGGCTGACTTGTTGAGAGTATTTGTATTTAGTTTCAAGACCGGCAAACACGATTTCTGTTCCATTTCCCCCTCTGATTTTTGCATCTTTTAAATCTTCTTCTTCTGTTCTTTTTTTCTATCAACAATGCTTCTCAAGAACACCCTGACGGCTCTCTTGACGGCCATGGCTGCGCCTGCCGTTGCCCGCAGCTTGTTCGATGGCGTTTCGATGCGCAGTGAATACGGCGCGCTCGGCGACAAGATTCCCGGCGAAAGCCCGCTGGAGTTATGTAACAAGGCGCATAACGATGACCTTGTCACCATAACCAAGGTTGATTTGTCGCCCAACCCACCCTCGCCGTGAGTTCTTTAGTACCAAATCAAGTACAAATGTGGAGTCTAACATACGTCATCATGTAGCGGCACGACCCTGACGATCCAGGCTGATGGACTGGTTCACGAGGATATTGGTGAAGGCGCCTATGTTCTGTTGACGGTCAAGTACGGTCTTATCCGCCTCATTAGCACTACTGCCGACTTGTGCGAGCAAATTCAAAATGTCGACATGGAGTGCCCCATCAAGGCGGGCAAGCTATCTATTGTCAAGGAGGTCGAACTCCCGGCCGAGATCCCTCCTGTAAGTTCAGCTCCGTCCATAACCAACGAAATACGTGCTAATCTATTCATAGGGCAAATACACCGTTCTGGCCGACGTCTACACAGCAGACGATAAGCCCGTCACTTGCCTCACGGCAACCGTGGTATTCAGCCCCCGTCGTGTTATGGGGCTCGAGCTGTAGAATACCGAGTTGTTGGGACCTTGAAGCGCATTTGGGAATGAGGGTGTTGTAATGAGCGAGTTTTTGTCTTGGTGTTTTATAATAGTGATATCACGATGTTTTTTTGCAGGTTTGATGCGATGTATTAAAGGGATTGAACTCTGTTGTGTAATTGTGTGACTTATTCGCCAAATAGACGGCGCACCCGGCGCAGGACACTGTCCTTCTCGGGATCGTAGGGGTGGTCCTTGGAAGGGATCTCAAGAATGGTAGGGAAGGCGGCAGTGTACGTATCGATGCGGTGTCGTATTCTCTCGGCGACCTAAGGAATAAATACGAGTTAGTACTTGTGTAGCAGATGTATGGCAGTTGTTTGGTGTGCTGTAAAAGACTCACGTGCTGGTTAATCAAGACAATACCAATGTCCTTCCGCTCCGAAGTGAACTTATCAAAGGCAGCTTCGATAGCAGAGTTCTCGGTCTTGTTGTCAACAACAAGGAAGTTCTTCTGGGCATCAGCTCCAGTAGTGACGTGCTAATCCAAAAAACCTCGTTAGTTTCCATGCGACAAGTCGTCATCTGATATCAACCTACACCAATGCCAGCAAGCAGGAGGCCCGTCACGGAATCCTATACAACCGATGTTAGCAGTGCGACGACAGAGTGCGCTGGAAGGCAAAAGTAAGTACCTCATCGCCAATGACGGCGAGGAATTGGCGGTCTTTCGAGTCGGCGGCGGAAGCCATGATGGGTGATGAATGAGGGGCTGTTTCGAAAAGGAAGGAGGGAGAATGAAGCTTATTGTGCGCAATGATGACAGGGCTGATGTGGTGAGCCTGGACAGTGAGCGGTGCACTGTGTGATGCGGGTTTTATCGAGGGGGCGGTGATGATCGAAAACAATGGGGAGAATGTGAAATTATGGTGAAGAATAGTGCGCACGACGGCGGCGTATTATATTCCAAAATTTTGACATGTTTTATCTTCTGTTGATCGCGGTGTACTAGTCTCTGTTGCCATCTACTTTCGATTGCGAGACGGATACAGTGCATGCGCCAATAAATACTGTAAGATTTCGAAAGTTAACCCTTACCCTAGCGATAGGCATAAGGCTGCACTGATTGTAATTAAACATTCTTTCAAGATTTTGATTTGAAAATCAAATGCATCCGAATTCTTTGTTTTCATTCATTCATTGTTGTTTTTTTAGTGGCATCCATTTCCACCCATAATCATCGCATCGACACATACACTGCCACCAAAATAATCGCATAACACTATTTAACTTTGTCGTTTCTTACCAACCATATCTAAGTCGCCACTATCGGAGAATCCCAATATTTAACACCGCGACAACACCGACCATGCCTCCCCGGCGCCTCGTCCGCAAGCGCCCCTTGTGGGAACGTATCACCGCCCAGATCAATGTTATGGACACACTTCTGTGGCTCTCTGAAGAACTCGAAACCCGCGAATACGATCCTCAGTCACTAGGCCTCAAGATTGGTCTGGCAGGCCACTTCCTTTTTGTCCTTGCCCGCGCAAACGCTACAATCCGCGAGTCGGACGATATCTTCGGCGACGGTGGGTCCTCGTATACCGTTTCTTGGCTGGTAAGTCCCGAGTGTCGCGGATAACCTGTCGCTTCACATGCCGGTTTAGCGCGCTTTTTTCTTGACGTCATGGGAGTATACTAACCCTTATTCATAGGCTCGTCTTGTAGTTTGGTCATTGACGGCTATGTCATTGCTGAATGCGTTCCATGCTTTTACTAGAGTTCGACTTTACAGATTGTTCAACGTGGATATCGATACGGACTTGGCTACGACTTCGGCACGGAGGGTTCCTGTTACTTCGGCGCCGGCTATGAGCACGCCGCTAAATGCGATCAAGAACGCTTTGTCGGGGGAGTCTGCTGAGGATCGCGCGCATCCTGATCCTCAGCGGGATGTTTGGGAGTTGTCTGTCTGGGATCCTTTGCCTTTATCTTTGAGAATTTTGGGTATCTTCTCGCCGGGACATGTTATGGTTTACATCATGTCTTTGCCTATTAGCAGAGATGACCCACAACCAAGTGTCACCGTCTTCAACTGTTTCGTTCTTCAAGCTATTTTCTCAGGAATGTTGCTTGCTATGCAGGCGCAGTATACACAACAAGCCAAGGATACCGGAATAGTCAACAAGGAAGTCATGAACGAGTACAACACCAAGTTCGTTCACCCACGTCTTCACCCTACTGTTCGCGATGCCGCTACACAGGCCAACATTGAAGAGACGGAGAACCAGACTCTCAGAATCCAAATGAGCAGTGCTGTTGGAGCGCCGACTACGTTATTGAGAAGAGGATTCCAAGTTCACCCTAATGCCAACTACTCCAAGGCTTTTGATCCCGAGGGTACGGGGTATGCGTCATCAGTTTCGAAAGGAACTGCACCAATTGTAAGAACTTCGGTTGAAAGACCGAGTACTCCTGTTGGAAGGATTGCTTCGGGAGGTAGCGTTCGGAAGAGCATGCCTGTCATGGCTTCCTCTGGCACAATCACCGACTCACCTGGATCCCTTAAAGCCCGCGCATCAATGGGAACTCTGAATGGCGAACGACCCAACAGTTTCGGTGCTCACATGAGCTCTCCACTTAAGAAGGCAGTATCAGTAGAAGCATTCAGTAACAGCCCAGGAAAGCCAAACCCGTTTGCCGATCGTAAAGAATATGTCAAGACGGAACAGGTCCCATTGATGGATAGGGAAGTGCCTACGCCGTTTAGAAGGCCGGCGCCGAAAAAGTGGGAACAGGAGAGGTACCCAGAGAGATGGAGTAAAGAAGGTCGGGGGGTTTAGAAAGCCCATGGTCGGTAGGTATTTTTTTGCTTAATAGTCATTCCCGTCAAGAAAAACAGACGGCTTCTTCATTTTCGTGTAATAAAGTATATACCCTAACCCTTGTGTCAATAAGAGCGGAACGGCGGTGCGGATGGTTTCCTAAGCCGCATTATGGAGACCTGTGTGATCGGAAGCCGATGTCGGGACCGGGAGATATGCGGGATGAATAGTACGGGGCGGTGACGGATAGGTGGATACATGGGCCGTTTGCGGGGGAGATCGGGTTGAATGGATCCAAGGAAATTGACCAATTAGAGGGGGCGATTTACCAATGAAGAGGCCGATTTTCGGAGACCAGTGTAGTGGCCGGTTTTCGGGTTTGCTGGGCCAATGCTGAATGGGGAGTTGTCATGGTGGGGGCGTTTTGTGAGTGGTTCATTTTAGGGATTTAGAAAGGGGAATGGGATCGATGCGTTTGACGTGGCGTGGCGGGCGGGATGCATAGGACGGGGAAGGTGGGCATGTGATAATTTCGTGATCTGATTCCATAGATTGATTAAAGTGTATTTCTCACAACACATGTCCATTTTAACCAGGCTCAATGAATCAGCGGAAACCCTTGTCAGTCGTCTCTCCCCGATCGCGCAAACCCTAGAGACACACCTCACTGGTACACGCCTCCAGGGATTTCTAGCCAATACGGTCTCGGCAGATTCTAACCAAGTACAAGGCTGTTGACGGATGAATTTTTAATGGGGTTTCCTTTTTCGGGATGATGAATCATGACCTGGGGAAGGAAGTTGAGGTAACTGCTGCACACACTAAATGGTGACGAGCATGGACATTTGGGCCCGAGATGCGGGAGAGGGGGGGGGGCGAGGGGCGACTTTTGGAGAATATATCTGGCGTTGATACCCCTTTGATCTTTTCTGACTCTTTTGGTTGGACTTGTATATTTTAAAACTTGTTTCTGACGGTATTCTATTCTAGACCAATTCCGGTGTCGGTCCACTCTTATAGCTCAGTCACAAGAACGCATCCTTCCTCCTTCTCCCGGATAACCCGCTAGTAGCTAGCACCCGGTAATCGAAAATACAAAGAACAAAAACCTCGTCTTCCGCTACAAGATATTGTCATTCTTCCTCTATTCCATATACAAATCCATTATACACAAAAATGCCTTCCGTTGATCCCAAACCGCGTACCTTGTACGATAAGGTGTTGCAGGACCATATCGTCGACCAGAAGTTGGACGGCACTGCCTTGATTTTCATTGGTAAGGGTTGTCTTTTGATTGGTGGTTGGACGGCTATTGACTGAATATTTAGATCGTCACCTTGTTCACGAAGTTACCTCTCCTCAGGCCTTTGAGGGTCTTAAGAATGCCGGACGTCAGGTTAGACGGCCGGATTGTACACTTGCTACCACTGATCACGTAGGTTTCCGTCGTACTTGGTTATACAAACGACACACAACTAACAAAACCCGCCTTATAGAATGTTCCCACCACCTCCCGGAAAGGCATGAAGGATATCGCCTCCTTCATCAAACAAGAAGACTCCCGCCTCCAATGCACAACTCTCGAGCAAAACGTGAAAGACTTCGGCCTGACCTACTTTGGCATGGGCGATGATCGCCAGGGTATCGTCCACGTTATCGGACCCGAGCAGGGCTTTACTCTCCCCGGTACCACCGTTGTTTGCGGTGACTCTCACACTTCCACCCACGGCGCTTTCGGTGCGTTGGCTTTCGGTATCGGTACCTCTGAGGTCGAGCACGTTCTGGCTACTCAGTGCCTTATCACCAAGCCCAGCAAGAACATGAGAGTTCAGGTTGATGGTGTTTTGACCCCTGGTGTTTCGTCCAAGGATTTGGTTCTTTACGTTATTGGTAAGATCGGTACTGCTGGTGGTAACGGTTCCGTCATTGAGTTCTGCGGTTCGGTTATCCGCAGTCTGTCCATGGAGGCTCGCATGTCTATTTGCAACATGTCCATTGAGGGTGGTGCCCGTGCTGGCATGGTCGCCCCCGATGAGATCACCTTTGAGTACCTCAAGGGTCGTCCTCTGGCCCCCAAGTACGGTTCTGAGGAGTGGAACCGTGCCGTCGCCTACTGGAAGTCTCTCAAGTCTGACCCTGGCGCCAAGTACGATATCGATGTGTTCATTGACGCCAAGGACATTCCTCCCACCGTCACCTGGGGTACCAGTCCCGAGGCCACCATTTCTATCGAGGGTAAGGTTCCCGACCCGGAAGACGACGTCATGTTCCCCACTGAGGCCCAGAAGGCTTCTGCCAGACGTATGCTCAAGTACATGGGTTTGACTCCCGGCGTCCCCATGACCGATGTCCCCGTCGACAAGGTGTTCATCGGTTCTTGCACCAACTCCCGTATCGAGGATCTTCGCGCCGCCGCATACGTCGTTAAGGGCCGGAAAATCGCCGCCAACATCAAGGGTGCCATGGTTGTTCCTGGTTCGGGTCTGGTCAAGAAGCGTGCTGAGGCGGAGGGTCTGGACAAGATTTTCACTGATGCTGGTTTCGAGTGGAGAGAGGCGGGTTGCTCCATGTGTCTGGGCATGAACCCTGATATCCTGTCCCCCCACGAGCGTTGCGCTTCGACCTCTAACAGAAACTTCGAGGGCAGACAGGGCGCTCTGGGTCGTACCCATCTGATGTCCCCCGTCATGGCTGCTGCTGCTGCTATTGTCGGTAAGTTGGCTGATGTCAGACATCTTACTTCGTACTCTGGTACTCCCCACACTCAGGCTGCTATTATCCCTGATGAGCAGCCATACGTCGACGAGGCTGTCGAAGGCGACGACCACGCCAAGGAGGTTATTGCTGATATCCCCGAGGACAACGCCGCTCACACCAACACTTCGGTTTCTGCTGGTGGCCAGTCTGGCGGTACCGGTCTCCCCAAGTTCATTACTCTTAAGGGTTCCGCGGCGCCCCTGGATATGTCCAACGTTGATACCGATGCTATTATTCCCAAGCAGTTCTTGAAGACTATCAAGCGGACGGGTCTTGGTACCGCTCTGTTCTTCGAGCACCGTTACCTCGAGGATGGCAAGGAGAACCCCGCTTTCGTTCTGAACAAGCCCGAGTACCGCAAAGCTTCGATTCTGGTCGTCACTGGTCCCAACTTCGGCTGTGGTTCTTCCCGTGAGCACGCCCCCTGGGCTCTTAACGATTTCGGTATCCGGTGTATCATTGCCCCATCTTTCGCCGACATCTTCTTCAACAACTCGTTCAAGAACGGCATGTTGCCTATCCCTATCACCAACAAGGCGCACCTCGACGCTATCGCTGCCGTCGCTCGTGAAAACAGAGAAGTCGAGATTGATCTGCCAAACCAGTTAATCAAGGATGACCTTGGCAATGTGATTTGTTCGTTTGACGTGGAGGAGTTCCGGAAGCACTGCTTGATCAACGGTCTTGACGACATTGGTCTGACGATGCAGTTGGAAGATAAGATCCAGGCTTATGAGAAGCGCATGAGTACAGTTACTCCATGGTTGGATGGCCATGCTTACCTGAAGCTGGGTAAGGACGGTCGGTTGGCGGCTAAGGCGGTGCCTCTGGCGAGAACGAATAGGGGTGAGGTTAAGACTCAGCCTTTGGATTGGTGAGCTTTAACGGTTTTCTTTTGTTTTGGGTTTTGGGCTTGGCGTTGGGGTTTTCTGGATGGCGAATGCCTTGTTTATAGAGGTTTTGGTAGATTGAATGTGATTGTTTGTGGAGACTATATTAAAGGGTTTAGGGTTGTGAGTGTATGAATGTGGATGTGGATTATATGATATTGAGCTAGTGACATAAGGTTATAAAGTTTTTACCTTGTAGGTAACAACGAATGAGATGAGTGTCGAGTATTTCACAGAATTATATGGACCAGAGATTAAGGATGTGGACGAGGGTTAGTGTGTTAGATTGTGATGACTACATAGGTATTTATCTAACGAGAAATAGAAATCTTCATTGTTATTTCCGAGGCAGGAACATCAGGCGACTTGGGATTCATAGCTGCCTCTGAAGAAGAAGTATCATTAACAATTGCCGGGCGAGATCTTGAGATCAAACAGAGTCCTGGGGTTTTAAAAAGCGGACGTGAAGGCGGGACAACAGGCGCCGTCATCTGGGGTGTTTCCCTCGGTGTAGCAGAGTGGCTCGGCTCAGCACTTTCCAAGCCCACTGAAAACGAAGAGAAGAAGAAGAAGAAGACGAAGAAACGGGGACAACAAGCTGTATTGAAGGATGAGGACAAGTTTGATTTGAAGGAGACACCGCTTGGGCATCTTGATTTCTCGGGGTTCACAAGTGCCCTGGAGTTGGGATGTGGAGTTAGTAGTATCCTCGGGGTAACACTTACCCAGCCCGGCGGGTTCTCTCGATATGTCCTTACAGACCAGACATATGTATCTAAATTAGCGAGATATAACGTGGAGAACAACGGGGCCATCTGGGCTGACGATGGCACGGGGAAACGCCATAGCGTGGGCTTCAGAGAAATGGATTGGGAATGTGACGTTCCAGCTGGGGATCTGGTAGGCGTGGATGGCCAGGAATACTTCGATGTGGTGTTTGCTTGCGACGTTATATATAACCGGGCTCTAGTCCCTTCCTTCATAGACTGCTGCGTCTCGGTGTGTCGACTTGCGCCGGCACACCGAAAGACAGTCGTCATAATAGGCCAGAAGGTTCGCGATGAGGACGTCTTTGGATACTGGTTATCCTCGTTCACAAGACATTTCCATACATGGCGGGTGCCGAATACCCGGGTCCCGGCTTCCTTATCCTTGGCAATGGGATATACCGTGCACATTGGAATTCTCATAAATTAACTATTCTCTCTAAACCAAGCCATCGTACAACGACAGAGCAGAAACAATGGTTTCGTCCCTCTTGCTTCCCTCCTTGAACTCGGCCATGTCCAAGCTGCCATTCTCATCCTTATCCATCATCTTAAAGATCTTCTTGACTCGTTTCTCAGGGGTATCTTCGTCCTCGGGCAACTTAACCATTGACCCAACCATTTTATAAATGGCCTCTACAATCTTCAGCATCTCGTCATAGCTGATTCTCCCATCGCCGTCAATATCGTATAATTGGAACGCCCACTCTAGTTTATCTTCCATTTTGCCACGAGAAGTCACTGACAGGGCACAGATGAATTCTTTGAAGTCGATGGTGCCTGATTTATCGGAGTCGAAGACATTGAAGACATAGTCTGCAAAGGAAGACGGGTCGCCGAACGGGAAGAATTGTCGGTATATCTTTTGGAATTCCTCTTTGGTGAGGAGTCCGGAAGGACAGTCTTTTAGGAAACCTAGAGTCCACGAGTACCGCCGGTTAGCTTTGTTGCGGGGACCAGAGAGATGAATTGACGCACCTTTATACCATTGTTGCAGTTCCTTCTTATCAAAGTTGGTGGACTTTTGTAACTCGACGAGTTGCTCTTGAGAGAGCTTGGATTGTCTAGGCCATCGGATATGTCAGTATATATAACCAAAGGTGCGCCGTCGCGCCACTTACGATTTACCCATCACGTCAATCAAATAGCAACACAATCCACAAGACAATACAATGCCAAAAAGAAAACAAAAGTAAAATAAAAAGAAGTCGTCAAAAAGCTTTCAATCACAAGCAATATATACAATCACCATCAAAGAAATCGCCCTTCGTTGTTCGCAATTCATCACCAAAGACTGCCTCAAGCCCACCCACCAACCAGGCCCGCGTCTCCTTCCTTCCTTTCTGCTTCAACCCCTCCGTCACCACCTACCAAGCCAATAGCCCCACCCATCCCAATCAGGAAGGCCCCATCCATACCGCCGCTTGGCCTAGTCTTGGCCCTTCCTTGCACTAGGATACACACAGAGACAAAATTACACACAATGTGATAAATAACCCTTATTGAAGAGAGACCCTAGAGAGATAGTGTGGCTGTGTAGGTTTTTGGGGGGCTTGGCGATTTGGTCTGTACGTTTGCTTGGCTTTGAAGGACCCTTCGCTTGAAGGGGGGCTGGGCTGGGCTGGGCTGGGCTTGGTGATGGATGGATGAGAGATGTTGATTGATGGTGAGAGAAAGGAAAGATTTAGCCAATGACTGTTTTCATGCTGAGGGCTTCGAGGAAGGAGGCGAGATCATCTTTGCGGACTTCGACTACGCAGCATTCAAAACTGTCGATGCGAACGCGAGAGCCAGTTTCCCCAATGACTTCTCTGAAAGCGGCACCAAACCTATTCAGTCCAAAGCCCCGTTCCTGATCCCCTTCGTCGTCTGAGTCCGAGTCATCATCACTACTATCGTTATCCTCACTGTCCTCACTTTCCTCGTCATCATCATCATCATCGTCATCGACATCCTCTCCTGCCTCTTCTCTAGCCTTCCTTTTAGCAGCCTTCTTTTCCTCTCGAATCTTAGCCTTCACTTTCTTCTTCTCCTCCCGTTCTTTAATCTTTCGTTCTCGTTCAGCCCCTTTCCGTTTCCGAGCCTCTTTGCCTATGAAACTGGCATCAGGCCCACCACCACCGCCACTTCCTACTACCATGTAAACGCCTCTCTTCTCATCCAAACCAGCGGCCACCAATGGTGTACCTCTTCCGCCGTTGCCTAAACGGCCGTGTTGGTGAAGATCCTGGTCTGTCAAGGCTTCACCGATCCAAAGGGCTAGTTTTGTCAAGGCAGCCGGGTGTGTAAAAAGGCGGATATCGGGGCCCTCTTTTACTACACATAGGCGAAAGGCGCGAAGATGCTTGATTTGCTTTTTGTTAATCAGGGCTTTACCAGTGCGAAAAATCGCCCGATGTAGGTGCATAGCCGTCGGTAAGGCATTTTTAAGAGCCGCGATGCTATGATTGTTAGCACGTGATGTAAACCATGAATGAATCTTGTGTAACTTACTCATCTACTGCGTCATACGCTTGCCAAAAACGGGTAATCCATTCTTCTCTGCGTTCTTCACCATCGACATCCTCTTCAATTATTGCGCCGCCATCATTGTTGTCTATGTGGCCGCCCATACCGACTTCTAGCAAGGCAGCTAGGATGATTGCAACATCATGTGAACTTAATGTAGCTTTCCATCCCCAACTTTTGACGAATCCCCAAGCATCTTTGGCACCTCCGGTATCTTTCCCGTCAGTGTCCATTGAAGGGACCATTTCCTCTAGGTTGTAGATACTTGCGTATCGGTTTAACTTGGGACGTAAATCCCGTTTCAACCCGGGGTCCATATGTACGTAGTTTTGTCTTGCTTGAACCTGTGATATACCCATTTTGGTAATGAGTTTGTTCAAACGTTCAATACCCTGTTCATTCCACGTGTGTAGCCGCGAGAATAAATATGGCGAATGAAGCATACTATCGTATAAACTCCAATGTCTCACCAACAAAAACTTTGGTTCAGGAGATAACCGGATACCATAGTCATCTGGAGATCTTGCCGTCGTAATCATCATACCCGTATCTTGTCCCGCAGGAGTCGGGATTAAATCTGGCGGGTTAAGTCTCCGTACTTCATCTCTCAAAACTCGTCTCATTATCATTCCTCGTTCTCCCATCCATCCACTGCCCACGGTACTTGCCTCTCTCCCTCGTACTGGCGCGGCAATACCAGCAGATGTCCGACCAGCTACCTCACCAGCAGAGACACCAACGATAGCGTACCAAAGGAAATCGTTGTCAGAACGACCAAGTTCCGAGGCAAGAGAGTACATGACCACGGAGATTGGGTCGGAAAATGATGTACCGAGTGTATAATATTTGTGAATGGTTTCCTCATGGGTTGCCCTAAGACGAAGTAATCGCCGTTTAAGAGCACGTTGAGAGGGATTTCTCACTGCCGTTGACCCAGACTCATTGTTAGGGACAACCAAGGAACTACTTGCTCCGGCAACCATCAACCCACGCCCTTGTGGACGGACAGGAATCCCAGTAGACTCATTACTCCGTCGTCGTTGTTTCGCAGGCGCTTGTCCCATATCATCGTCTGAGTCGTCATCTGAAAAGAATACATCGGAAATCTTCCTTTTAGTTCCTGCGTGTGCGACGTCCTCCATTCCTTCATCTTCTGATTCATCAGAGTCGCCTAGGTCTTCATCCTCATCTACCTCTGGCATTGCAAGGAGAGCCGTGTATGCTTCTGCCTCGGCGTTGAGTCTCTCCGATATATCACCGTCATCAAAGACAATGATACCGCCGGCACCAGGCTTATATTTCGGAGTTACAAGGCCGTTTATGACTCCTTCGGGTGGCGTTTTTTCTTCGTTCTCAGGATACCCTCCGAATAGATTACTCAGATTCCATGGTCTTCTCGAATCAAACAGCCATACCTCCACACCTCCATAACCACCGCCTTCCTCTTCCAGTCCAAGTAACTCTCCCATATCAGCCATGCCACCAATTCCCAAGCAAACAACCAATCCACCAGTACCTCCACGGGTGGTCATTAGTGGGGCCACAAGAGTTTCGGCGGCAGTAGTTAGGTCGGAGTAGCCTGCGATAGGCTGGATTTTATGTTGGATATAGTCATGTTTTAAAAGACGAGTGAGGATTCGAGTTGCGCAGAGAGAATCGGGGTCGAGGGAAGTCAATATCAAGACTGGAGGCGAAAGCGGGTGTCGGGTCCGGAGAAGGTGTGTGTATAATGTTGCTATGTGGGGGCGGTCAATCCACATTTTGCAGTGAGATTCGTCAATCGTAATAAGAAACAAACAAGTAAGAACAAGATTACCAAAACCAATATACAATCTATATACACCAGACAACTAACATCTTCTCCAGACTTTAACCCAATTCCACGACAACGACGACGACGACTTACTCCCTACATGTCTATTCTGCCGCACCCACCTATTCACCGCCTGCGCGTCTTCGTAGTGGATCAATACTTCCCTTTTCGGCTCCGGCGCCAAGGCGCGTTAGGGTTGGACCCTTCTTTTAGTCGGACAGGTCAATTTCCAGGTCTCCAGGATGTCAGGGCTAAATTTATCGACGGGCGGTTCCGTAAGTTTTTAGGCTTTCTAGGCGTTTAGCCTTGACCCGAGCAGTTGGGTGTGGGATTTTTTTTTGGCGTGGGATTTGTTTTGATTGACTTTGAGATTGGGTTTGATGACGATTTGGGGGCGTTTTTTGGGCTGGCTGGTTGCTAGGTCCCTGTTTTATTGTATGTGTGTAGCCGCCAGCCTAACCGACTAGCTGGGTCGGAAAGGGTGGGTGTGTTGTGTCAGTAGACTATGTAACTGTAACGTACCGTAGTGTACCTACATAAGGCGAGGCATTCCCGCAATCTTAATCTTAACGGGCCAAATGCCTTCTGATACAAACTCGTTATATCCGCCGTCACCTCCAAGTTCGGGCTTCACGTCGTTATCATCTGATTTATTCCCACATGTGAACTACGGAGGTAGACGGTTCCAGAATTTCTTGGCCGGGAGATACCCGTTGCCTAATGATGGAGAAGAAGCTTTGAGAGAGGAATTTTTACATGCGTGTTTGGAAATGGTCTTTGGCGGACTTTGGGCTGGAGAACAAGATGTTGGTGAGATTCAGAAGGTGTTGGATTTAGGTACAGGGAGTGGAGTTTGGGCTGTTGCTGGTGAGTTTGTTTTGGCGTCGTCTGAAGTGACAAGTCAGCTGACATGTGTATATACACGCAAAGTTGCGGATAAGTATCCAATGGCTCATGTAACGGGAGTGGATCTTTCGTATATGCAGCCGCATTTACATCCACCCAATGTTACATGGAGGATTGACGATATCGAGGCCGATTGGCCAAGTCCATACCAGAACCAAGATCTAGTTAATCTCCGTGGCGTGATATCCGTTATTCGACATCTACCGACCTTTGCAAGACGAGCATTCGGGTACGTTCCAGTTTCAGAAATTGCCACCTAAGCTAACAACGATCCCAGGTCTCTCAACCCAACGGGAATGTTACACATGTCAGACCCAATCTTCCCCCTCTTATCTTTCAAAACAGGAAGGTGTCCTCCAAACTATCTACCTAATACTCTACTGCAGCAAATTGTCAAGTCTCATGAGAATCAACACCGATTTAATTATCGCAATCCGTTGATACTCCCGGGTCATCTTGCGACGGCGGGGTTTGGTTCAATTACAGTAACCCGCATTCGGATCCCGGTAAACGAGTGGACCTGGCGACGCAAGATAGCCGAGATCGGCGCATACATGCACTCGGTGATTGATGGGTTCATTAACGGGGCTATAGTAGGGCTGGAGAGAGAAGGATTACTTGGAGAAGAGTATAAACGAATTATAGAGAAAGGGGATTGGAGAGGAGAATTGGGAGATACGAGTTCAGAATTGTTTATTTGGTGGGTTGTTGTTACAGCGAAACGACCGGGTCCGGGAGAATGGATGGCCGGAGAGGAGATTAGATGGGTTACTTGTGATGGATTGTTAAGTAAACCTACTTCTAAAGAGGGATGGGATGATGACTGGGAAACTATGGGAAGATTCGACAACATGCCACAGAGAATAACCACTTAATTATAGCATATATGTTTATACAAATCTATATAAATCTAAACACTTGCTTCCTCCGAAGACCCCTTCCAAGCACCTCCAGGAACAGTAACATACCCGTCAAATCTCACGCCTCCTTGCGCTCCTCTAAAAGCCCAATCCCACTGTCTCGCCTCCATAGCAACATTATTCGCCTCGGCGTGTCCTGGACTTTCCATCCCCATTGGACTTCCACCACCAGAAGAACTTCCCTTCTCTCGTTTCCGAGCAGCAACGACCTCTCGTAACTTGGCGATCCATGTAGGTTCGGCGAGGATATGACCGACCTGAGAGGCAGAGTTGGCATACGCGTCCCATGCTTTACATACAAAGTTTCCGATTTCCCGTTGATTAGGCAGATGGAGAAGGTTCATTGTAGCTCGGTGCTTTTGTTGTTCGGTGATAGCTTGCCAGGCTCTAGCGACGATGGGACCAGACTGGCGACGACGAAGTTCCGAGAGAAGGAATAGGTACACCGTCATTGGGAAATGAACATAGGTGAACCATTTAAAGCAGTTGAGAGCTTCAGTTGATTGGATGATGGAGTCGTATTCAATCATCCGTACAGCATCCAAGAAGAGTTGTTCACATTCGGCGCTGTTACGGAGAGAGTCGGCTTCGTTGTTGGTTGATTGACTTACTCTAACGAGGAAGGAAACCACCCGCATTTTACAAAGACCTTGCTCGGCGAGGACCTTTGTGAAAAAGTGAATGGGGATTTTATCGTCGCAGTGTCGGAGATATGTCGCGCGAATATGTTCTTCAAAGCCATCTAACGTGCGCGTGACACCCCCATGGAACGGCAACGTAACGCTCGGAATGCCTCTTCCTCCATCCCAACAAGCCCTGGTGTTATCCTCCGTTGTAGCCAGTCCAAACTCATATCTACTAAGCGCAAACGTCATCTCCGTCGGGCCCGTTCTAGCCTGCGGCATCACCTTCCCATCAACATGGAGATCCGCATCATTAATGTTCAACGGTGGTCTACAATCTCCTGCAACAGTAACCACTGAAACTGTTGAGCCCGTCATTTCTGCGAGACGTCGGTCCCATACGGAGAGACAGAACCATAGACGGCGCCGGATCTCGGTTTCATAGGGCGATATACCTGGTGGTGGATCACGGTGGAGACCGAGCCGGTGTCCGATGCGGATGGCCATGGCAGAGAGACAGAGGATTTGACGGGGGTCCATGAATTGGCGGACGGCAACCTGATTTCGTTAGTTACAGTAGGGGTGGATAGGGGAGTTTGGGAAACTCACATTATACATGCCAAATGCCTGGAGCACCGTAAGATTCGAAGTGCGCATAAAGTTAGCGTTGATAAGTGCCTGTTGGCATGCACTGTGGAATTTGATAAGCAACGGACGTCTTCCCTCTCCCATGACAGTCTGACAGTTCTCATCATCCATACTACAAATGGTAATCAAATAAAGCGAAAACAACAAGGCCTCGGTATCCTTTGCTAGGCCCCCGATATTCCTCGTCGCCTCAATAACTCTTGTTTGCGTGGTTGGCGTATGAGACAGGCGAATCAAAGGGTTTACATTGGTAACATAGGTATGCCAAAGTTGAAAGATTTTGTCTGGTGGTGGATGCATAGCCGTTAAAGAAACGGCGGACGGACCCACGAAGAACGGGAAGGAGCACGGGTCTCCGTAGATTCGGTCGTAAGTTTTATGTTGCACGGGGACGGGGGTTTCACTTTCCGAGTCTTCGTCGGATGATGAATCTTTCATGAGAGCTTCGGATGCGATGAACTAGAGGGGGGTTAGTTTGTGGCGTTGCGTATTGTGCTGGTGGGTTATTTACTTCTCTGTGGAAATTAAACCATTGTCTAGACCAGGTTAGTATATGTGTGTTACAAGTCACCGGAGATATCCGACTTACGGCCGTATTTTCTTTATACCGTCCGGATCAGGACTATCACTCATCCTCGGACTTTTATCCTCCGTCTTTAACAAGCCCTCCATGCCTCCCTCGATACCGGCTAATCCCCTTTCCCCGGGCTCTTTCGGCAAAACGCCCAACTCAATTTTAGGAACCCCGCCCAGTACATCATCTTCATCGATAACTTTGACCTCTCCCAACGGCTCAAACGGGATATTATGCGCAGTAAGTAGCGCCTCATAGGCATGTAACCTATCCAACAAATCGCGTTCTAAAATGCGTCTCTTCCGACGCCGCGGTGCTTGTGGTGGCATCACAAGACACTCGGTGGCGTTCTTGATGCACTGGGAACATGGCTTTTTCTTGTCGCAGCGGACCTTCCGACGGGCGCAGTTGAGACAGGCGGTGCCGCGGGTGATTTTATATTCTGCGGGTGGGGAGCCGGGCATTGCTGATTTCTTAGGATTGGATTGGTAACAGACAAGTTTGGTAGCGAGCGCATAACATGGAACTATGGTGCGAGCGATGATATAAAATTGACTGTGGTGACGTTGGAGAAATGGTAGTATTCGCCAATTATTTCTGCAAACAAAGAACTTGCTTACGAACCAACCACGGACGAATAATCAGAAAGGACCTCAACAAATTATCAGATAAGCGATAGAGTCCACCAAATTGCATGTTGCAGTTAACCTTGCAGAATCCATTCTCTCCACCGTCAAATCCGAACCAAACCACGCAAACGCAAACAGCGGGGCCACGATTTTCCACGATTTTCCACGATTTTCAAATCCCTCCATCCCATGGCTTTGGCCCTGGGATTCCAACGCCTCCGCACCGCCCGGTCCGTGAATATCCCGGCACCACAGGAGACAGGGGCAAAGTGCAGTACTATGAATCAACTCTAGTAAAACGACCCTCCAGTTGGCACAGCACTTGGCACTTGGCATGCTTCCTTCATGTGACATTTGGAAGTGTGACTTGGCCTAAAAGGCCGGATTGGTCACGGAGGATGCAGGGACCATGTGGAGGATTTGTTGAAGGACGTGATGGCGGTATGGCGAGGATGACTAGAATCGAGACACCGCTGGCCGGTTGTCCGGGCCGGCTGGGGAGGAGATGCATGTACTGGTGATCCGAGGGATCGGACAGTTCCACGTCATTGCGCGGATTTTCAATCAGCCAACTGGCTGGGCCATCTGGCGGTAAGACAACCAACCAAGCAGAGTTTTCCACCAACAAAGCGGGGTATGCAAGAAACCCTCATCATCTCCTTCTGAATGTTCAACCCTTTCTTTTTCATCGGCACATGCATACATACATACTACATGTACATTCATGTACACATCGTCATCCTCACTCCTTCCTCCTTAAAAAACCCCTGTACTCGAGTTCCTTCTCCACTTCAGCTCTTCCTCAATCTTTCGGTAGATCTATCTCAGGTCTCGCTGAAAACGGTAGTCAAAACACACCCGACCCCGGGCGTATGTCTCGACTGTGGGTTACGACACGTGATTAGGTAACCCTATCAGGGGAAAATTCCCAAAGCGGACGATATGACTGATTGAAGATGTTGGACAAAGGAATCGTCAATCTATGATAATGTTGATGATGACGGGTCGGTAGTGAATTACGATGGCCGAACCCGATTTGGAAGACAAGGGAACCCGGAGATTTCGGATGTAACGGGGTGTTTTAAGTGGGAGGTAGGCGTTACACGAGGAAGAAGGGACCTCACGGGTTTAGACCGGATTTAGCAGATGGAGGGGAGAGTTGACTCTAGTTTGGTTGATCAGTATTAGGGATTGTTTTGTGGACATGTATAGCCATTCGTTGGTGACGAGACTGTATGATGAGTGAGTGTGGGGTAAGGCGCCATATCTGTTTAAGGATAGCCCGGTTGTATCGGCAAGATCTGCACGTTACCGGATACCCCTGCATATATATTGCCATCAACATATCGCCTCATAGCCAAGTGGCGTCGTGAATTTGAGACTGATGTCATCGGAATTTGCAGATATTGGGCATGGCAAGCTGATCGTCCGACATGTGAAAAAGTACCTTGGATGAAATGAGCCTACGCCTCTACTGTAAGCAGCCAGCTTGATACAGGTCTAGCTATGTCTACCCTCGGTGTTGAGTAAGACTACGGTTAACACACAGATTCGAATCGCAACCTAACAAGACGGTTGTACCAAGTAACACCGTAATAACCCTATTCCACAAGTGAACGGCCCAAACTTGTGATACCAAACGAACAATGTTATAAGTGACGTACTACCATAAGAGTGTATCTCACCTATTATAAGCTGATTTACAAAGGATCAACAGTGTTGTGTCAGTTGTGCGGCTAATCGAAACGTAGATACATTACAAGCAACTGGACCCCCCTTGGATACCTTGACGGGCCATCTCTATAAAACATCGGACCTCGTCATTGTCAGTCTAAAAGATTGCTCATTTGAACCGGTTACACAGATGATGACCGGATTTCGCAACATCATACTAACCTCGGCAGAGTAGGATTCAGCGGTATGAGGTTACCTATTTTTTCTATTTTCGCTAGGCTGCCATACAGGGGAATGCTCCAACACGAGGATAAATACCAATCTACCTGTTTGCGCGATTTAAACCTTCTTTTCCAACAATCAACTTCAAAATTCCAATGACCAACACGAATGCAGTTACGACGCTTTACTCCACCACCACCGATGGCGCCGTTCAATTCCACGCTCGCACACCCGAGCTAGGAGCATCGAATAGCATATTCTCAGAACTAAATTTCTGCTTCCGCTGTGAGCAATTTATAACCCGCCTGTACGTCGCCACAGCAAGTTTCCGCTAAGCTGTATCCGTCCAATTTCATCAACGGTCCTTTTATCAAGCCAAGGAAGCATATGCCCGGCGACCAAGATATCCGGCGCGGACATTTCCCAGGGTTGACGGTGAAGACTGTCCTGTGTGCATTGCCCTCGCAGCACTGGTGGAGGAGAGTGAAGGTGAGTATGAGCGTTTTTACGGCCTTCATAAGGCAGTACCGAGGGAGGTTGGTAAGATTGATGATCACGGATTTGGATATGAACAGGTGCCGTTGCAGGTTTGGGAGTTGGAGAAACCTACTATTGAGGGGAATGGGGCTATTAGGTTGTACCTTGAAGACGAGCATTCGGGATTTGTGGATGCCTTTCAACCCAAGGTGATTCCGGAGTGGTTTGATTTTGATCTGGGGAGGAGCTGGGTGAACGACTTCAAGAATTTGAGAATGGAAGCCGATGAGATGCAGTTCAGTGCTGTGTAAGTATCCTAGTGATGTCTCGTCGCATTGGCACTAACTACTTGTAGAACCCTTGACGTCTTCCGACTGGTGAATATCGAAACCATGTGTCGGGAGGTCTACCAATCAGCCAATCTCAAGGAGTACAATTACATTGCTCTTAGCCATGCCATAGATTATGAGACGCTATCCTGTTATGAGGATGTCCTCTCAGAAAGCGGAACCCTTAAGCCCACAGCCCTTCCTCAAACAATCCTAGATACGATGGTGGTGGCAGAAAAGTTTGGAGTCAAGTACATCTGGCTAGACACCTTGTGTCACGACCGAGATTCTGCTACTTATGCAAAAGAGTTGGAAAACGTCGGCTTTATTTTCCACGGAGCAAGTTTCACAGTCATTGATGCTAGTACAGATGGCAGTGGACTTTCGGGAGTTTCTACGCCTAGACGGCACTTTCCAGACCCAGTTGACGTCCCATTCACAATGGCCGGCCGAGACTATAACCTAAAGATGTTAATCAACGAATGGGAACCGCGAGGCTGTATCACAGAGGATTCCAAATGGGCGACCAAACCACAGTCCGTCATTGAACAAGCGGTATCTCCACGGAAGTTGATCTTTACAGATAAAGAGGCATTCTTTATCACCGGCGATAGACACTTTGCAGAAAGTATCAATGCCGAGTTTCTTGTGGTAGCCAACGCTGGCGAATGGCAGTACCAGCTTGATGCATTTCCAGAAGCGCCCTTTTTATATGATGACTGCTACTACCGGGCCGCGAGAAAGAGCATGGACAACATCTTTGCCGAGTATCAAGCGAAGGTCCAGGATGAGGATAGAACATATGTGGCGGTAAAGCCTCTGTTTGACTACTTCTGCCATGTCTTTGGTCTGACGCATTTATGGGGACTTATAACTGAGCAGATCATGGGGCCGTTATCGTGGAGTAGTGAAGGGGCAGGGAGAAGAATACAAAATCAGATGGGACAGCGTTTGCCGAGTTGGAGTCCTCATGCGTGGCAGTTTGAAAAGAGGAATCTCAATTGTGCTGATGAGTTAGAGAGGGGGACTTACAGGTATGAAAGCTTTGGTGTGAACTTTTTGAGAAGAAGACTAACCTTTGTGTAGATTCCACGATATGAAGTATTATGCTTTGATTAGACACCAGACCGGCAATTCCGATAGAAAGGCCATTCTTCGACTTCCCATTGATCTTGAGGATAATACATGGCAGACGACAACAACCTATGATGACGATCTAGACCCTAACACAGTCTTTCCTACGATTGATACACTGGCTCTCCTTGATCAAAGTCTCCTCGCGTTCAAGCCCCAGACAGTCAGAGTGGAACATGCCACGCAACATAGGTCGAAGAACAACTTCGGTAATTCTAGCCTCTGCATCGACCTAGACAGGCTTTGTAAGAATGCGGGCTTGAAAGATAGCCAAGGGGAGTTCATCTATGTTGCCATTGATGAATATGTGGATTCTACGAGCGACGATGACGAGGAGGAGAGTAAGACTTTGATTGCTGGCTTGGTGCTTATTAAGGAGAAGAATGGATTCTGGGAAAGGGTTGCTCGTGTGGATGTTGACGTTGCTGAGTTTGAAAAGATGACTCGTAAGGAGCAGTGGATTTTGCTGGGTTAGGAGGTGTTCGGTTCGTGGGTGGAGTCTGCGTAGGAGTTGAGGAGCGTATGGGTTATATCTGATAGTAGTTCAACTATATACATTCATGTTTGAGAAACAGTGGCTTGCAAGCTTGTTATAATTTGGCGACTCTAAACTAGATTCAATTGTAGTCGCATGTTTCCCCACTCACACTCCAACCACAGGCCGGATCTGACTCGTCTCACCGCCCCCGGTCATGGTGACCCACACTCCCGATACACCCAAGAGACTCTCTGCACTTTAGTGTTATCTACACCCAAAATGGAGACCATCTATACAACAATATTCACCAACCCCTATAGAGAAACACACTTCAAGCACGTCCACTACTCAACATGTGAGGCTTCGACCGGTCAAAGAAGCAAAGACCCCGTCGATCGAGAATGTACCAGGTTGTCAGGGTGAACTGGTTACACAGTCGGCGAACGGACATCGTGGATATATACTTACTTGGGTGTGATAAAGCGAGTAAAGCATTGGCGATTACTAGGACTGGGCATCGTGGTGAGGATAAATAGACGGTAAGTTGCCCGTTGTATTGGTGGTTTCTTCTGTTCTTAGTGGTCATTAAAATGTCTTTCGTAACAGATATTAAAACTATTTACACCATTAACGACAATGGTGCTGTCCAATTTCACCACCGCAAGCCAGATGGTTCTGCCACAGATCAGCCGTTCCAAGAACTGGAATTCTGCTTCCGGTGCAGGGTTTTTATCGGGCAATTACAAGTATCCACAGCAAGTTTCCGCGCCTCCATATCCACCCAATTCCACCGCTTGCCCTCGGAAAAACAAAGTGCCCACCTTGCATCACAGGCGGAAACTCTCCCTCGCGAGTTGAAGAACCTGGATGACCTCGATTGTCCGGTATGTATTGGCTTTGCGCGGCTAATGAGGGAATATAACGCGGATTCTTCCCCGCTGGCCTGGGTCGTGCAGGCGACGCCGAGGAGAATGGGGTATTTTGAGTCGGGAGGGTTTGGAGATGAGGAGGTTCAGTTGACACATTGGGGGTTGGTGAAGCCGCGGATTAGAGGGGATAGGGATATTATTGTCTATTTGGCAGATGATAGTATGGGGTTTCATGATGCGTTTCGGCCGAGGAGGATTCCGGTTTGGTTTGACTTTGACTTGGGGAGGAGGTGGGTGAATGAGTTTATGAACTTGAGGGAGGATATGGAGATTATGCAGTTTAGTGCGGTGTAAGTTACGCGTCATGTTTGGGGTATTTTGGGTACTGACGATTACTAGAACTATTACCGTCTTGCGGCTCGTTAACATCGAAAAGATGTGCGTTGAAGTATATGAAAACACCAACATCAAGGATCACAGATACATCGCCTTGAGTCACGCGTCAGATGATCAAGACAAAACTCATTATACCAAAGCTCTAGAAGAGCCCAACAGTATTTCCCCCACAATGCTGTCTCAAACAGTCATCGACACAATCAAGGTTGCACGAGAGCTTGAAATCAACTACATCTGGGTAAACACTCTATGTCAAGACGCATCTTCCGAAGGGTATCTAGACGAATTAGATAACTTTGGTGTCATCTTTCACGGAGCAGCACTCACCGTTATCGACGCAAGTATAAACGGGGACGGACTCGCCGGTATATCAAAGCCAAGAGAGAACTTTCCTGACCCAGTGGATGTCCCGTTTACCATGGCTGGACAAAACTATAACCTGCGAATCCTGCTAAACCAATGCGAACATCGCTATGTCATAACAGGGAATTCTAAATGGGACGAGAGAGCTCAGTCACATATTGAACAGGTTGTTTCTCCCCGACAATTAATCTTTGCTGAGGAAGAGGTCATCTTCGTCACTGGGAAACGCCACTTTGCTGAAAGTATTACTTCCGAGTTTCTAGAGTGTACTATTCGTGGTGGTTGGAATTATAAACTTACGGGATTTCCTAAGTCGCCTTTCGTTTATGACTACTCGTGGGGTCTCGGGTCACAGGAACTTCTTGCCCAGGTACTTGCGAATTATCAAAGGGGAAGGGTCAGACAGGAGGATACGTACGCTACCGTCAAACCATTTTACGACTACCTTGCCCATGCGTCTGGCGGTACACATCTATGGGGGGTTTTGCTGTGGTGTATGCCGGAGACTTTACTGTGGAAGAGTGAA
>LCZG01000059.1:92469-163248 GCA_001483325.1 Huntiella savannae | reverse complement strand
AAAAAAAGAAAAAAAAAAAAACAACAAGGGCCCAAAACAATACGCCGTCACCTTGACATTATAGCATCATTGCGTTGTTCCTTGATTCTTCTTTTCCTTTTTTACTCGTATTTTATTCCTTGAGTGTTTTTTTTTTCTCTTTTTTTGGGCGGGTTATTCTTTTGGTTCTCGCTATACCAGACTTTCTACACCGACATCTTGATATCTGGATTCACATACACATACACATACACATACATCTTTGATCTTCCACTCTAGACCTATCTCGTCTCGTCTACTGACCACATCAAATCCACCACAACAGCCACCCAAACATCCAGCATCTTCGGCCGTTCCTCACACCCCGCGACCACCACCACATCCACGTCCAAATCTACCTCTCTCTGGGGTCTTGACACTCTCACCACCACCACCACCTCACCCCCGCAATGCGCCGCGCCTCTCACTAAAGAGACTCCATCATCCACATCCACATCCACGTCCTTCGCGCCTCCACCGCAATCGACCTTCTCATCCGCAACATCACCACCACAAACACACGTAAAAGCGCATCTTCAAACTGAACATCCGTCGCATCAAATCACATCTACATCCCCGCCTTCTTTCTTCGGAAATACACAACAAAGTAGTACCGCTGACGGCTCCTCCCATTGGAACCCATTCTCTAAACTTAAACCCAAGATCCCTTCGCTCTTCGACGACGGCGCAAACTCGTCTCCGTCAGACTCGTCTAGACGCACCCCGGAATTATCTTCTTCCTACGAAACTCGCCCGTCTGTTGACCATACGAGCCCAAAGATGGCCAAGGATAACGAGTCGGGTGGCGGCTTCTTTTCTAGATGGGTTACGAATAAAGAAACTAAGAGTAAGTAAACCCAATTGCTATTTTGTCATTCAATCGTCTTTTTCCCGTTTGTGTCCGGTAACTACGACCAACAAAAAAATCTCATGCAAGTCGCAATGCAATGTCTTGTGGTATATTTCTTTTCTTCGTAGCACCATGCGACCCGGGAAGAAAAAAAAACAAACAACACCCCAAGAAAACAAAATAGCAATCAAATCCCTAATGACGTCAAATGCTAATACGTAATCTTGAAACCATACAGAGCCTGACCCACCACCACAACCTACGCCGAAACCTGAACCAAAACCCGTAGATCCCACTCCTCCTCCACCACCACCACCACCAGCAGCACAACCATTAGTATCCTCCTTTGGCCCCGATACCGACCAACTCTCTCGTGAAATCGCCCAAGAAGAAGCCGAGTATAACGCCTTATTACAAAGATCAAAAGCGAATAAGCGACTCAAACCTTCAGAGCTGGAACGTTTAGACCTTTTACGTCGTCGCATCTCTCAACGGAATAAAGAAAAGGCAAGGCAAGAGGCCGCTATCGATGCCGAGGTTGAGCGCGCAATAGAGGAGAAGCGACGAAAAGCCGAAGCTCGCGAGGATGAGGAGGAGCTTGAACAGTTGCAGATGCAAAACTCAAAGCGCAAGCTTACAGGCAGAGAGTTAGCTCGCTTTAACGAGTTGCAATCCAAGGCAAATGACCGCGCACGAGAGGCCAAAAAGATTGATGAAGAACAAGAGATCAAACGTCTTGAGGCCGAAATTGCTGCTGCTGAAGCCGAGGATGCCGCCGCCGCCGCTGAAGAAAAGGAACTTGCTGCCCTCCAGACCAAGAGATCAAAAAAGGCTCTCAAGGGCGGCGACCTTAACCGCTGGAATGAACTCCAAGCACGTGCTTCTCAACGGGAAATCATGAAGGCCATGAAGGAGGGTGAAGAGGCTGCCCGTCGGCAACAAGAGGAGCAGGAAGAGGCCGAGGCCCGCCGGAAGATTCAAGAACTTAATGCTGAGCTTGAGAGGCAAGAACGCATCGAGCTTAAGAAAGACTTGGATCGTCTTGAGTCTTTACGTCGATCCATGGCTTTGCGTTCACGAGTTCGCCCCGATGACAAGAAAGAGCTGGAACAACTTGAGCCTCGTATTAAGCAGCGCCAAGAAACTCTTAAAGCCATGAAACTTGCTTCAAATGCCCAGAACACCGCTGTTCCACCACCACCACCACCACCTGCCGCCCCGGTTTCCGAATCAGAACCAGATCCTGTCACCGAGTCCGAACCCGATCCTGTTACCGACACAGAGCCACCTTCCGAGATCGAATCCTCTGCTCCTGACACCCAAACCGAAGACGAAGATGCCGGTGACCGCGACTTTCAAAACCTTCGGAATAAGGCTATGCGGAACCAGTTGGGCCCCTTGGAAGCCATTCGTTATCGCACCATGTTGGCTAACCATGAATCACGGAACACCCCGACCACTGACGCATCAGGCGAGACTGAACAGCAGAAGAAGGCACGTATCGAGGAAGAAAAGTTGAAAAAGGAGGAGATCGAAAAGGAGGAGAAGGAGCTTGCTGCCCTGGAGATTCGCAAGGCTAAGCGTAAGCGTGGTCTTAGTGGCCTGGACCAAACCCGTTATGAACTCCTCCAACGAAATCTTGCCGCTCGCCGCGAAGAAGCAGAAAATAAAGCTCGACTTGAAAGAGAGGATGCTTCCTCTTCTGCCCCCTCCGCTTCTGCTAGTTCTGTTGATGCTGATGTTGAGTCTGCCATGGACACTCATGATGACGATGACAAGGATACCGTCATTGCCAATGAGGATGCCAACCCCGCAACAGAGCCCGATCTTGCCAACGAGCCCGACGAAGACCCTGCCATCGTCGCTGCTGAGCTTGCTGAGCTTGAGAAGCTCGAAAATCCTAAGGGTTCTATATGGCGTTCAAGCACTCCTAAGAACGATGCGCGTATTGTTGAGCTCAAGAAACGTGCCGCTCATCGCGCTGAGGTTCAAGCTGCTAAGGCCGCTGCCCGCGCCAAGATTGAAGCTGATGCTGCTGAGAAAGCCACTGCCGCCGACGAAGCTCGTAAGGTCATGGAGGCTCAGGTGACTGCTCTCATCACAGAGAAGAAGACCTTGGCTGAGAATGAGATGGAGCTTGCCGAGATCAGCAAAATTAAGAAGAAGAACAAGACGCTTACTGAGCGCATTGCCAAGATGTCTTCTAAAATTGCTGAGAGGAAGAAGGTTATCGCCCAGATGGAGGCCAAGCTTGCTGATGCTGAAGACGCGAGTTCAAAGGCCCAGGTTGAAGCAGCAAGTGCTGCAGCGGCCCAGGTCGCCACTGTTGCTCCTGCCATTATCGAACCACCTGCAAAGGCACCCACACCACCACCAGAGAATCCCTTTGCAAAGGAGGAGGCCGAGTTTGACGAGCTACACACCAGACACATGGCACGGCCATTGACGGGAATTAACTTGAACAAATATAACAAGTTAAGGAAGGCCATCGAAGCCCGTCGCGCTGAAGCTTCTGCAAAGCAACGTGCCGAGGATGATGCTCTAATGGCGGAGGCCCAAGCTAAAGCAGAGGCTGCCATGGTTGCAGCCGAAGAAGACGAGATCAGTGGCCTTGAAGAAATCATGCGAAGTGGCACACGTTTGTCTATGGCCCAGTTGAACCGCATGAAAGTCTTGCGTGCTAACCGTGCTGCTCGTGCGGCAGCCTCTGCCCCGAGTGCCGAAGAGATTGCAAAGAAGGAGGCCGATGAGAAGGCGCGCTTAGAAGCAGAGGAGGCCAAGAAGAAAGAGGCCGAGATTGCTTTACACGCTTCCGAGGATGCCGAGTTTGATAAACTGGAGCAAAAATCTGTTGTTCGTAAGATTAGACTTTCGCCTACTGAGCTCCGCCGCTTTCTCGAGTTACGTCCCAAGGTTGATGCCCGGCGGCAGGAAGCTAAGGAACGTGAGGAGGCTGCAGCCAAGGCGGCCGAGGAGCAACGTCTGAAGGAGGAAGAGGAGGCGAAGGCTAGAGAGGAGGCTGAGTTGAAAGAGGAGATCGCTGAACTTGAGAGTCTTGAGAAGCGCGCTGCTTCGAGGCATAGAATGAATTCTGCGGATCAAGCACGTCTTGCTTCTCTGCGCGAGCGCGCCGAGAAGAGGCGACTTGAGGCAGAGGCCAGGGCGGAGGAAGAGGCACGCATTGCCCGTGAGGAAGCCGAGCGAGTTGCTCGAGAAGAAGAGGAGAAACGAGTGGCCGAGGAGAAAGCACAGAAGGAGAAGGAGGCGGCAGAGCTGGCGGCCGAAAAGGTAGAGTTGGCGAGATTGGAAGACATGGTCAAGTTGCGGCGCAAGTTGACTTCAGATGAAATGGTTCGGTTGAAAGATCTGAGAGAAAAGGCTGCCAAGCGGAAGGCAGAGTTGCTTGCCGCTAAGCAGGCCGAGGAAGAAGCTGCCAGGAAAGCGGAAGAGGAGGCAAAGGAGGCAGAGAGATTGAGATTGGAAGAGGAGGAGCGCGTGAAGAGGGAAGCCGAAGAGGAGGCGCAGCGGGTGAAGGAACAGGTTATCGCAGCGGAAGAGAAGGAGTTTGCATCCCTGGAGTCAAAGTTGAAGAAACGTCGGACCTTGAAGGAGCCAGATCTTTCGCGTCATGCCTCTCTAAAGAAACGTATCGACGCTCGTGCTTCAGAGGCTAGAGCCATTGCGGAGGCCGAAGCTGCCAAGAAGGCCGAAGAAGAGGCTGCTGCTGCCGCTGCCGCTGCCACTGCCGCTGCTCAAGATCTGGTTGATGCTGATGCTGGGGCTGACCCCGATGCCAATGACGCTTCTGACGGAGATGGTGACTCTGAGTCTGAAGATGAAAGTCTTACTCCTGCTGAGCGTGCTCAAGTTTTCAAAGACCGTCAGGACCTCAAGAATCTAGAAGAGCGCCTTGAAACAAAGGGTAAACTACCTTCTAAGCTTCTGGCTCGGTACAATGAACTGCTTGATCTTGAGGCCGAACGTAAAAAGAAGTCCAAGGCTCGTCGTGCCGCCCGTGCAGCCCAAGGTGAAAGCAAGGCCGCCACCGAAGCCCAGAAGGTGGAAGAGACCGACGCTGACGAGTTTCTTGATGCAGAAGGTGAAGATGCAGAAGGTGAAGAGGATGACGATCTCATGAATCCTGAAATTGCCGCTGCCGAGGCTGCCGAGCTCGCTGAACTTGACTCTAGTAAAAGGCCCCTCCGTGGAGCCAATCTAAAGCGCCAACAGGAACTTACTGCCCGCCGGGACGCTCGTTCAGCCAGAGAAAAGGAGATCCAAGAGAAGGAGGAGGCTGCTGCTGCATTGGCCGCCCAGGAAGCAGCAAGTGCTGCTGCCAAGGCGGAGGCGGAACGCGCAGAGCGTGAGGCAAAGGAGATAGCCCAGGATCAAGAGGAGGAGAAGATGGAGAAGGCGGAGATGGCGGCACTTTCTGTCAAGCGCAAGTTGAAGCCGAAGGAGCAGGCTCGACTTGAAGAGCTTAAGACCAATGCTAGAAATCGGGTTGCCCGGAGGGTTCAACGTGCTACCCAAGAGCAGGCGAGGAAGGAAAAAGAGGAGGCTGCCGCTGCCGCTGCTGCTATCGCCGCCGAGGAGGAGAGAGTTCGTGCTGAGGAAGAGGCTGCCAAGAACAAGGAGGAGGAGGAGAAGCTTGCGATTGAGCAAGAGGAGGCGGAGCTCAAGGCCTTTGAAACTCTGCGGTTAAAGAAAAACCTCAACCGTAATGACACCCAGCGATACAACCAAATCAAGGCTCGTCACGATGAGCGTGTCCGCGTTCAGGCCGAAAAGGACGCCGAAGAACTTGCTGCTAAGGAAGCCGAAGAGCGTGCTGTTAAGGATGCCGAGGAGGCTGCCGAACGGGAGAGGATTGCAGCGGAGGAGGCTCAAGCGGCGGTGGAGGAGGAGAGGCGCATGGCAGAGATTTCAGCGGAGGAGGAGGAACTTGCTCAGCTCAAGAGTTTACCCAAGTTGAAATCCAAGGACAGAAAACGTGTTGCTGAGTTGGAAGGGCGGGCTCAGGAGAGGGAGGACGCAAGGTTGGCAGAGCAGGCTGCGAAGGAACAGGCAGAGGAAGAGGAGAGAATCCGGTTGGCACAGGAGGCACAAGATGAGAAGGATCGTTTGGCGAAGCAGGCCACGGATGATCAGGCTGAATATGACATGTTGTTTAAGCGGAAGCGGAAGTTGTCGCCTAACGAGGTTACGAGGTTTAAGGAGTTGGATTCACGCATCAAGGCCCGGGCCACCCAGAAGAAAGAGGAGGAAGCGGCGGAGATGGAACGACTGGCCAGAGAAGCTGAGGCGGCGCAGGAGGAGCAGAAGCGAAAGGAGGCCGAGGAGAAGTCCAGCGGGGGCATTTGGGCGTCGTTGGGTCTAGGGTCTGCTACTAAGAAGTCTGACGTTCAGCCCGTTGAGACTACTGTTCAGGGCGCTATTGATGATCTTTGGGGTATGGATGCGGGTAACACGGGAATCGACACTAACTTGTTTGGAGCTGGAGGGGATGCTTTTGGGACTGGTGGTATTGATGTGTCTTTTGGTGATTCGTGGGGTGTTACGAAGGAGAAGAAAAAGACCAAGTCTCGTGCGTCTAACGAAAGTGCTGCTGCTATTGATCTGCTTGGGGACTCGGCTAGTAAGCGGTCGTCACCCAAGTCGACTATCAAGCACGTCAACACGACTGCCGTTGGTCTTGGAATGTTTGGTGCTGCCAACCCTGTCGAGCAAGACTTGTTTGCAGATCCTTGGGGTTTCGGAGATGATGCGGCTATTGGACTTCCGGTGGTAGAGGAGAAGAAGGACAAGAAGGACAAGACCAAGAAGAAGGATGATGCTACCAAGAAGAGCAGTTCAGGGTCCTTGGGGAAGAAGGAAGAGAAGAGCAAGGTTTTGGATGCGTTGGGTGATAGTTGGGGTCTTCCAGATTTTGGTGCTACTGAAGAGAAGGACAAGACCCGTGATGCCAAGAAGGAGAAAAAGAGTAAGAAGGGGTCTGGCGGCGTTGCTGATTTGTTGGATCTCGACAATGGCTTTGACTTTGGGCTTACTTCTGCGCCTGCTCCCAAGGTTTATCAGGATGGCATTTCACCCCACGCTTCCGATGATGATGAAGTTGAGGAGGTTGTGTCCACTTCTTTCTGGGGAAACACTGTTGAGAAGACCACACGCCGGCAGATTCGTATTCGCGAGCACAAATTGAAGATAGCCAAGCAAGAGGAGGAAGAGGCAAGGAAGAAGGCGGAGGAGGAAGCTGCTGCTGCTGCTGAGGCGGAGAGAATCAGGTTAGAGGAAGAGGCGGAAGCGGCGCGGAAGGCAGAAAAGGCAGAGCGGAAGAAGAGAGAAAAGGAAGAAAAGAAACGGGCTGCCGAAGAAGAGGCGAAGCGTATTGAGGAAGAAGAGATTGCTGCTGCTTTGGCTAAGAAGGAGAAGAAGAGAAAAGAGAAGGAGGAGAAGCGTCGTTTGGAGGAGGAAGCAAAAGCTCAGGCCGAGGAAGAGGCTCGTCTCAAGGCTGAGGAAGAAGAACGCATTCGGGCGGAGAAGGAGGCTGAGGAAGAACGTATTCGTTTGGAAGAAGAGGAGAAGGAGCGTGAACGGAAGGAGAAGAAACGGGCGGCGAAAGAGCAAAGACGCCTGGAGAAGGAAGCTGCTGAGGCGGAGAGAGTTAGATTGGCGGAAGAAGAACGTTTGCGGAAAGAAGAAGAAGCGCGCAAAAGAGAGGAAGAGGAAGAGGCTGAGAGAGTCCGTAAGGAGGAGGAGAAGCAAGAAAGACGTCGTTTGCGTAAGGAGAAAAAGGAGAAAGAGGAGAGGGAGGCAAAGCAGAAAGAGCTTGATGAACAGTTGGCGGCTCTTTCCAAGGAGGAGGCGGAAGAGCTTGCTGATGAACTTGAAGAAGAAGAGCCTGCACCAGCTTCTGGTGGTATCTTCAGTTTCTGGGGTACTACACCTGCTAAACCTGCTTCTAAGAAAGGTATGTTACATTCTTCCTATAATCCTATATCCCGGTACCAGGCCGATATATTCGGCATGGTGGGGCCGGTCCAAGCGGTCCGCCCCGTCTGTCTCAGCTCACCGCCAACCTTGCACGTTTTTGGTTTGCCACCCCTGGACGCAACCACGGTCCTGTGTTGCTGCACCTCCCCCAGTTTCATTGTGCAGCTGATTCCTACGAACCGCCACAAGCCAAAGTTGACATCGCATCGTGAACTTGCCCCACCCCGGTTGCTACCAACATGGGGTGGCCCTAGCGACGTACGCGGGGCGTTCTAGCCTTCAATATTGGGGAGTGTGCATGCATTTTATGCACGTGGAAGTCGGTCCTGCAGGTCGAGTTGTGTCCTGCAGGGTCAATTGCCTAATGGCGCATTATCGCCTGTGTTGACTGTGTGCGGAGCTGGCAGATGCAAGTGGCCACAAGAGGGCTGTTTTTCCTGATATTTTGGAGAGAACACAGGAGGACGGAGGAGAAGACAATGACGTTGCTCTTTCCTCTTAAACAGCGGGTTGTCTCCCGTTCTTCCTTTTGTTCTTTCCTTCCCCATTGCTTTGGCTTTTTTGCCCCGCATGAACACCTTCACGGACCATCAGATCATTCAACTAACAGTAACTACCTCGAATTTACAGACGACTCTTCCACCAAGTCCAAGACCCCGCCACCACCTGTCGAACAAAAGTCGCCGCCTCGCCGTGTCGGAAACAAGGTCGCTGAACGACTCCGCGCCTTCGAAGAAGCTAAAGCTGCCGCCCCCGCCCCCGAAGATCCCGCCTCCGACTCGGCCCCCGACCCAGCTGACGAAGACCCTGAGGTCGAAGGTCCTACCCCGTCTGAAGTTGAACGTGAAGAACGTCGCCGTACTCGCCAAGAGCGGAAGGAACGCAAGGAGCGCGAGGCTCGTGAATTGGAGGAAGCTGAAGAGCGCAAGCGCAAGGAAGAACGCCGGGAGAAGAGACGTGCTGCTAGAGCTGCTCAGGAAAGTCCGTCTAGAGCTATCCCACCACCTCCGCCTGCCGCTATTGTTCCGGGTGGTTTCCCTGGGGATGATGAAACACCGGGGATGTCGCCTGACATTGAGATTACCGTGGCCCCGCCTGCCAAGGGGAAGAGTAAACGGAGTAGTAGACACCGCCGTGAACCGTCACCTGAGCTATCTGGAGATGAAGCCAATGCCGCCTCTCGTACCGATGATGAGGCCGTCACACCCCCGCCCGAGCACAAAAGCAAGTCTGACCGTGTGCGCATTCGTGACTCTTCTGCCAACGACAGCGGTGGCTCCGTCCCACCACCTGCCGCTGGTGGTTGGGCTGCTTGGGTGAATCCCCTCGGTGGCCGTGGCAAGACTGCTGAACAGGAAGCTCAAGAGGAGGCTGAAGAAGAGGCTGAGCTGGAGCGTATGCGTGTTGAGGAGGAGGCAAAAGAGAAAGAGGCTGCTAAGCAACGTGAACGTGAAGAACGCCGTGCTCGTCGTCGTGAGCGTGAGGAGAAGCACCGTCTTGCCGAGGAGCAACGCTTGGCCGAGGAACAACGTGTTAAGGAAGAGGAGAGAGAGGAGCGCCGGAGGGCTCATGCTATTAAGGTCGAGAAGCAGGAGAGAGAACGCCAGCGAAGTGTTCGTGCTGCCGAGCGTGAACGTGAAGAGAGAGAACGCAAGGAGGTTTCGTCTCGTGGGTCCGGTTCTGGTCGTGACGGTGAAGTTCCCCGCCCACCCCCAGTTGTCCCTTTTGGCGACAAGGAAGCTGGTGTCTCCCGATCATCATCTCTTCGGGAGCGTGACCGCAGACTTCACTCATCGTCTCGTACTCGCCGCCAGTCTGTTGATGTTGGACCCGTCGGATCTGCCAGTAACACCCCGCCGCCTCCACCAGATAACCTTGATCCTTCTTCCAAGGCCGCCAAGATGCTTGGTATCAAGAGCTCGCGTCACCGCAGACGTCCTGAGGAAGAGGAGGCCGAGCCTGCCGTTGAGTCGCCCACCCGTGCCGATCGTGAACGTCGCCAGAGACACCGTGAACAGCGTGAACGTGAACGGGAACGTGAGCACCGCGATAGGGATCGTGAAGTCCTCCATGAAGATGCCCCTGAGCGTGATGACCCCCACCAACATTCCCCTCCTGCCCGTTCAAACTCCAAGCGCGGTTCTTTTGCTGGCTTCCTCAACCCCTTCCGCAAGTCCGAAGCTGTCCATGAACCCGCTGAGCCCGAAGCCCCTGCCCGCCCTGAAATGCGCCGGAGACGCACCGTTGATGAAGAGCCCTCTGAGTCCCGTCGTCGCCGTAACACGGACGAAGAGGAACCCTCTGAATCTCGTCGCCGTCGCACCGCAGAGGAAGAGGCTCGTGCTGCTCATCGTGAACGTGAACGGGAACGTGAGCGTGAGCGCGAACGTCGCCGTGAGCGTAGAGCTAGACATGCCAAGCTCCCCCATGATGACCCAGAACAGGCTGTCCGTGCCGACCGTGAAGCCCGGAGAGCCGCCCAGAGAGCCAGGGATCTTGAGAAGGAGGCTGCACGGATTGCTGATGAGGCTGCCCGTGGCAAGGACATTGAGCGTGAGCGTGAACGGTTGAGGCAGAAGGAGCAGAAGCGGAGAAAGGTTATTGAAGAAGACGATGCTGCCGAGGATGATGCTAGAGCTCGGAGACATGCCGAACGCAAGGCTCGTGAGGAGGCTAGGATGGCTGACGAAGCCCGGAGAGAGAGAAGAAAGGAGAGAGAGAGACGCGCCGCGCACGCCGAGGTCGAACAGGAAGATCCCCGTCGCACTGGATCTCGCAAGCCTCGCAGCTCAGAGCCCGTTGCTCCCGATGTCGTTGACGAAGAAGCCGAGGCTCGTAGACAACGACGTCGTGAACGTGCATTACAGCATGAAGCCAAGCTTGCTGCTCACAAGCCTCCTACTGACGATGAATCTTCTGAGCGTCAGCGCCGTCGTGAGCGTAGACGTGAAGCCGAGGAGGAGGCTGCTGCGCACTCGGGCAGCTCTGGCCACCGGCGCAAAGAGTCTCGTCGGCCTCATGCTGAGCAAGTCTTTGATGAAGATGAGGAAAGACGCCAGCGCCGCCGGCGTGAACGTGAACGTGAGCGTGAGCGTGAGCCCGAAAAAGGATATCGTGAAAAGGATTACGACCGTGAGCGTACCCGTACTCGCGAGCGTGATCAACTTGACATGGCTGAGGAACAACGCAAGCGTCGTCTTCGCCGTGAAGGTCGTGAAACCCGTGAAGACCGCGAACGTGGTCAGCGCGGTGGTGTTCTCCCTGCGGCTCCTGCTCCGCCTGTCTCTGGTGGTGACTATGAAGGGAATGAAGAAAGGCGGTACCGTCGTGGTTCCAATGCGGTTCCTGATGGGCCGAGAAGTTCGTGGTGGAAGAAGTTGAAAGGGTCTACCGGGTGACGGTTTGGGAGGAAGGAACGTGAACGTGAACGTTTTTAGTTTCGGTAGCGGATATGCTGTTGCATAGCGCTTTGGGGTTTTCTTGTTTTTTCTTATTGCTCTTCTGTTCAATCTTGGGGGCTCCGGTTGGTTTTTGCCGATGGGGGGCAGGTTCCTTCCTCTTATGACTTTGTTTTCTTTTTTTCTTGTTTGTGGCCTTTGGGCTGGTTGACACTTGTGTCTGATGAGGCTTTTGCCACGTCTTTCTTTCTGCACTTTCTGTTCGAGATACCACATCACTTTTCTTGTACATTTTTTTGTTTTACCGCAATTGCGGTTGGCCTTTTTCTTGGCCTTGTACGCTTTTTTCTTCCTTATGTTTGGACTATACGGTCTTGTTTCTTTACGTCATATCTATCCGTTTTGTCTGGATCACACTGCTATTTTTTTCTTTGTTGATTTACTTTTTTGGTTTCTTGGATTTCTTCTGTTTGGGTTCTCTCATGTCATGGATTGGAGCGTTACTTGATTTCTCTGTATTTGGATTTTTGTTATGTTTGGAGTTTAGGCCTTGTTTTGGTTTGATTTGGTGTTTTTTGTTAGCTTCGGTTCTAGGTCTTGTGGAGAGGCCTTAGTTCCCTAATGAAGTTTTTGTCTTGTCAAGTTGAATCTTTTTCGTGATTTATGTCTATAGCTAATATCCCTCGTATCTTTGAGCCATGTTTGTTGTTGAGATTACATTAGTATCCATTCCCAGATAGGCACTTACACATGGTAGGGTTTGCACATATACAGGGTTTGGCAATAACTTGCGGTTACCAAGATCTTACTATTTTAATGAAGTCCCTTCCATGGTTTGTTATTGTTTAGATAACATGACTGTTCTTCCAAAAATCAACATCATCCTTCTTTATTCACGCATTATCATCTCCGCCAACAACCGCTCATCGCGATCCCACCACCAATATCGTCGGTCCTATCGCCTCAGGGACGTATCGACGATCACTTGGCTCGGCTAATTCATTGACACGAGAAACTTACCCAGCATCTTACCTGTATTTAACAATATATTAGGGCAAACTGCTCTTCTCGGTCAAATTCTTCTTTGTTATACGGCACTATTGCATCCATTTTGCCAGCATCTTACTGTGCAACGTTCCTTTAACCTTGATAACGTCGATTCGTTTGTCAAGGTGTTTCATTTTCGTTATCCATTTGGATACCGCTGTCCAATGACGCTTGGTCTGATCCTAACTTGCGGAACATACTTCCCACTTGGGATATCAACCTTGGTCTCACAATATATTTAGTGGTTATCTCATTAACCTTCTGCCACTAAGGAAATATACTATTCAGTGTCAATCTCCTTACCTGTCGGATGCTTCGGGATATCCAAGCTTCATTCAATCATTACCACACTGTTCCCTTTTTATACAATATCTTTCCTATATTTCCAACATACATCTGATAATGCCTGGAAACAACACCGGCAAGGCAGTGCGCCCCCCTCCGCCCCCTCCAGGTTTGGACGGAACACACGGCCCCGTGATGCCCATTCCGGTAATGCTAGAGCGGGGTGCTCCTTCGGTCACGTCCTACGCTTCGTCGGGAAACCGGGCCAACAGGCCGTAGAACGACTTCGTATCGGCTATGAAGTCTCTAGGCCGTAACCACTGTAAGTGATTTTTATGACATGCCACAGTTATCAACTCCTACTAACCGAAACTTTCTGTCCAGCCGAGAGTCCCGCTGAACCGGAAGTAGGCATTTCTCGTGCCGCAACCCTCAGATCAAACTTTAACCATAACCAAAACCTCGAATTCCCTAAAGTTTCTCTTCTTCACAAGCGCGACAGAGCAGACCCGTCTCATCAGTCCCAAAATCCCGAGGATGAAGGGGACAAAGAGAATGCCGGGCCTAGTGTCCCGGCCCAAAAGCCCTACGAGATGGGCACTGTAAGTCGTGGTGCTCTCCCTAGCCGCCAAGTTACTTCGCGTTCTCGGCGCAGACAGGCTATCAAATTAGCAGATGGCGTCTATATTCCTGTTTCCCGTTCTTCTATTGCACACTCTCTGAACAGTGTTCCGACGGTGGAAACTGTCGAAAGAGTTGCAGCCGCCAAGTTTTATCTGGAGAGCTACTTTGACAACGTAGCTCATCGGACTGAGATCCGTGAGCGTTTTCGAATGTACATGGAGAACGAGCTTGGCAGTGCTGAGCATCTAACGGCCAATCAAAAGGTACTCATTCGGATGCTCTTCAACCAGGAATGGGCCTGGCATCTACGTGAAACACGTTTCCTTGAGGCCGCAAGCTCAAAGGCTACCCGCGGATTGTCGGCATCACCTATAATTGACAACTACGAACAAATCCGCATCTTGGGTAAAGGAAGTTTTGGTGTTGTCAAATTAGTCCGCGAGAAGGGCCCATTAGCATCCGCAAATCAAGTCTACGCTATGAAGGTGATCCGCAAGGCCAACATGCTCGTCTTTGGACAAGAAGGTAACCTGAGAGCAGAAAGGGATTTGCTTATTTCGGCGCAGAGTTCCAATTGGTAAGTCTCAGAGATCGACTGGAAAGCCCTTTAAAACTAACACAAATCGTAGGATTGTTCCTCTTGTGGCAAGTTTCCAAGATTCTTCCAACCTGTATCTTGTCATGGATTACATGCCTGGAGGTGACTTCTTCACAGTTCTCGAAAAATACGGATCCCTGAATGAGCTCACTACTCGCTTCTACATCGCCGAAATGGTTCTTTGCATTGAAGAGGCCCACAAGCTTAACTGCATCCATCGTGACATCAAGCCTGACAACTTCCTCATTTCTGCGTCTGGCCACCTAAAGATTTCAGACTTTGGCCTTGCCTTTGATGGCCACTGGTCTCATGATGGTTCCTACTATAGTGCACACCGGTACTCTGTTCTCGGACGTATCAAGATGGAGCCAAAAGATGAACGCTTAGTCCAAGGTGTCGAAGATGACAACTTCCACCGCCACCGGCGTTAGCTTCGTTCGGTTGAACATGGAATGAAGCGCCATTGCGGCTTTAACAATAGTAGCGAGTCGCTGCTTAAGTGGCGTGACAAACACGGCAAGCGGGGTTCCGTAAACTCCATAGTCGGAACTAGTCAGTACATGGCTCCGGAGGTTGTCCGGGGCGATCGCTACGATGGAAGATGTGACTGGTGGAGCTTGGGGATCATCTTGTTTGAGTGCCTGTTTGGATACACTCCTTTCCATTCACCGAACGGTGGACGGTCTGCCACGAGAAAGAACATTTTGGTAAGTATTGGAATGAAATCGGAATGAATAGTTTCTAACATGACACGTATAGAACCACGAGCAAACTCTTACTCTACCTGACACGATTATCAGCTCACGCTGTAAAGATCTCGTCATGTCCTTGTTGAAGGAACCCGAACAGCGTATCACTGCTCAGGCATATCAGAGAAAAACCAAGTCCAAGGGATCCAAGGGGCCATACCTATTCGTCGTGCATGATGATGCTGATGAGATCAAGAACCACCCTTGGTTTCGTTCCATCCCCTGGGATAACCTTCACCGAGTCACACCACCATTCGTTCCCAAGATCCAAAGCCCCGATGATTGCCGATACTTCCGTAGCCCTGGAAAGCTGAGTGACTGGTCGCAGACCGAAGAGGAATCTGACGAGTCAGAAGAACTTGGTCCAATGACTCGCGATCTCGTTCGAAGACTACTGCGCACTCCGGCTACTTTGTCAGAGGTGGCGGCCCAGCTCACTACCAGACCTTACGACAACAGGGCAATGCAAATGGCATACGAAGAGATTGAAAAATCCCGGTTCCAGGAAGCCGACAAAAACACATTGAAGATGTACCTGGCTCAGAACGCACCCGAAGAAAAGCGGCGCCCACGCGATTTGCTACTACGTGCCCGCGAGACAAAGGCGCAGTCAATGGCAATCCGCAAAGAGGTGGCCTTCATGGGCTACACCTGGCGGCGTCGCCGAGTCTATGACTACGACACACTTCCTCAGGTACCAGGTGGTAATGGTGTTCCCCAGGTCTTGCGGTCAACGAACGGAGTTCACGGTTTCGGTGAGGCAAAGGAAACTTCGCCTGCCACCAAGTCGGAGCCGCCCGCCATAAAGTCTGTTATTGAAAGTAGTCAATCCGGATCGCCTGAGTCTTCGGCCTCTTCAACAACGGATACAACCATGGAGGATGTTAAGGTTGAAGAAGTCAGCGATGCTGAGCAGCCTGTATTGACCCCTATCCACATTGAGATGCCCGACTGCACCAAGTAAGTGAAGTGATTTATGGTAGCAATAACTCATCGAAGAAAAGGGTATTCAATTGTCGGTAAGGTCGCGTTAGTTTCAAAACAGTAGTTATATAAAGTATTTTTTAATGAACTAGCATAACGTCATTTATGGATATAGTGTATTATATTAAAAGTACAAGTAAAACAAAGCAGTAACAGTATTATTGAGTATCAACTACGTAAACAATGTGCAATGGGACAGGCTAAAAAGACAAGAAACCACCGAAAGACAACTCACATACAAACCCGTTAAACCATCTTTTCTCTCTCGTTGACAGGAACGGGACCAATACAGGCACCACCTCCGTACAATGACATATCACCACCCGCCTTTGCATTCCGAATCTCCCACTCAAACTCCATCAAAGCCCGCTTCTCACTACCGCCGAACAACAAGCAAATCAAGCCATTGATGACTCCAGCAACAAGGAACAGACTGGCAACGACCATAATGATAAACGATAGCCAGCGGTAAGGAATCCACCATATGGCAATGCAAGCGCCAACAAAGACGAATAGAGACGAATAGAAAATCAGAGCTTGGAAAGTCCGCTGGGCGGCCTGGCGAGCTTGATACCACGAGGCCAACTCGAGGATGTCATCATAGGTGGCACCACCGGTTAACAGCGAGGCATCGGTCTCGGGGACGGCAGAGCCGAGGAGTTGGCGGGTGAGTGGGTCAAGAGATTTGGCGTCCCAGGTGTCATCGAAGGCGTTGGGTGTAGCACTGGCCCCGGCGGAGTCGGAAGAGTCTGCGGTGGCAGAGGGGATGGTAGACTTGGGGAGGACGCATGGAACTGGGACGTTGGGAGTGTGTAGGACGAGGGTGGCCTCGACGGAGAAATGGTCACTTAGCGAGCAGCCGAGTTCCTCGTGGGGCTCAAGCATACCTACGCGGGCATCTTTGACTACCCAGCCGGCACTGCCGGGGGCAGAGTCGGGAGTGAGACCGGTGGAGGCAAAGATGTAATCGAGACGCTTACCACGACGATCCAGCGTGTCAGGGGCAATCTCGATACGTTCACCCTTGTTCAAAGCCTTTTGTTGCGCGGGAGTCCATCTCCAGCTATTGTAAACACTATCAGACGTCGCACCGTTCTCCGTCACATTGTAGATGGCGGTAGGGACGGGGCGATGACGGGCACGTTCCATGGGGTTGTCGTAGGGCCCAATGGCACTGTCGGGGTGCAAGACGCGCCAGACGTCACGGACGGGGGCGTTGGCGGTGATTAGACGGTGCGGGAAGGAGAGGGGGATCATGTTGAAGTCGCCCATGGCGAGGACGAGGTGGCCGCGGTCGCAGGCGGCACGGAGGAGCTTGGAGATTTCCCAGGATTGGGCGAGGCGGTGGCAGATGTAGGAATCTTTGGGGCCAGATTCGTAAGGAGCGTGAGTCTAGATTGTTGTTAGGTTGGGATTGTTTGGTGTGGATAGTTCTGTACTTACGTGTGTGTTGAAGACTTCGACAACGTCCCGTCTCGACGGTCCGTAACGGATCATAGCCCAAGCAATACCTTTACCGACGTACCAATCACCTCTCCAGAAAGCCGTAGGACGCCCATTAAGAGGGTAGGCGTACATACTACTCTCCTCAATAGGCCATCTCGACAAAATCGCCAAACCACCTCCAAAAGACCCCGAGAAATAGAACTTGCCATATGGCAGCACAAAGCGAGTCTCCCGACGAATCGACTCATAATCATCCTGGCACCAACACTCCTGTAAGCAAACAATATCCGGAGGCGGGCTCATGGCCGCCATGCGCCGACCAATGGCCGTTAGTCGCTCATTCCGCTGCTTCGAGAGAACCTTTAAACCCCAGCAGTTAAGTGTGAGCAGGTTGATCTCCGACGGAGCAACGGGGGCCTGAACCGGCATTCTAGACGGTGGTGGAATCGAAGATTGTGCGGGCACAGAAGCGGAATCGTCGCTTGGGGGAGCTGCCGGGTTGGTGGGGAGAAGAGAGGTCGAGGAGGTCGGCGTGGCCTTGGAGAGCCGGCGGTTGCGAAGGGACATGGAGTAGCGGGGTTATAAGGCTGAGGTGGCGGGGTTAGGAAGGAGCTTGCGTCTGCGCGGATGGTTCGGTTGGTCGCGAGAACCGGGTGGGGTGGATAGGTCTACTGACGCGGAAGGAGAGCGGAAAGTTGGAAGATCCGGGGCGTGATGTGGATAGACATGCGAGGGTTGATACTAGGGTCTGAATCGACGTGGGAACTTGTGCAGGGGGTTTAACGGGGGGATGGTTGAGATGATGGGGGATTTCATTCTCAAGGGGCTGGAGGATGGTAGCTGAATGTGGTTTTGCTGGCCATTGTAATGTCTAACCGCGCAGCTGGACGGTTGTCACCCTAGCTTGAGATGCGAGGTCATGCGTCTGTGGCCATTTGAGGTGGTGGATAAGTACGGTACGAGTTCATATTCGTATAAGTGCCGACGTCATCCCAGAGGATGGCGCGTGTGACAGGGGTTATCCGATAAGACTAGATAATCGTCAGCCTTGCATGGAATATCACAGCCTTGTTGTTTTTTTGCGACAAACGTCATAACCAATACACTCCCACACCAAACGTTAATTTAATAGAATCGCTGTTTTCCAATCCACACGACCAGTAATAATGTCATCACCACCACCGCCATCATCGCCGCATAGCTTCTACTCCATCCCCCACAGCCGCAGCCACTCCCGCTCACCAACTCCCAAACAGTCAATAACGCCTCCCCCACGAAGTCCACCACGTCCCAACTTCCGCCCGCAATTCACACTACACGGCCACCAAGGCCCACTAAGTCAAATTCGCATCTCACCCAATGGCCTATACATAGCGACGTCCTCTGCCGACGGCACCCTCAAGATCTGGTGCGCGCGAACCGGCGCCCACCAAACCACCCTCACCGGCCATCTTGCCGGCGTCAACTGCGTAGCATGGGCGCCCGACAGCCGGACTCTCGCGAGTGGCTCTGACGATAAAGCCATTCGTCTGTGGGATCGCGTGACGGGAAAGCCGATGTTGACGGCGCGCGGGGTGATTGCCGCTGGCATGGATAACGGGCGGAAAGACGGGGAGGCAGGGAGAGGCAAGTTGAGGGTTATGGAGCCGTTGTTAGGTCACCATAATTATGTCCACTGTTTGGCGTTTTCTCCAAAGGGGAATATCATTGCCAGTGGAGGGTACGATGAGGCGGTCTTCTTGTGGGATGTGCGGGCGGGGCGGTTAATGAGGAGTTTACCGGCGCATAGTGATCCCGTATCAGGGATTGACTTTTCACCAGATGGGACGTTGGTGGTTAGTTGTTCAACAGATGGTCTAACGTAAGTTCCACCTTCATTCTAAATCCCCACCACCCGAAAACTAACAAGATATCTCTCCAGCCGTATATGGGACGCCACAACAGGTCAATGTCTTCGTACCATGGTCCACGAAGATAACCCCCGGGTATCCAACGTCCTATTCTCTCCCAACGGTCGATACGTCCTTGCCTTTTCCCATGATAACTGTCTCCGCTTATGGGACCCCGTAGCCGGCACGCCTAAAAAGACATACCAAGGGCACGCGAATACGAAATATGCACTTGGCGGGTCCTTTGGCGTTCTTACTAGACCGCGCCGTAGGTCCGTGGTACAAACTGCAGTAGAGGGCACGGGCGATGTGGAAGAAGTGGCGTATATTGCTGCGGCGAGTGAAGATGGTGATGTCGTATTCTGGGACGTTAAGAGTAAAGTTGAAATTGGGCGGGTTAAGGCCCATGATGGGGTTTGTATCTGGGTAGATGTTTGCGGTGATAGTCTGGTCACTTGTGGCTTAGATGGGACCGCTAAAGTATTCAGACATACTGCCAAGATTGAGGAGTCTGATTCGGGAGACGTTCGTAGTCTCTCGTGTAACCAAGATGACGATGACGACATAGACATGATTGATTTGGTCCCAACAGATCACTTTGGTCAATAGAAAGGTCAATCCGTGGATTAATATATTCGCATGTTAAACAAAAAACCATGATTCATCATATCCCATAGACTAAGTAATACCAACGCTTTTACATCGTTTCCCATCCTCCGTTATTAACCTCGGCTTCCAACTTACGTCCTACGAAGCTGGGAATGCCCTGCGTCAAAAAGGTGTGACGCAACTTGTCATATCTCTCCTTGTTGAGCGTCAACTGGCGACCATGACGTAACCCCATGTCCGCCTCGCCGTACCGGTCAAGGTAAGGTGCTTGGGAAAAAGATCCGGACCGGCGGAACAGGTAGAAAATCGAGCACTTGCGGATGTTCAGAACCATGCCGATAGTACGTTGGCACCTGTGAAATTGTTAGTTAACTTGTGTGACAAATACATTTGATGTAGCAAAACTTACTTGAACATATGCTGCTGTGCGCCTCCAATAGAACCAACATTTGGAATGGTCTTCAGGCAACAAGTACTCTGACCACAGAAAATCTCGCCACAGATTAAACACAAGGCAGCATCAATAATATCCTTGCCACTGGTAGGACACTTGCGTCTGGTAGCCTCTTCAATCAGCAAATCAAACTGCTCGGGCAAGCCAATAAGTTCGACAATGCCCGGGTGAGCAAGACCCATAGGCACATTCTTTGTCCCAAGTCTAACCATACCAAGTGGCTCTTCGGGGACAAAAGCCGGTGTGTACATGACTTGGTGTTCAACCCAGCTCGCGACAAGCGAGTAAACCTGGGGGTTCCAGCCAATTGACTCGGCGTGTGGAAGAATAGCACCAAGCATGTTATCGAAATCCGGAACCAAAAGAGCCTCAGTAAGACGGGTAAGTTCGTCTGAGTTGTGATCGAGAGCTGTGAATTCGGAAAAGTTCACGCCAAACTTGACATGCATCAAAAGCATGGTCTTGCGGAGGAAAATCAAGGCATATCTCTTGACCATCTCGTAAACATCTTCCAATGTGGCGCCTTGGAAACCAGCGTTCTTCTTGGCAGACTCATCGTCCGAAGTGTCAGCAGTGCTAGGCTTGATCTGAGAATCGAACGTCATTTGCATGAGACGCTCGCAGAACTGACTGAACTGGTCCACTCCCTCGGGGGTTTCGTCAAGAATTTCACTATAGACAAGCTCCATCCACCGCTCACTAGGGATGCTACTGCGAATGTGGTGCACGGCACGAACAATCTCAATGAGATAGCAAAGACGAATCAGATGGGCAATCTCAACACCTTGAATCTCCGACAGACAATAAGCATAATCGGTCAAAAGCACAAAACCATCTACGCTTAGAACTGGCAGGATTGACGTGTCATCGCGTGCCTCGGGATACTCGCGGATGAAAAGCTGCTTGTGTTGTTTCTCTGCTTCAGCCATGAAATGGCTAGAAACGGCGTTTTCTCCACCAGACCGCAGACCACCAATAGTAATGTATGTCTGCGCAGTTTCGGCCAAAACCTTTAGGTAGGTCATGGCAGTGTCTGCTACATTGGTGTTCAACATCCATGTAGGATCCAGTCGGTTCCCCGGAGCTCCTCCCTGCTGTGGTCCCAAACCACGCTGTTGGATCTCGACAGCAGCGATCGAAAAGGCTACTGACCGAATCAAAGTATCGTTGTAGCTAACGTCATTCTCCCACGAGACACTCTTGCCGGCAGGGAAGTCCTGAGCTCTCAAGCTTTGGTCCATACGACTGTAGACCTTAGAGAGCTCACCCAACATCATGTTTGAGCCCGCTGGAAGAGGTGTCGGGGTCGTGACAGCGGCGACAGCCCGGAAGGCAGGCTGGATATCTGACGAGAATGCACCATCCGCACTAGACGACGGCTCTTCAGTTGGGTGCACCAAAGAAAGTGTTTCAATGGACTTTTCCGCTAGTGGGAGAACAAACGTGTCCGTGCGGTTCGTGAGGAACTGCTTCAAACGACGCTTCACCTCCTGGTCAGCTTGGTCGCCCCGGTAAAACGGGTTGGTCGCCTCTTTCTCAACAAAACTCTCCAACTCAGTGATCGGCTCCAACACACCAGGATAGGTCTCAGTCCGTGGCTTCCAAACAATTGGCACAAAGGTGTTGGCCAAGGCCTTGCATAGGGGACAAATAAACTCATAACGCGAGATCTGTTCCGGGTGGTGGCGCGCGATCTGGTGGGTGTGACGGCGACGGGCAGACTGCCAATAAGTACGGAAGCAGTCGAGATGCATCAAATGACCACAACTGGTAGAGACCGGTCCTGGAATTGTCTGGTCTGCCGGGAAGCCCTCGCCAATGGGGATCGATTCGGCCTCATTGGATGAATTAATCTGTCCACGCGGGAGCACCCGACGGCCGGCAATTCCGAACGGCTTCGTACGGTCATACAGACGGTCTAGACTAGCAGGAGTATCCTGAACTTCCTGAACCCAATCGGCCCGCTGTAGATTTGTCGTGCGTACAATACGGGTCTCGTTGAACAGAGAAAACGTACCATAAATCTTCTTATCGTCAGTCTTCTCCTGGCACTGGAGGCATGTGTCCGATGGGAACTTCCAAATGTGATCCATCGGGCTTGTTTTATTGTCCACCTCGGCATCGCCCATCTCCTCGTCGTCATTATCCGAGTCCCAGTCCAAATCCGACTGCTTCACCATAAACTCAGCCTGTTGCTTTCTGAACTGTGCCATAATGCGCGCCTGCTTCTCTGCCGCCGCGGCCTTTTTGCGTGCACGCTCTTCCTCGGCATTCTTCTCGGTATCCCCAGTGGCCTCGCTTTCCTGGGAGACTACACCCAATAGATTGGGCTTCTTCTCCTGCATGCGACGCAGAATGTGCTGTATCTTAATGTGCGATACACTGTGGTCGCGATCTTGTTGCAGCATTTTGAGAAGTGAGACAAGGGTGTTGTCGTCCTTCTTGTCAGAGTAAAAGGTACGGCCACGCGCAGACACAGCACGGAAAATAAAAGAGCTCTCATCGTCTGTCGTAGACTTGTCTTCTTCGACACCGATAAGCAAAAGGTGGAGAACAGTACTCATGAAACCATCCATGCGAGATTGTTGAATATCTGGTGTCTTTTGCTTGAAGTCAAGCGCATACAAAAGACAGTAGTAAAGGACTTGGACAAACATGCCCGTAGACGTGACCTCGGGAAGCTTCTGGAACGCACCCGTGGTAATTGGCAACAAGTTGGGCTGGTAGACAATCTCCTCGGCCTTCTTGGACAGCTCGCTAGCCATGGCCTGGCGGTATGAGTTCTCCGCATCTTCACGTTGGTTTCGGTTAAAGTTAATGTGGAAGATGTTGATCTCCTTCTTCAACTCTGGTTTGAGAGCAAACACATTAGGTTCGGTGCTACTCATATCTTTGATGTCCGTCATAGACTTCAATACCGTCTCGAACTGAGGCAGATCGGGGTAACGGTCAGACACACGGCTCAGAATCTCACTGTAAGCAAGTGGCCGGAGGCAAAGAACGTGGAGAAGATCACGACGCATCATCAACTCGGACGAGTTGTGAGTGTCACTGTTGGGAATAAGCAGCAGGCGATCTGAGAGAAGATGAATGATGAGGTGCACCATATCCTCAACCACGTCAAGATGCTGTGACTCGTCCTGGCCCGCAGAACGGAGTTCAAAGAAACCCTCCATGAACTTAGTCTGGCCATACCGATCAACGATCGTAGCCAGAACCAAACTGGGGTCACAAGTAACCAAAGCCGTCTGCAGAAGATGAAGATCACGCTGGTAACAAACGTCGCGCATAGTAACGCCACGGTAAGTTCCAGCCTGATGCCGCAAACTGATGCCATTGCGCACCCACATGTTGGTCTTGATCTGGGAAATCCAGGCACAGACACGAATGGGGAAGTCATAGACGGCCATGAGAAGCGACTCGGCACTCATATTGTCAAACTTTCCACGATGAAGACGAAGGGTGCCCATCAAAGACTCGTCGGCTGACCGGGCCGAAACCTCGTCGAATGTAAACGACAATTTGGCACGGAGTTCTTCGTTGCTCATGGAACAACCACATTCAACCAACCACGAAAGAGTGTAGTGCAGCGCATGGTGGAAACTAATGAGATCCGTCTCGACCACAAATTGCACAACCTTCTTACCTTCAAGTTCCGGAGCAAACTCAAAATCGCCGACATCCTTGAACGCCGTTTCTTGCGTGATTTCGGCCTGCTTGAATCTGATTCTCTCTGCGCCAATGCAGTGAAGAATAAGGGCCTTGGTGGTAATCCGAATGGCGTTTTGAAGGAGATGCATGTCCTCTGGCTTGATATCACGGAAGGCCTTGGTGAAATGGAAAGCCATACGGTTAATCTCGCGAGTGACCAGTGATGCCGTTATCCAGGTATCTGTCTCATACTCAACATGTTCGCCCATAGCGCGCTTGTTTGGTCCAATTCCCTGGTGTAATTTGACAAGGTCAAGGAACTGCATGAGGTAGCGAGGTTCTTCCCGGAGGCACTTCTGGACATGAGGGGTCTGGAACAGATGCTTAAGATCCATATAGAAATGGTACATGCGGCGGTTGGTTACGGAACCGCTATCAAAGGCCAAAGTGGCATCACCGTCAACTTCCCATGGGTGGCTAACCTGCCGAGTAGTGAGGAAAGAATAAATGATAGCGAATAGATTGGTGAGGAAGTTTGCTTTTTCAACAAGATCGGTAGTGATAGTGGCCGTTGTGAACATTTGCAACGAAAGACTAATGATGGAGTGATCTGGCTCGCGGTCACCAACAAGATAAAGTTGAGCCAGTATAGTATACTTGGCAGCAAACCGGCGCCCAAGTACGCGCTTGAACTCAGGAACAGTGACAATAGTCGAGATGTAGAGACTACGAAGTCTGTTACGCATGTCTTTCCACATACGCAAATCGTAAAGAATAAGCCAGTCCAGGCGAACCGGTTCGAAGACATTGTCGGCAACAGACTGCTTGCTGTTTTCGTTGTACTTCTGCGGTCTCGTCTTCCAGTATTTGCCTGCCCGTTTCCGGGCCTTCTTTCCAAGTCCAGGCGTGGTTGGGATTATGCCGGGTTGCGGTTGCTCGTTGCTAGTGATTACCGGGTCCGCAATATCAACTTCGGATGGCGTAGCATCCCGGCCTCTAACCTCACCACCGACCACACGGGCCACCACGTTGTTAATAGCAACTTCCCCGGGTGTGTCGGTGTCTGTGGGAACCACGCCAAATACGTCCGCGTCAACAACATCACCATTTCCGAGGATAGTTGGAATATCGCCATCTTCTTCACTGGGATCTCTCATTGGTGGAGGCGGGGGGACGGGCTCCTCCGGATCATTGTCTTCGCCCTCATCCTGCATGTCCGTATCGTCGTCGTCGTTTTCATCGAATGCCTCTTCTAGTTCTTCTTCTGGTACTTCGAAATCGATGAACCCTTCGATTGATTGGTCGTCGTCGCTGTCTGGGCCTTCGGCAACAACTCGGAAACGACCAGCGCCGAATCTCTCTTGAAATGCTCGTAACAAGTTAGTACTAAGCGCGTTACGTTGTTCAATCTCGTTGGCAATCATATCCTCATCCGAAATGTCGCCAACAGTTTTATGGCTAGCACCACTTCCTACATTCCATGGCTTCAACACCTGCTCGCAGATTGTCCGAAGCAAAAAGGAACCATGTCCACCAATGCTGCAGCCTGCGATGTCTTGCAGCCATTCGACCATTGTGGCGCACATCTGTTCACGGAAAGTGTCGCGGGCAGATCGGATTGTGACCGTCACCCGAATCTCCTCCAACTTTTTAGCCATGCGCAACAATTTGTCAATATCCTTATCATACACCAAGATACTACGGCCAATTCCGTCTGTCTCAATGGCATGTGCATGTGCTTCGGGCGTTCTTTTTTTACAGGCCCGACTAATTTGGTCTTCGACATCACGAAGTGTGTGCTTCTCATCGTTCCAAATAATGAGGCAGAATAGGGTTTCATCCACTGGTTTATCAGACAAAGACTCATCATGGTATGGTGGATTGGTGAATCGTGACAACTGCTCATCTCTCAAGATGGTTTCCCGGGTCTTTTGAGCACGAAGTTGTTCTGGTGAACACGATATGACATCGCAGATATAGTCAAACACGCAACCGATAGTCATACCGATAGCTGCCTGGAATGGTTCGGGAAGGGGCTCAGGCTCCGGCACTGATTGACTGGCAGACGGGTCTAGAGCGTGAATTCCACAACAAAGTTCACGCTTCCACGCTTCAGTATCTCCACAGTCGCAACATCCCATGTTCCCTTGTGAGATGATGATGCGAACATGGTGGCCTTTGTGGTCTGTAGCATGGAAACACCGGCTACAAAGACAACAAGTATCGTCCAAACTACAATCACGGCACATGTAGCTAGCCTCGCCGGCCTTCAGAATATGACCGCACCGTTTTCCGCGCGCCGATTCAAGGTATTCTGTGCCTTCTTCGGCGCCTTGTGACTTCTTCATGGACAGGTCCGCCGGTATCCTGTTTGGAAAGAGCAGGTCTTCATACTCTTGTACTGCGCCAGCCATAGACATGAACAAAGTCTTCTTGAGGTTGCGGGCGACATCTCCGTTGTAGGTGAATTTGAAGTTGTGCGGCATGTTGAGAAGGTACTCGCGGAGTTGCCTCTCGCCCATTGACTGGGCCGGAGCGGCCTGGTTTTCCATCGTAATTTTCGGTCTCGTTATAAGACGAAGACCGTAAGGATGTCACTTAAGCAGTAGAGTAAAAGGGGGTATAATAAGGGGTATTCGAGTAAAAACACTTTGCAGTGGTGGAACAGAAGTATCTCAACCTAGGCTGCTTCTGTTGAGAAACTCGTGATGGTAGTGAAGTTGAGAAAGGAGTACCGGTATTCTAGTCGCGATAATCCGCAAACTGATATGATAGGAATCAGATATGTATGACGGCGTAATAGTAGGATACAATGAGATCGTAGTTCCTACTCGACAAAAACGTTAGCCATCTGAAGAGTCTACCATATACGCAAACAATAATCGCGGGGTAGCGTCGTGATCCCCCAGTCGCATTGGCTCAGCTACGTAACAGCTTCAGCTTACCCTATCTTGAACGACAGATGCTGACAAACTTACAATTCCAGTATGCGGCAATAATTTAAACAGCCAGCGAACAGAAATTAGGGAAATAGAATCGTTCTAGCGAAAACTAAATAAGCGCTGGTGATGAACCAAACGGCGCCAGAATGATGAGGAAGTTCGATGGTAGCAAAAATATCCGATGGTTATGTTGGATTGTATGTAGGACCCAGCTAACCGCCTAAATGACGATTGCTAGCGAATTCTAGCGGGGTTATTGTTCGGTTTCGATCCACTGGACAAGGCTGTCTGTCAGTCAAAAACAGGCCTAATCCAAGAAACCTGTACAGCGCCAGCTCAAGCAACAAGTGAAAATGCGGAATTTACGGGTTTGTAGCAATTCGGCAATCACGATCGTTCATTCTTTTGATGCTCTTGCCCATAAATGCGGGGGGAAGGAACTGCAGAAAAAGGCATTGGCTACACCGCAATATGCGTTTCGCCTATTAACCAGTAAATGCTAGTGGGCCGTGTTCCCCTGCGCCTGCTATTTACCCGCAAAAGACATGACGGCTGTATACCGCACTCTACGATCACTTGTACAAACATAGGCTTAATCAGGAAGGTGTATTCATGTGACAGTAATGGGTTCTACATTTGCTTATCAATCTTTCAAGTTGCCGAGATCGTGAATGCGTAGAATTACGCCCTTTGGCCTCCCTTGCCTGCCACATCAGTGTATGGTCAATGTGGCGCATGAGTGAAAAGACCAGTCGCCTCGTCATCAGCCAAGAAATACCCACGATCCGAGCTCCCCATTGTGGATACCGATGTACACGCGCCAACATGATCACAGGTCATATAGAATAGTAGATTTTCGCTCTCTGAATATAATGGTACAAGTACATAGACGCCTAATGATTAAGAAGTAGCTAGAAAAGAAATGCTTACTCCTCGTCACCGCCCTCGATGTATCTGTGGCGGATGTCCTTCCATTGACGCTATATATGATGTTAGTTATCCCATGTTTCGTCTGATATTTAATCATGTGCAAACTTACGCCACGGTTGTAGTTGTCCCAGACAGAGTCCATGGTCTTGTTGTAGCCACTACAAACAGTTAGTCTTATATATCGATACCTATGAAGTTACCCCACTATGTGACAAGAGATGCCGTGCGTCATTATATGACAAACACATGGTATTCTCATCACATTATGGTCCCCTCAAATCCCAATCCATATACGTACAGCTCGAAAGCGAAACCAGCGGCGAAGACCGAGGTCAGCATGAGGAAGTTGGTGCGGAAAAGCGAGCTATTACAATAGACGTCAATATTACCGTCCGCGGGGTTCCGATATGTACAGCTAGACAATTGTTGGATGTTGCAAGATGTTGGTCCGTCCGGAGGTGGCAAGCGAGGAACAAGTTCAAGAATACGCCGGATGATGTACTGAGAGTCGAAAGATACTGTCGGTCGTCGTTGCAAGAAGTTCTTCTCTTGTGGAACCCAAACGCGGAATCCAGTTTGACGTAAACAAATTCGTCCGAATGTTCTTACTGCCGTAACCGTAGTAGTCCGAAAGTTCGGTAGATACTCTCAATAATTCCTGGATGTGGCTGACACAGGCGTTCCGGATCGTTTGCCGAGTATATGCAGGGTCGTTGTCGCGGTATCATCGTTCATCGGTATCCGTCCATCCCATCCGGCATTCGGCAAGTCGTCCTCCGTCGCGTAGTCACCCCCACCCCATTCCAAGACCACAAACCACCCTCCAACATCCCAATTATTCCAATTGTTCTATCCGAAGTCGATTTATGCAAGTCGCTTACCCGTAGAGAGCGTTAACCAGAGACTACATCGCCACAGCAAAATTAGCATTCCCATCCTCGGCTTCCCACGTTATCGTCCCTCGCAAAGTACAGGCTAACGAAAACAACAAAACTACTCACCATCTTGTCGGATTTATGGTTCAAACTAACGAATCAAATATGTATATGCCAAAGCAAAAAAAGCGGAAGGAATCAAGCAAAAGGAGGCTATTCTCAACTGCCATTCTCCCGAACAGGCCCGTCAGAGAATTGGGTCAATTCCCCGTCGTTACCGGATCGCAGTAGCGTCACGTGATTAATATATGGGGCCTCAGGCCTTCAACAGCCAACCACAGGCTCCAGATTTGAATGCTACGGTGGATTTTGACCAATGAGAAAACAGTATTCCATGGTACCCTAGCGCCGTCTCTGACTAGGGTTATGATGGGCAGGGAGGTAATGCGTTGATAATCTGGACAAAATGCAGTAAAAGTGCATTTATGTGCCAACAGAAGGGTACTTTTATGGTTCTCTTCGCATCAAACAGCTGACCGAAGCAGGACGTATCCAATCCTACTGAATATCATGTTGTCCGGCCTTTAGCCCGCCCGTTATCGTGGCCTTTATCTTGCCGCACTGTTTCGCACTGTGCATGGTCGGTTATCTGGCACTACTCACACAGTATCACGGCGTGGTCTGCACTGTGAGTTGAATATGCTTAGTCATCTGGGTTGTTATACCCTAATGAGAGATCCACGTGCTGATGTGTTATACTCCTAGGGCTATCTCTACGGATATCCTCTCTCAGTTGTTTGTTTTGCTCTTTGCCGTTCCTGTTTTTTCCAGAGGCCGAAGGGGAGCTATCTTACAAGCAGTCCGATAGTGCGTTGCACTGGGCGTGAGTTTTTTGGTGTATCTGGAGGCTTCGCATAAGTGGCGCTGAAAAGGCAGGGCAGAGGTTATTCGGAGGACACACAGAACTACTGGGTAACGGGCCGCTGGACTCGAAAACTAGATTCTTTTAGGGTTATAGCGAGGAATAAAGACACATCAATCAATCAATCAATTATACTCCTAGGGTTGGTGCCGGCATATGGCGTCATAGGGGACATGACTCGTGATATCCAGAGAATATGAGGCTCAAAACTGGACTGACATCGCTCTTATCAACACTGGTTTACTCTGTACTTCATCTATTATTCTGCCGTAACGTAGCTCGCTAATTCGTTTCAAAAACCGCTGATCTTCGCCAGTAACGCTAAACCACCTCCTTACAAAAACGTAAATCATCGTCATCGCGATCACAAGTGTGAGATATGGTGTAATCTCCTTTATATACTGTTACCATGTTACATCCTCTCCTTCTAAATATATCCTCGTTACAACTTGCCCTCTACTGCTCTTCGTTACAACCATCTCCATCACCCAATTCGAGAATTCGACCACCCGTAGGGTTACTTATACCCTGTCACATTGCACTACCTCACCGACCTCTGGGCAAGTCAATATGCCGCAGTGATTCCGTCGACCCCCGTCACTTTCTCCAACTGAAGACGAACATGTGACGTCCGGGATATGACCGGGCGAGAATTTGATAACTTTGAATGAGCTTAGAGTATATTGTTCTTCGTTTATGTATATTTAGTGTAGGTTATACAAAATGTTCAATGTATGTACAGACATATCTTTCTCCTCATACACCACGCACGCACGCACACAACATGCATCTAAACGCGTAACTAACAAGTCCAGCCCCACCCCGAAAACGACCTCCGTCTCCGTCTCCACCGCGCCCGCTCCGTAGTCCTCACCCCCAATGAGTAAGTATCCCAATACCGCCAAAGCACCACATATGTACTAACTAAACTCGCAGGCTAATCGAGGTACGCGCGGCCCAGCGCACATTCGAAGGCGCGTACATGCGCACTGCCATCAGCCAGTTTTCCTTCTCCCTCGTTATTCTTAAGGTGTTCACGAGCGAGTTCTATGCGATTGGGGCGCTGTATAGTGTCTATGGGGCGGCGGTGTTGTTGGTGGCTATTTATAGGCGGTATGAGGGTAACAGGCAGTTCTTCCGAGAAGAGGATGCTGAGGGTGCGGTGCGGAAGAAGTTTAGAACGGCGGGAGCAAGTGTGGGCATGTTGACGGGGTTAAGTTTGGGGGCATATATTTGTCTGATTGTCTTGACATGGCGGTTGAGGTAAGGCAAAGTTTGTTATATCATACATACATCATTGGCACATTTCTTTTATATATCACAGTTACACATTGTTTTTTGAAGAGTTGTACTCTATTATTAACGAGATACATCCTGTACATGTCGCCCTGAACTACTCTGTCAAAGAAAAACCACCCAATGTGGTTTGGTCGCTAGAAAAAGGCAAAAAGGAGGTCACCCAAAGGCAACGAAATCGATGATAAACCCAACGCCGTAAATGCTAAAAACTTGGTGAAAAAAAGCAGGAATCGTTTGCGACCGGCCGTGAAATTATGTGTAAAGGAAAATCAAAACGACGAAGGTATAATCCAACATTCCAATGCCAAGGTAAAAGAAACACTGAGAGGATCTAAAAGAACAAAAGAACAAAATGCAAAGAGCCCATTGTGATAAAACCTGAACGCCGAGAGTAACTGAAGCCCGTGGTTCAGTTTAGTTGAGAACACCCTTTGTGTGGGTGATGTCGAATGATATAAAAACCTCAACCATGTAGCTGACCAAGGCTATCAGACAATTAAAGAACTTAAAAATAGCAAAGGTATGAGTGCATGAGGGCATGAAAAACAAAGAAAAACAAAGTGATGAGAAACGGCCGTGGAGTCTCATGGCGGGCCACCGAGGCCATGTATGTACTTTTGAAAAAACAAAACATCCAGCAACAGCAAGACAGAGCATCAGGGGACAGAACAGTTCAGGAAGTTCAGCACGTTTAAAGAGCACCCGGGACGGGGGCTTGGAACTGGGAGAAATCGAGGAACCGAGAACCCATAGTAGTGGTGGGGGGGACGTCATACTGTGGTTCAGGTGCAAGGCTAATGCCACCCATCCAGTTGCCGGAGGTAGGATCTAAGGGCACGAGGGTCGGGTCTACCATATCCATAGATGCAACAACAGACGGCATAAAGGCTGGCATAGTGGCAGACACGTTGAAAGCCACACCGCCTTGAAGCGACATGTCATTCGAGAGGGTATTAGCAGCCATAGTAGCAGTCAATGGGTTCACATAGTTGGGGTTCACAGTGGAAGCCTCGTATGTGAAATTCGCGTTCGAGTCAAAAGAGTGATGACGCAGGTCGTTGGTTGGCGATGAGTTGAGAGTGACCTGGCCACCAGCTGATTCAGACGAAATCTGAACGTTGCGGAAGTCCATTCCCTGGGCAGTGGAGCCACTGGATGCTCGTGAAACAAGGCCGTCACTGCTACCGGCTACTGCGTTCATACTGTCCGTGGAAAGAGCGCGAACAGGAGAAATACCCATCAAGCTTGTCTCGCTAACGAGGTTGTCAATGACATTAGTGCCTCTCCGGCCAACCATGTTAGCACTCATAGCAGCGTTACCCATAGGCCCAGGCAAAAATGCGTTCGAAGGAGAGGACTCCATGGCAATGTTATCAAAACTACCGACGACCTGGGTAGTGGGCGATGGGGAGCTGTCCATGCTGCTAGTTCTGGTGGTAGGCACAGAGAACTGAGGGAGAGCTGTAGCCTGCATGTTGGGAAGACAGTACTGGGGAGTGACAGTGCTGACATTTGGCAATGGAACGAGTGGAATCATGTTTTGTGGCAGAGCTCCAACAAACGGAGTCTGACCGGCCAAGTGGTTGTTCTGGGGAGCCCCGTTGACCTGGAACTCAACTTGCGGAGCCATGTTGGCGTGGGCAGGAATAGGCTGGCCTTGGGCAATCCAGTTTTGGCTGGGTGGAGCAGCTAGGCCTCCGACCCAAACTGGCTGAGCAGAGGGGTTCTGGTGAACAATTTGCTGCTGGATCTGTTGAGGAGATGTCTCCCACGCAGCTGGCACGGTTGGCTTGTGCACTTCAGGTGCGTGAGAATCAGGCGGCTGATCATTGGCGGCAGGCAATGAGGAGCGACGACGGTTGCGCTTAGAGGTGGATCTACCTCCAGAAGTGTCGTCACCGTATGAGCAGGTGCGCGACAAACTAGAGCAGCTGTCACATTTGTCCGGATGCTCCTCGGGCTTGGTGTTGAGGCAGCGGATCTTGCGACGGCGGCAATGGTCTATAATACACACAACTATGTTAGTGATATGTTTATCACAGTGGTATAAGAGGAATTAAACTTACTGCAAGCTTGTGACACGCGGTGGTATCCAAGTTTGTTACGCTGGCGGGCGGGAGGGCGAGTTGATGCACCCGTAGCAGTGACGTTCGCGTTATCGCTAGACGAAGCTTTCTTCGCAGCAGGGGCTTCAACCGGGGCTTCGGCGGCAGCCAAAGTGGCATGATCTTTTGAAGCAGCGGGGGGCTTGGTCTTGGTGGCGACAGCAACATCGGCCCCTACATGCTCGGAGGGACCAGCCATTTCGGGGTGAAACTGAGAGGGTTGTGGCATACTACAGCCGACAGTGTTGCGAAACTCTTCTTGAACCCTCTGGATACTGAGGGCGCGATGAGGGTTCTTAGTCTCCATTTTGAAGAGGGTGTGTTTGTTTGATTTTCAAAAAAGCTTTCTGAGTGCTGAGTGCAGTTGAATGAGATGCTGAATAGCCGACTAGCGAAAGGGCAAGAAGGGAGTTCTTGTCGGCACTGAAAGCACAGGACTAGAATAAGAATGTTAGAATTTGATAATCTTCAATGTGTTCGCTATTAGAGAGAAATGAGTAGATTTGAAAGAAAAAGTGAACCAAAGAAACCGAAACATAAAACGTTTGCTAGTAGCGAGGTGGATGAGATGGTGACACAAGCTTCATGAAAAAAAAATGGCAAATAATAAAGAAAAAAAAAACAAAGTTGGCGCGGGGAATGTAATTGATATTCATCAACAAGTCTGGGCAGCTTTACCCGTGATTCAATTCCCAAAGAAATTACTGCATATATACATGGACTTGATGCGCAAATGCGGAGAAGTATTCGACATTCATTGAGTACAGCCGCGGGTTGCCATGTGAAGTTCCAAGACACTGTCCGATAATACTGTAGGGGAGGTATGTTTTAGAAAAATAAAAGAAAGTAAAGAAAAAAGGGAGATGAAGAGAATCAAAGAGACAACGGCGCTGTATGTCTGTATACTGCGTCGTATAGGCAAAGACGATGCGACATAGTTCCAGCTGCAGGTCGAAAGAAAATTAAACTTCTGATTTCCTAGTTGCCGGGAAATGCGGGGAAGCTACTGAACGGGGAGCGCCGCTTGATCGGAAATAAACGTGAAGGAAACTATGATTGAAGAAGTTGTGCGAAATAGAGTTGTACTTACTAAAAATGGGGTTTGACGAAAAAAAGTCGTTGAAAAGTTGATCGAGGATATTTTTTGCAAGTTTTTCGATGAAGAAGAAAATAAGAAAGAGTATACCAAATCAATAGCGAACATGTATTAACAAGTCGTCGATTTACTAGTGGTAGACTGCAGTTTAGATGGTCAAGACTAGTTCGTTAAGAAAACGACTGGAATACCCAAGACAGCTAGTTGGTAACTGCTGCTACAGGTGCGGGCGTAGGATTTGGTAAAATCGTGTGCGCAACTTTGAAAGCAAAGGAATGGATAACAAGACTCTATTGGTTGCAAGAAACTTCGACTTAGTCTCGTGCTGAATTGAATCTGATATCGATAGCTGGTTGGATTTCTATGATGAATTGAACTGGATGTGTGAACCCAAAAACTATGCTGGAAGAACGATGCAGGTGATGACGTGAGAGAGTCGATATAAAGAAATAACCAGAGTGAGAGAGACAGATTGCGATCTAGGTAAAGTCGAAATGTAGGAAAGGCGCAAGTAGATTAATGTTGGAGAGCAAAGAGTAAAAAGAAGCAAGTGAATATGTGTAGACGGACTCTATAAGTATCAATGTATGAACAAGTGTTTGATATATATGCCAACATGTATGAGAGAAGAATGGAGCACAGAGGAGAGCGGGCAAACCAAGTCCTTTGTAGTTACGGCGCAAAAAAGGAAATCGTACAAAGATGTCATCCAACTCTAGCAAGGAAGAGAGAGCTCCAGGCGCAATACCCGAACCAACAACGTATACACACAGACTAGTTTTGCAGAGTAAAGGCGAGCTGGGATGGGGCCAAGTGAGAGTGAACAGTAAAAAAATAATACGGTGGGGGGTGAACATAAAATATTGTGAGGGGGTGAAGATTAAGTCTTCTCTCATTGAAGGGATGGATTTTGGGGCGTGTGTATGTCCTTTCCTATGCTGTTGGACTCTGCTCAACTCCCGAGAGGGATTGATGATTGAAAATACCAGGCTATCAATTTGTGAATTTTTTCTATCGTAACTGTGATTTTCTTCTTTAACTCTGCAATTACCCGATTTTGGGTGTAATAGAACAGTCTTGACATGTATCTGCGCGTCTCGGGAAGTTGAACAAAAGTCAACTGGCTGGCGGGAGAAAAACATGCAAAGATGCCATGTAACTATGTTGAAGCAACGATGTGGGGTGCGCTGTGTGTGTGTCTGAGTGAAAGAATGTATGTATGTATCTGTGTGTGTCTGTAAACTGTCATGGGTTCGACGACAGACATGGGGGGGGCGATAGAAGGTCGTGTCGTAGCAAAAGAAGAGGGGCGTGCATGCAATCAGCTTTTCAATGTACATACATACAAAAAGAAAGGGTGGACAGACATGCTTTCTTAACTTTTGTGGATTTCAGGGTTCCCTTCCATCCATTCATGAAAACATCTGACTTTACCAAAGGGAGGTATCTGGCTGTTTGGTACGTACACTACTACTCTACGTATATACGGACATAAGAGCCAGCGTAACATCTCGGACCCGCTCGACGGAACAGGACCGAACGCCCCGACGGTGCGTACAAATACAAAAGTAATGCATCATCACTAATCCACGCACACGTCATGTTTGCATCGATCTATGATGTCAGTTGATATCACCCAAAGGGATACTCCACGACCAAAAACCCGGCGACACCACCGCTGTACATCCGTCTAACCCCGGATTCGTGTAGTCCCCAAAATCAACCTGACAGGGCTCCACCGCCTGTCAACGACGAGGATTCGGGTAACCCCAAAGGAGGTGATGAGAAAACGACAGAATGAGAGAGAACAGGAGAATAACTTGTGATAGACACCAGCTTACTGGGATATCCGAAAAGCCTTCCGATGAACCATGTGCAGAAAGTGTTCTTGCAGGTTGACGAGTAATATTGGTGAAGCATGACTATGAAGTTTGGAACATGCATAGGGTTATACACACAAACAAGGGTTTGGTGATGGAGAACAAAAGGTTGGATACACCACCAAACTCGAAACTGAAGTGCATGAAACATTCTGATCAGGGACATCCGTCACTATGCTTGTCATATATGATTCTAGATTTTCTTTATTTGTTGCATTGAAGGGAGCACCAAATGTTTAAATAATTGACACATCGCGCTCTTGGTAAAATGGCGGTATTGCCACAACTTTGATACGGTACATTAGACCTCAATCATCAAGAGTTATGCATACCGGCGACGGCGTCTTTTTGTAATACCTCGAGATTATTTCAGTGCTATGTTGAAGTCAGAATTTCCTTTGTTCTGCATGCAGTCATGTGCATATATCTACAAAACTGATGTACTCGAGCTGAGGTATTAAAGTGATGTCTCGCCTATCTTTGTCCGATGCTTCCGATGTCCAGGACTAGCATATACAGGGTAGCATTTGATATCCATCGCGCAACTGATTATAAAATCAAAAGTACGCCGTTGAACGTGGTAGTATGTAAAAGACTATTTGTGATCTGTGTCACACTGAGAGAGGGGGCCGCTGCACCTTCTACGGAGTTATTGAATCATGCTTGTGTGATGACTGTCATATTAAGTTACTGATAATTACGATGAGAAACCGAACGTCAAAAATCAATGGATTGTCGTTGTCGTTTAAGGGTGGAACGTGCACTTTATAGCAAGGCAGGATATATCAAGATATGAACCAAGAAATCCCTTTCAGTATGTAGTAATAACCACGAACATTTTCACGTATGTACATACATATGTATGCATGGTTGGGGAGACCTCGAGAAAACTGCAACTGTAGGCCTTAGGGCCTATTGACCTATTGCATTGGCGCAACCATCACATGTTAAGCCCATGACGTGATCACTACTGAGCTATTGGGTACCAGTAAGCCGAATAGACAAGGTCCCGTACCAAGACTTGCACCCAAACTATCGCTGAGGCCCATCGGCCAAGGTTGTAATGTGGCTTTCAAAGCCTAACTAACATCCAGTTCATCATCACAATCATCAGCTTTCACATAAATATCCCAAGAGCCCAACATGTTTTGTTGCCAATTGGCTGCTCTTACAAATACTGACTTGTCAGGACATCGGTCAATGAAGTTTTCTCTTCAAAATGCGGTTCTATTTTTCACCGGTGCTCTTGGGCCTTTTTCTTCATACAGTGCTGATAATGACGAATGTCGACATGGATTTCAATGCTTTGTGAGAGGAACATGGGCCACACTCTAATGCAACAAGTATGGTAATCATGAGAGAAGAGAGAAAAGAAGTACATAGAAACTTTTGACGCTCGGGTTTTCTGTAGCTCGCTCAAGATAAGTAGTATCTAAACGACTAAGAAAGCGGGGAGAGCTTTTGTGGCTGAGCACCTAAACTAAGAAGAAAAGATGTAAACCCTATGCATGTATGTATGTATGTAAATGAATCCATCGCTGTGACGGGCCTAATGTCATGATGTTTGCATACATTGTATGGATTCTTCATCTACTCTAGACAATCAATGGCTATGGTTAACTACAGACCAATGCTGAAAACTCTGGCGAACTATTTTCACGTCACACGTGGAGGTCCAAGGCCTGCCCTGCAAACGTCAATTGAAAGTTTGAGGCCCAGGGGATTAGAGAATACGCCGAGCATGGTCTAATGTCCATCTTTATTGTCCCCTGCAGAAGTTTGAAAGCGAACGAAGAAAAGAGAAGATCACATCCAGATGTATCAGTAAACAAAAACCCGGAAAACGACTATCTGGGGAACAAGGGATTGGCTTGATGGTTGCTTCCTCATGGTTTTATCCATACTGCTTTTGATCACTGCTTTTGACCAAGTCGTTGGGTTCTAGGTTCGTCTATAGGGTATAGTACTACTATTTGAGTCTTCCCCACCTAAAGGCTGGATCGATCTAGCCACCGGCAAATTCGGTCTGGCCACCGGCCAATTCGACTCATGGATCAACAAGTTTGCAACGGGAAAGGGGACTGAAGATCTATGCTAGAACCCCTTACCCAGTAACAATTGTGGCAAATATCTTCCGACTTGACAAACTCAAGTCAAGCTTTGATGATTACATACCCTTAGTATCTCGGTCGTATCTATTCCGACTTCTACATACAACACCGGAAACCTATGCTACATACGTCATCTCTATCTGCCGAACTCCGGAAAAACTACACTATACTGTAAAACGTAAACGGGCTACCCCACTATTTTCATCAACAGCGTCCCCACAAGTTGGTATCAACTGACTCGTTGGCGTGAAAATCAAAAGTATGTAGGAGAAAACAACTCACCATAGCAATTCACGGGCCTAAGTGTCTCCATTTCTGGTCCTTATAACCGATGAACTCCCATTCCCACATCCATTTCTAAAGACACAGAAACCAGGGTCACAATGTGTGTTCAAAACCCAATTTTGTCATACAGCCAAATCAAAGCTCCATTTATGGGCGCAAATGGATTAACGGGGATAAACAACTTACCCAATTCGGCCCCTGTTTTTTCGTTTTTTTGGGCTTTTTTTTTCGCTTTCTTTCTCCCCACAATGGTAGTCGTAACCTCTCGGAAGGCGGCTATCCGGGCCACTTTTAAAGTGAGTGGCGATTACAGTAGCCGGTTTTCCTTGACATCTCTTTCACCAAAAAGTCGTGTAGAAATAGAGAAGACAGGAGTTACAGATGCCGCCACCTGCTGCGCCACAGGTTGTACAGAGTATATCCAGACATACGCAATTACCCGCCTTTGTACTTCATCGGGAGACTGGCGACTTCTTGGTTTCTGATGTCCGGACATGTAGTGGTAGTGGTGTCTATGTCTTTGTGTCTACGAATATCCTTGATACTTTTAGACAGAGGGTTTTCCCCGGCACTTGGCATTTGACAAACTGACATGCCTCCCCTGTCTGGCATGATTCAGTACCTTTGTATTGTAATCAACAATTCAACATCATGACAAGTTCGTCCTAAACGGGGGGCGATAGGTTTGCTGTGCCGTAATGCCGCTGTCGCGGGAAAAGAGGCCGGCCTTGTATATTATTAACGTCGGTACACCGTGGATGCGTGTGGCGCATTGCGGCCTCAAGAGCCTCGATACTAGTAACGGTTGTCGGATCCGAGCGTGTGATTGACGGCCTGTGCTTTTTTCTAGTCTACAACATCACACCACATCCCTTCCAAATGCACGAGTCAGTTGAGCTATCAAAGTTGATTACTAGATTACTCAACATTCATCCCACTTGGTCTCCCTGGTGCCCCACAAACCCCCGTTTCAAGTACCCTATAGTTCCCCACAGCTTGCCTGCCCTTCAGTTAGAGCCCCCGCCTCACAAACCTGACTCGCCGCATTTCACGCCAGACATGTGGAAGTAACGAACTTTGGCCACTTATAGTAAAATAGCCAAATTGGCTACACCTTTTCCAATTGGTCAGGCCGCACGAGTCAGGCACAGGAAACGAATTGGGCTGCTTTCGGACCCAGATAAAGGCCTAATCCGTCGTACACCCCTCTTTTTCCGGGCTCTAAGTGGCCGCTCTTCTATCACCGAAACTCCATGTTTGCCACCGCGGCGGAGCCTTGCCCCAGATACATACATCCAGAGGCCGCCCGGGGCTCCCGACTATGGCGATACGTTGCAGGTGCATGCGTCTCTAATCTGTGTACATACATCGCCCCGCTCTATCCAGACCCTTTGTTGTCGGCTTCGGACCCATAGAATGCATGCGTGTGACGTGACTGTTGCGGTAGATCCCTGGGTTGTCGATGCCGTAATGTCCTCTCCGGTGAGAGGGGTCCGCCGAACATCACGGGTGGACAAGGCTTGAGCCTGACTCGTGTGGTCTTGTTCTACAACCAGGGTGGCGTACCCACACTCTAGCCACTATGGGGATTGTTATTTGCCACACATTTACCAAGACTTGTAAAAAATCACCACCTGGCAGAAGATGCATGAATCAGTTATCGCTTACTGTTCTTGGGTTTATACTTTATTTACCATGCGGCTTTTACCATCCTTAGATACACGCCACGCCTTTGTTTCTTTCTGAACTGACTCGCCCTACATTCATGTAACATGACTCGTGTCGCTTTCCCAATTGTAACAAATCACACCACTGCTCCAACAGGCCAAGTCTTAGTTGGTATAGTGAAAGGCCTCGCTGGCGAGTCAGGTTCATCAGGGTTTGCTTGCAACAAGAGTTCCGTGCGTATATTCAAGGCTGAATAAGCAGCCAGGAAGCCCTCGCCAATTCTCGATAACGCCGGAGTCCGGGAGATATCAAGCACCAGGCCATGCGGAGTTGCTCATTCCGGGCCCTGGCGGAAGACGTAGTGGAGAGAAGGAACATTCGCTTGTAGATGCTTTTGTTCTCTGCAGCCCTGAGGGGGGAGTCGAGGAGAAAAGAGCGGGGAATGGGCCTTGTGGATGTTTTACCTGCACGGTTATCATGGGCAAGTCCGGAAAGGGTTGATCCCTCACAGATTTCAGCCATTGATGCAGACAAAATCGAAGTTTTTCTACCATCAGTAGTAGAGACAACACAGGGGATAACCATCTTAAGGATGTCAACGAGTCATGCGTCGCTACTAAGCAACAGGACTGTCTATGTACCTTCTGAAAATCCCACCCCCACCAAAGCAGAATCCTATTCCTCATTCCCTTATCCCTTGGCGTTTTGGAGACTATCGAAAAAGTCCGCAGTGGCTTCAGCGACCAAGGAGCTTTCCCTGCGCATCTTTGAATTCCCCACCAAGCCAAAAGATCCTGGATGAATTACTCGCCTACATAGACAAAAAGAAGATACCAAGAATGAAATATCAAGGTTGTACCCTATTCCATAGATGAAAGTAACCACGGACGCCGGTTTTAACTTGGATGTCGTGTGTACCTGTGTATACTTTCTGATCAGTAATCACAAATTGTCCACGAACACCTCATGTTTAACAATGCCGATAGAGCGACGGGGGGAGCCACGGAGGATGATTCTTCCCGATACGTAGACTTTGTCAGATTCTCTCTGTCTAGGTGAACTGACTCGTGTATGCGGACTTGCTCTTTAAAGGAGGGGCCGTCGGTGTTCCACAGCGCTTACTCGTCCCCAACTTAGACTTATATTCCTCTTTATCAGCCCAACTGTGACGTCGATGTACATGTGATGACGTCTACAGAACCCAAAATTGTCATATCATGTTTTCCAGATTCCCAATCTCAATCATCATCTGTCTACACCCCTTAAGAGAATAGTTTATTGACCATCCCTTTCATGTGTGTGTGTGTCGTATGTATAGACACAAACACATCATTGATACCCTAGTAGAAAACCCTTGTCCTATGGTCGCATGCATGCATATTAGAATGTGGAGCATTGGTGCTTCCCAAAACGGACAAACTACATGACGACAGACATGGGGTATAGAACCAAGGTTGCATGACTGGCGTCTTAGAAGTCAGTAAATGAGGGATGCGGTCAGTTGGTTTCGCTGAAAACAGAGTTGGTGACAGGCGCACGAGATATGTACCTATGTGTACATTTGTACATACATATGTGCTTGGAGAAATGCTGTGACAGAAGGGCTCAAGATTTGTGGTATTTGACGCATCTGCCTGACGTTGTTCTGTCGCACTTGTGCTTTTTCTGATTTTGGAGGCTGCTCCTTTTGGTTGTTTCAACTAGACTGGTAACTATAGGATGACTATCTATGAGAATACTATACATACGCAAGAAACATCCACTCTTTTCTCGGTCAAACTAGCTCCTGATGGACGTAACGTGCCTCTTTCTTTCATGGACACATATGCGCACTGCAAAATCAATGCTGCGACCTTTCAATGTTCGGTGTACAATCATGGCTGGTAAAAACCCTTGAAGTTGAACAGACCAGCGAGAATTGTGTAAGTCGACCCTTGTTTCCTCAATGATCCCCGCCATACTAAGACGCTCTGACCATGTAAAGGGGTGTCATTATCAACGATGTTGTCTCTTTTTCTTCGTTTTTCCCCGCCAGCCCCTCACTCAGTACAGGTCTATCAAGTGAATTCGAAAGTCGGTGCCACAAAACAACTGTCTGCTTTTTTTTTTTCTTTTGGTGGGTATCTGGTATGTCAGCAAGCAGCTCGTTCGTTTGGTCCTGGCTCGTTTTTTTCTCGTCGTGGCTGCGGTCGGGCTGGTTTCTTATTTCAGGGCCTTTTTTGCCACCTTCCCGGTGTCCATGCGGCTGTCTAAGGAGGTTTGTCGGGTTCTAAAGTCAAAAGGGTGGGTGCATATTACTCAGAGTGTATTGATACAATCGACTTGTGTTAGACCCAATACCGCCATCAAACCAGCCTTGCATGTTCTCAACATCACACATAGTACATGCTTGATAACCACTAACGTCATTATCATTATCACATCAGGTCACAAAGTTTCCTCCCCGCGGAGAATCTCGCTCCGCCCCACCATTCACGACCTTGCGTCCGCCACCTGGTTCCTAATTGCCACAAGCACCTAACCAGCCAATTTTAAAACAATCCAATCCACCCATCTTGCACTGCATTCTGCAACGCCAGCTTGCGGGAACGGGCGGGCACAGATGTCGTGGAAGGCAGGGGACGTCTATGGCTGGTGCAGGGAGCGCCAGTCTACGAGTGAACCGTTCGGGCGTACTTGGTCCGCTGCAAGCTAAATAGTCTTGAATGGACATTCCCCGGTGATAAAATCGCCCGTATATCTAGGTAGTTTGGGGAGACCTCTTCCGCCCGGGAATAGACAACAGCTACTAGGCATGTAGCTGCGATTACTTACTCGCTTGGCAACATCCTAGCTTACCACGCTACTGGCAAACTTCTCGACGACCCCGCTTTGGGTCTGATACTACAGGTCATGTTCTTGTCTGACCAACCATACCCGGCGGTTGTATCGTCCACTTAATCGTCAGGAATATGAGACACTCTACCAAAAGAGCTTGTGTGCAGTTGTCATCGGTGCATCGCCGTCTGTACCTATTCTCTCTGGATGCTTGCATCGCCGTGTAGTTGCAATTTGCGACCGGGTTGACCTTGCGTCGGCGTACAGGTTTGGGGTAGTTTGCTTCCTGCCTTTGGTATGCGCCGTGATCCAGCTGGTGCAGCTCGGCGTTAGCAAAGCCGTCGCACCTATCGACAACCGCACAAAGGAATGTCAACACATTATCCCAAAGGCCGTAAATGCTTGTTGGGTTATCGATAGGGCTGGTGTCTCTCGGTATTCTAGTACTTTCGTCTTTTGGCATTCTAGGATAGAGTGTCGCTTAGAAGCTTGTTGACTTCTCTTTTTGTACCATCGCTTGTCTCAATTGGGAGTCATCTTTCTAGCGTCTGCCAACGGATCCTATCCCGATAGGCGCCACCATCGCCATCCTGCCGTTAACCTTGCCGGCTGATCGCCATGAGCCATATTTTGAACAATATCCAATATGTGTATGTATGTGCATACGAGTTCGGACGTTGCTCTCCCTGACAGCGGCCTCTAACACTCATGAAATACCGCATTGGGCACGGCTATTCCCCTTTATGATCCCCAGCAATATATTTACTCCCTCGTCTCTGACGTAGCATCCGTTCGCACCCTCCGGACGGGTATTGCTCGTCCGCCGGCTTTTCTTGGTCATAATCTTGAACGCTTTGGTCTGATGACCTTGTCAAGTTGCAGATAGAGTTTGCCTCCCCTTGGCAGATATGGGGGCAGGAGGTGGGGGTGTATGATCTTGAGATCCAATATTGTCCAGCTGGTCATGTTCAGATGTCAGTTGTTTCGTGACAAGTTCCATCCTTGATGCGTCCATTTTGTAATCTAAGGATGTTTCTGTGTCTCATATTAACTTGTATCCTGTCCCTTCTGCATCTCTCAGCATCAATGCGTGTCTGGGTGTTGTAGCTGGATGCCAAAGAACAGATTATTATTGTAACATCCCTCGGTATGCACAGTCTTTTCATGAACATTGTTGATTCTGCCATGAAATTGAACGTGTATATTGCTCAAGACAAAAAGGCCTATTGTATCAGGGGCCACCTTTGACTCTTCGCCCCTTCGGTAACGGACGTAAACCCGCACACCCCACTGTCTTGCGAATGCGCTAGTTAGATATTGGCATCAAGCTCAAGGTATCTCGAGGGTTTACAAAAGCGGAATTCTATACAGCTCTAAGCTACTTTTAGCTCAAGCTAAAGATGGGGAACCCGAAATTCATAGCCAGTCACATCCCATCACATCCTGTGGCGATAGCATCGCTATTTCGCGTTGTCCAAAGACCATTTAAACAAACTATCTCATTCATTCCCTTGTTCTTGGTCATCACAAGACCCGGGAGCAGCTTGGACCGACTGTTTGGTACGGACAGCTGATAGCCAACCTACGGGCGCTTATCCAAGTTGGGGCATATCTTCAATGGCAGGATTACAGCTTCCGATGGCATTTTCTCATGTCTCAAAGTTTCCAAGATCCATGAACCTGTCTGATGATGGGTTCCCTCATTGGTAGCAAGAATAGGTTCATTTGGAACGTAACTCTCATTCAGACTATGGCTAGTTACTGAATTCGTTTATACATCCTTAAGGCCGGCTGCTATCTCCGCCGAAAACGACTATGTGCGGTGGACTCCGAATTCAGCTTGACATTAGTCAATCTACAACATTGTACTACTCCACGCTACTGGGAAATAACCGCGCCCGACACGGCCTTCTACATAGTCTGAGCCTAGGGCATGTCCAAACTTGCATCCGGCGGCTCCTTCACACTCGTAAGCTGCAAGTGTAGCCCATGGGTGAATATGTATGGATATTTGGTGCGTGTAGTTTACCTCCATTGCTAGACCCCCGTCTTCTATGATTCTTCTGTGCTGCGTGCACAGACGTGCAGATTGTTCCCGTGAGGTTAACCTTTGTGACACAGGTATATAACATATGTATGTACATGGTCATTCTCACTGCAGTCGTAATGTTTACACTTGCTTGAAAAATAATTCCCTTTTAGTTTGCCGTACCTGGCATACCGAATGTCTCTGTCTGTCAATCTCGCCCCCTTCATATTGATCAGGAACCTACTTACCCCTTCTGCAATGGAAAATCAGGGGCGCTGCTTAGTGGCCGTCAAGCCTGAATCAAATCGCAATAGAGCCTAAAATACAATCCAGAGGCAAAGTCTTGTCTGACAAAGACAATCATGCTATATTAGTCTATTCTTCCCAACGGCACATCTTTTCGGTAGAGCGAATATACTAACTTTCGGTAGAGCGAATATACTAACCCGGATGTAGTCAATAAGACCCAAGGAAGAGGAAACCCAGCACCGACGACAGCAGACCAATGCGTGTGACTCGTTTGCAGTTCGTCATGGTCACAGGCCAGTCTAGATTTTACAAAACCCAACGTTACGTGGACTTGGTCACCGTCTCAAAGTCAAAGATGGCGCCAGTGATGATTCATACCTAGTGCGAATTGTCTGTCTCACTTGAATCCAATCCCAACACCCACACACATATAGGCAACTAAATAGATCTACGGGAAAGTATCCCAATTGGGCGGTCCCAGATCCTCAGGATTTCGTTGTGGTGGCGAATTGGGTTGGTACTTCGTAAAGAAACCCTTAGAGGGAGTGAAAATGGAATGGGGCAGGTTGACAGGCGGTTAGAAGGGTGTTGGAGACCCCTGGTTGTGTTGGATGACTGACTCGTGCTGATTTCAGGTCGCACATGGCTTTTGCTGGGCGCTGAGTGGTTGGAAGGGGGGGCGAGTCATGCTGCATAGTGCGGGTTGACTACATGTCTCTACTGGGTGGTGCGAGAGAGAATGGCAGTTCCGATAACGAGTTTTTTTGGGGAATTTATAGGGGTTTGGGGTGAAGGTTTCAAGAGGTAATTGTGATGGGTTTGGAAACTTCAGTTTGTTTTGAGGCGGATCGTGATTTTCTATATGGTCACTTGAGGAGAGAAGTCAAACCACTGGTATATATTGGGTGACTATGTTGCAACCCGATCCTATCTGATATTTGAAAGCTGATGTGTACGGGTGATCTTATACCTAACCCAGAATATAATTCCAGAAGGTCATTGACTTTCTGGTGAATCAACTTCTATACTTCTACCTGCGTAAATCAGGAAGACGAAAGCGGAAGCGCATACGTACGTTACTCAAAGAATAAATCATAGGCTGGTATACCAGGTTCAAAAACAATATCAGTAATCCAACAAAGGAATGAACCCAAGTCACACATCTCTACATTCTATCTCCATAACCTCTGCAATTATCCACATCTGCCATCGATCGACCTGACAGGACCCCTTCCTTCCGAACCTATTCACTCCCACAAACAAGCCGATACGCAGATGTATTTACAGCGGAAGTTCTCCTGCATGTAACCCCTCGTATTTAAAATCCAGCAGGACCAGCGCAAATGGATCCAACTGCATCGCTATGTCCAGAGGAACTCCTCCCGTCGGAGATCTCACGATCCTTGGTTCACGTCCAGGTATAATCACCACTACCCAATTCTTTCTCATGGATAAACGACTTATACACCGTAGGTTCACTGTGTCCATTGCACATGGCACACATATACTTCAAATCAGCCTTCCAACATCGCCGCTTACGTATATGTGTCCCTTGGTATACCCAAACGGACCCCACATTTACGCCGCACGCCCTACCTGGATAAAGACACCCGACTGCCGTTGCCGCATCCAGAAAATATTGGCGTATATGTATACACTCCCGTTTGACGGACGAATGCGTCGTGGCCCTGCGGTTTGCGACTTACACCTCCAACTTAGACTTTTCGGTTGACGGCGTTTTGTCGAGCAATTGCTCGACAGTGAGAACTTTGTTCCAACGTCACTTCAAATGGTATTAACCATGTATGTAGTATATCTCGACAATACACCGTGAGGGTATATCACAGACCCTAATGACGTGAAAGGGTAGGGTTTGAAACCTGAAGGATTCATTCTTGGTCTGGCAGGTGGCGAGCATGTTGCCGGGCCGCCGGGAGCTTGAAGCTTTGCGGGTTTCTCGCATCGTCGTCGATGAGGTTGGGCGGCGGTGGGTAGATTGAAGGTGAAGATTGAACTCCGGTGCCATCAACACTATTCATCACAGTCTCTCGTTTGTCTATTTATTCCATTCCACCAACTTCACAATCTGCATCTACAGCGCCATCTATTGTAAACTAGAAGCTGTATTCACGACTATTTCTCAACGGCCGCATTACATCACCAGGCCGTCACGAATCCCTGACGACGTCATTGACGCTCTTGGGCTAGAGATTGCGATTTAATATCTAAGTAGATCGCGGGATTCCTCCTTCGTCTACGGCGCATTTGTCTTAGTCGGCACCTAGACTGGTGAGATCTAGTCTGGCGACTTGTTGGAGATCCCGTTTGGGTATAGACTCTTTCCAATAAACACACATTCCTGTTGCCACCATGGCGACTCTCGGCTCGTACCTTGAGAGTAAGTTGATTTCTATTGAGAATCGCATTGTCGTGGGTACTAACGAAGTCTATAGAGAAGGTGCTCCTGGTGACGGCCGACTCGCGCATTATTGTCGGGACTCTTGTCGCTGCTGACAATAACACAAACCTCGTACGTAAAAGTTATTAGAGCTCGCTCGTCAGTCACTATTTATTCTAACACATTTCGTTTCTCCCAATACAGGTCCTCAAAGAGGCGGAAGAACGCTCGATTCGCACGCCTGATGACGAAGAAGCCTCGTTTTCTCAACCACTTGGCTTGTATATGGTGCGCGGTGATAATGTTTGTTCGGTTGGCTTGGTAGACGAGGAGCTGGATAAGAGTATCGATTGGACAAAGGTTAAAGGGTCTGCTATTGGTACGACGAAGCACATATAGGTCAAGGTGCAGTATCAATGAGGCGATAAGGCATATTGTAGGAAGTGCATATGTTATATGAGGCTGATGGTGAAGCCTTGTACTTTGGAGTTAAAACCTGGTGGGTTGGAAGTTTGTTTGTTCTCGTTTTTGTTTTGCTCGTTTTTGTGGAGTTGGTTTTGCTAGAGAATTGGCCCGTTGAGGCTGCAGGATACACATACATGCACATACATGGATACATTCACAATGTGCACCTAACGGTGCATTAATACCAAAAAATCAAAGACTAAACCTATTTATGTGTGTAGATATATATAACTAAGCGATACTATGTGACTCTATAAAGTAAAGACTAGCTTCATACTCTAGTGGAAAATGCGTTTCAGCATGAAAGGGGCGAAGATATCCTCTCCAGGCGAGGTCACGTAACGGTGGATCCGGTTACCACGCACAGCGCTCAACCAGCCGTCGTCATCACCAGGAACTTCATCCCCGGTGACTGCCGGGGTAGTAGCAGTCGCGGGAGTGATGATGATGTCCTCGGCCCTTTTGCGCCCACGGCTATCCGCCATATGCATACCGCGGGTCCACTGACCGACTGTCTCGACACGAATATCTTCTGGCTTGGGGGTAGTGGCCCAGCCAACCCCGTGGGTAAGAACATACCATACGGTAAGTGGGTCGTGAAGAGAGAGACCGGGGCTCTCACCAGGAGAGATTAAGGTGATGATGTGGTCGAAGGTTTTGGTCATGAAGTGGCTGACCCATCTAGCCAATGGCGATCCCTTGGCCACAAGCTCTTTGACAGATTCGTCAAACTGTTCGCGGAGAAGAAGATGGGGTGTAGTGATGTCCAGTGGAAAGAGGGCAATCCGAAGCTTACGCGAAAGGGCATCGGGGTAGTTAGGAAGCTTGGCCAGCGTGGAAGGACCTGCGGGCATAGTAGAGTTTGGCTTAGCAGATGACAACGCGAAGACACGGGCCGTAGCAATGGAGTCAGCGTATGTGTTGAACTCGGCCTTGGGGGTAATGTTTCCGGGGACGTTGATAGCACCTCCCATGACGACAACCTCGCGGAGCTTGAGGAAAGTCTCGGGGTCGGTAGCGGCAGCAAGAGCAGCGGTGGTCATGGGGCCAACTGTGAGAAGGGTGATGGAGTCGGCTGGGTTTTCCCTCAAAAGGCGGAGGATCTCGAGGTGGGAAGGTGTAGAAGTGCGACGGTACAGCCCGGACTGGGGTTGACCATCGTTGCTAGAGGCAGCATCGAAGCACTCCTTCCAGTTAGCAGGAGGGCACAGCTCTGGGAGGGCTTCGTGAACACCATGCAGACCGTCCATTCCGTCTATCAAAGGTTAGCCAGGTGTCTTTATATAGACTATCACATAGGTGCTTACGGAAATAATCCGCCTCAAGCTCCTCCTCCTCGAGGGGATGCTCAGGGCCAAGGGCAACGATAGGAGGGCAAGCCTTCAGGGCCTCGTACCGCTGGGGTAAGTTGTTTTCGGCTCTCCACGCCAACTCCTTTTCCAAAACCTCGAACGTGGAGATAATGTTCTTCAAGCAGCTGTGGGATGGATGTGTCAACGGTTTAAGTCTTGCTAGTGTAATGATATGAGATTTTACCTTTCGCGGGGCACATTGCCGTATGTGGCTGAGAGCATGATCACCTCAAGCTCCTCGGGCAGAGCAGATAAAGCCAGCAAAATGGCCAGAACATCGTCAACGCCTATGTATTGTCAAAATATATTCAGTATGAGCCGGTGAGCAATCGTGAAATTCTTATCTCATACCAGGGTCAGTATCGATGATGATCTTGCGAGGAGCCATTGTGAAAGATATAGATAAGATTATGAGATTCGTGTAGGGTGATGATGAAGGAAAATAAATAATTGAGAATGCAATGACAAGAAGAATCAAAACACGAGCAAAGACGTAATATATATACCAGCAAACTGGTATTTCTTCAGTTGCACTTTTGCGGATTTACGGAGGAATTACCATCACACAGGGATTTCATTCCCCGGACCACCCACTTAGTTAGACGGTCATACTAAATGCAACGTCATTGTCTGCCAGACCCGCTACTAAAATCTTCAACCGGTGAGTACATACGTTAGTTTTTCACTTCGGTCACCGGTCGTGACCCTTCTTCGATGAGTATTGGTTACAAAAACAGCACTAATAGCTGACATGTTTCTGAAAGTTCCGGAAGTCTTGCCCATTGGGCGTTTTTGAGGGTTCATACTTCTCCTGCATATGCGTATGGTATGTGTCAACTGTGCATGTTCTCCTGCCAAGGCCAGGAGGTGTAATCTTGCGATGAAAAGTACTACGGTAGATACATACGTAATCGAAAACAGCAGTGATGTCTGCTGTCTCGGAGGTGCTTTCCGGCACGGCGCGGGGCTGGTGGTCGTGTGGGGTGCAGGCGCCACAACGGAGCCGTAGCCGTATGTATGTATGTACGTCATGGATGTGTTTGGGTTACAGTCTACTAGCAGGTACATACATACATATCTGTATATCACAATATCGTCAGTGCGAGATCACAAGAGCGTACAAGGCCACCTCAGCTTAGTCGATCAAGACATTCAGAAATATTTTTCAACCTTTTCTTCGACTTGGTGTGCACTCTGGTCTCAATATTATGGGAATACAGATATCTACAAACGGTACATCAATGACACCGTTTTCTGATCTATGTATTGTATGTATTTACATGGTAGATCAGCTCCAGCGTGGACTCTAATGTACCGGCGTTCTCCGTCGGTTCTACCGGTGGTTCTACTCCAGATCCTATTAGGTTAATGTCAGACAAAACAGGGTCAAGACTTGAACTATGGGGGCAAGAGTCAAACACATATCTCACCATTCGCATCCAAGATTTTAGACGTGACATGGCTATTATCATCCATCTGCAGCTCTCCCACTTATCGTTATCGATAGTGCGTTTTTATACTCGGTCACGTGATATATATCTTTGCATGTGCGTCTTCCCTTGATAAATGCAACCACTAATCTAGCAGCAGGGCCTTGACCTATTGTTTGTCACATCAAGACCCAACGAGCCTGCAAATGCTAAACATTACCCGTCCGAGCAATCGGTGCGGTCATGAATGAGATTAGTAGCTGGGGAAAAATCACGCTTGCTCGTGCTCCCCGTGCGGCCCGGTAATGATCGCTTCCGTTCGGTTCGTGGACTAGCATTACAGCGGCTCTCGTTAACGAGACGATGCGCTTGTGTACCTACGTGGCTGCGGTATTTGAAAGCATCCTGTTGGTCGGCTGAATGTTGGACCTTGCATGAGAACTACATAAATGCGTGTTGTACCATAAGTCGGCGACCGGCCCGTCTGACTTGGGCTGTTGTTGCCGGAAATATTGTCGGTTCATCAGGGGCTCGCTGAATTGGATATTGACCCTGATATTCAGGGTATCCGGCCCTCTAAAACAAGCTAGATTGTTGACCTTGTGGTGCATACGCATATTCGTCATAGATAATCATGATTCTCAGAGCACTGGAAATCCTGTTCCGGGGCTCACCGAACGCCACAACAAAGCAACCCGTTCCAGAACCAATCGAATCCTGCTAGGGCATAGTGAACAACAAGAATTAACGGAAAGCTGCTCGTCTAAACAACAACCGCCACATCAGAGAACGGCCCGTACCTTCCATTCTCTAGCATGTGCATGCCTAAACCTTCTATTATCTTACTCTTTTTGCCGTGACCAAGATACAACAACGTGTGTATCAATCTCAACTGTATCATCACAAGCATTACTGGTTTCCAAACGTACAACATATACTATATTCTCATTTCTCTTCTGCCTCTCTTTTTTTTTCATGTCCCCTGTTCCGCCATAGAAGCCCGTACAATCCCACAGAAGCCTATCCACCTTGACCGAACCGGTTCTTGAAGCTACGTCGCCTCTTGTGGTCTGTTACGTTGTCAATGCTCATTCCATCCCACACTATAACACAAACACCCGTCTTGCTCCTGGCTGGTCTGTCTGTCTCTTTTGGATATTTGGATAACTACATCACGCTGTTGTCCAGCTTTCTATTCCGCACTTTCGACTGCGATTTAATTTCCTTCCCTCCACTACCTGGTGAGCTTGATATCCACTACGTTCAATACATTCTATTGGCGTTGGTTGCCCTTGATTTTTACCGACAACTAACCAGCCCGGAAAAGACACGTGCTAGTTGTATACTTAATTTCCCCTGCTCCCGGTCGCCAACTTTACTGTTCGCGCTCTCACATTCAGCTTCTTTTTTTCCTCTCGTCCCATCACCAATTCACCCAACGAGCTCGTCTTTCTGTGTTTATTGCAACACACCGCTTTCGTAACTCCTCTGGCAGGCCGTTATCATACATTCCTCCACAATTCTCGACAACTCGTTTCTTGACGATCCGCATATTCCTTGCCAGGCCGTCACCCCTGTTCCTTATTGAACTCGTCGACCACCGATTGTCGATTTTACCACGCAACCTTCGAGTTTGCACATCGCCTCCATAAAACTGACGCGCCGACGACTTGTACTACCTTGATCGTCTGTCCTTTCCACCGAATATCCCCTGTATATCTCTCAGCTGCCTATCTTGTTCCCGCTTTAAACATGCCTACTTCGACTATCACCACCGTTGGTGGCTACGTGGCCCTCGGTGCTGTTGGTGCTGCCGCCTACTACGTTGTCAAGAAGGGTCAAAAGAAGAACCTGGCTTCTCCTGTTGTTGCCGAGCCAGAACCTGTCCCTGCTTCCAAGCCCAAGGCCAAGAAGAGACGCAACAAGGCCTTCAAGGAGGCTGCTGCTGCTAACGAGAGTGCTACTTCCACTGCTGTCGATGTCGCCCCCAACGGCTCTACTGGCACCACCAAGGATGAGATTTCTGACGCCGAATTTGTCCGCCAAATGGCTGGCCTGAAGGACGGCACTCCCGTTGCCACGGCCTCTGCTTCGTCCAAGAACAAGAAGAAGAAGAAGTCCAAGGCCGCCAAGAAGGCTGCTGCTGCTGCCCAGGAGTCTGACTCTCCTGAAGAGAACACGGCCCCATCCACCAGCACTGGCAGAGATGTTGAAGAGTCGCCTGTTACCTCGCCTGAAGTCAAGGCCGTTGACTCTACCGGCGTGGCTGATATGCTTCCTGCTGCTCCTTCTGGCCCTAGTGTTCTCCGTCTGACTGACACTGACGCTGTCAAGACTAAGCCCAAGGCCAAGAAGGAGGAAGCTCCCGTTGAGACCAAGAAGCAGCGCCAGAATCGCAAGAAGGCCGAGGCTGCCAAGGCTGCTAACGCCGAGGCCGAGCGTGAGCGCCAGGTCCTGCTTGAGAAGCAGCGCCGCACCGCCCGCATTGCTGAGGGCCGCCCTGCCAAGGACGGCTCGGCTCCTGCCACATCCGCCTGGACCGCTGCCCCCGCTGCCGCTGCTCCCGTTGAGCTGCTCGATACTGCTGCTCCTGCTCCCAAGGCCGCTGTCCCCAAGGCTGCTGCCGTTCCCTTCACCGAGGAAGAGCAGATTGCTCAGGCCAGCGCTGATTCCGCCGAATGGAACACTGTTACTAAGAAGCGCAGCACCAAGAAGGCCGCTCCCATTGAGGAGACTGTCTCCGAGGTCAAGTCGGACAACGTTGCTCCCGCTGCTGCCAAGGGTTCTAAGGCTTCCAAGGCTGCTGCTCCTACTTCCAGTGAGTCGGAGTCAGAGCCTGAGGAGTCTTACGCCGGTGCTAACTACGGCGGGTTCTCGGCCCTCGCTGGCATTCCCGCTCGTGACAACCGCCGCTGGGATGTGTAAATACGTCACGGTATGGCGTTAGCGAGGCAATAGCACTGTTGTTTGCCCCGCGAGTTGTCCTATACTGACAGTCAGTCAAACCAGCCCCTATAGACTCATGGTGGACAGTGAATGATACTGGCTACTGGGTTTGACTGACTGGCAATGGCAGTCATGTGGGTTGTTTCTTGTTCTTCTTTTTTCTTGTGATATTCTCTGGGCTTTTTGTTTTTTCTTGCGCACTATGGGTTGTTTTCTCTGTTTTGTTGTTTCTTCATGTTTACGGTTAGTCTCGGGCTCGCGGCCGGTATCTATCATAGTGCCTTCCTGGCATGGTCTCGGGGTTTTCATTTTCGTCTGTTTTCTGTGTGGTTTGTCCTGTTCAGTCTTTTGGTCGATTCTGGTATGCAGAAGTTGCGTACAAGAGTTGTAATGGGAGGCATCAAGGCAACTCTGGGTTCATTGCGATGAATGGGATTCGGAGACATGGCTATCATCATTTTTGTTTTTTGTTTTGTTTGCGATTACACTTGGGTTCTCGAGTACTTCTGTTTTGTTGTATTTAGCATGGGTTTGGCGGATAGCCTAATTTGTAAGCTGTCGTTTTTGTCGTGTTACAGGTGTGCTGAATCAAAATAATAATTGACGACAAAGATGTTTCCCTGTGACTATGTGTAAGGCTGATGATGAGGTTCTACGTAGAGTATGAAGTTGTGCTTAGCCGTGTTTTTGATGTCGGTTAACCACAGATGATAAGATGTTTTTGTTTATCTACGGTGATTACAGTAGTTCGTTTCGTTATCTTTGGTTTGAGATTGTAGTTCCGACGAATATGCATGCCAGTAACCGACGATAATCGTCGCATAATCGTCCAATTGATAGGGTTAACACACCATGATGCAATCTAAGGGTATTGTAATTGTCCGACATGAGATAATGAGCACTGATTGTGAGGCGAGCCCTGCAATATGTGGTTTCGGGGTTCACGAAAATACCAATACGAGAAGTACTAGAAACCAGTTACGCATCCTGTGATTCAAAATATCGAGTGATTTGCATGTCTAAATGTAGTTCACCGGGATATATTTAGTTGTTGTCGTGAATTGTTTAAAAAAGATGGCTCATCGGTAGGTGGGATACACAATGAATGTTGAGCACGTGACCTACACCTGCAGTAAGAAAGCGTGGGAATATCGGACAAGGGGCCATCCGGATGGGTTTTTTGGAGAGTGGCGTGTTTGAGGCTGGGGCATTAAGAGAAATGTGAATTGGTGATGGGTGAGTGGATCTGGATATTGTGATGATGGAAGGAGGTGATTGGGCGAAATTTGTCATGATAGGCGGCAGTATAGTTTGGCTTATGGAGGAAACTATCTAGTTGCATGAAGTTTCGTTGATGAGAGGCTTATTTTTAGAGTCTCGTGATTGGTAAGGGGGAGGGTTTATTAAGGGTTTTGTTTACAATTGAGATACTGCGGACTTTAGTGACTGGGGTTTGATGGGAAAGGGATGAGTGATGCGCCGGTTATGATGTTAATGATGCAGGTGGGAAGCTATATGCACAATGCGCTGATAATAATTGATCGGTTATGCATGGCGTAGAAGTAGAGAGAGGGGCACAAATACTGGGATTTGACAAGCTAGAGATGATGTCGCAGATTACAGATCGAGGGACTGGATTGGGAAGGTCTCACGAAGACAACTATTTTGACGGTTGCTTGACGATCATGGTGTGGGTGGTTATGTATTTGGAGAGAGTGAACATGCTTGCTTGTCTTGTGTTAGTGCTTCGTAGAGGGCTAAGGAGAAGAGAAATGAACACTGGGAGTCAATTGTTATAGATGCGGGATTATCGTCATGGTAAGTTTGATTCAGGTCTATGAACGGACGGAAATTTTCTAGACAAACAAAAGGTTACCATGTGAATGAGAGGCGGGGGAGAAGAAAGAGGAGCCATCTGTAGAAAGTTAATTGTTAGTGCAACAACAAAGTGAACCAAAGTTACCACGAAATGACTTGGAATTTGATAGACAGGTGAATTGTTTTAGACCAGCCGGTTTAGCGGCGGCTATGCAACGGAAAAACAACAAAGACTGTGGATATTTAGTGTACCGTGATTTTCTCGTTTCACATCTACACATCCTCATAAGCTTGAGGGCGCGGGCACATTCCAGAGCTTTGAAGGTTGGGTCTAGAAGGAGGGAGACTGGCGAGCTTTGATGGTGGATTCCGGCGAACAGACATGATTGCGGTCGCTGGTGCGACTTGGGAGTTTGCACAAATGTGAGGTTGGCTCACCGTGCACAAATGTATTGTATGTACAAGAAGTTACTCGTGACACTGGACGGACTACGGATATGATGGGGGTTGGCCGAAAGTGTGATTCCCGTTGTTAGAGCATGATATCGAGGGCCCCCGGTAGATACTCCAATAATGAACAGCTCGTTTCTGTTGTTTCTAATATAAGCACAGCCTACGTCAATCACAACTAACTAACACAGTCCCGTCACTGTACATACATACATACACCAACGATTGTCATTGGTTTGATATCCGATTGCGTGGGCCTTGTTCGAGGCTTCATGGGGATTTTGGACTCGAATCGGGCGAATTGATGGTGCGGGTTAGTCGTTGTCTGTGCTGTGATGTGGGCGGCAAGTATTCTGCTACCGGAGAGGCTCGAGGCACGAGAAGGCGGGTAGACGGACGGATGGACAGTTACGGTGGCTGTTGTGTTTTTGAGTTGTGTGACAATGGTGTTCGTTGGGCAAATTATAGCGAAGTTGGGAAATGGCGAGTTTAATCAATCAGACAGTAGAACCCCCCATGGTATATATGATTTGTCCTCCAAATTGCTGTTATGAAAGCTTGTCGTCTCCCCCTCCCCAGTGTAAGCTAGCATTTAAGCCTCCGCCTCTTTTCTCCCCCATCGCCATGTTCTCCGGATGCCTTATAGTCGAATCCCCCAGTTATGGAGACTTTCTCTTGGTTCCCGGACACGCTTGTGGGCCCGTCAGACCGATCATTATGCAAAGGGGAAAGTGATTGTCGATATTTGTGAATCTCATTGCTAGCATTTGGCACTTGCAGGTTTATGCTTTCAAGGTATGCCCGACAAATGCTGGTAGGAACGAGCGGCATTTAATGGATGATTTACAAGGAGAGAAAAAAGGGAGAAGGTTCTTGCTTAGTTTGGTCGGGTTGCTGTTCTTTTGGGCGTTGGGATTATCGTGAAAATAGACTCTGGATTTGGCGTTGTTGGTCTATTGAGTTGGACTTCTCCTCCTGTACAGATTTATTTCCCTCAGTCACTATTATAGTAGTCTTCCTATTGGCTTCCTTTTTCCTCTTTTCTGACTTCCCTTATCCACAATCTTGCATTGCCCAATATCTAATCGACATTTGTGCTTGCTCATCCATTTGGCTGTTGCTACCTTGAGACATGCCCTGTGCCACATTCTCTCACTCGTTCCCCTTCCCCTCACCCATCAACAAGAGGCAACCACCCCCGGAACTCTTCTCGCTTCTCGTCCTTTTCTCGTCTGCAGCGGAAGGCACTTGCGCCAGTCTTGGACCTGTTTCCTCCTGCGCAACTTGACTACCCCAGTCTGGTCCCCTGGCATGCGGCCGGTGTGTCAGTTGTGTGCGTGTGTTGTATTTGAATCAAGTATTCTTCCTCATAACCCTTCTAGTGGCGAATTTCTCTTCTCTTTTTTCCTTTTTCTTGTCGTTTTAGTCGACTTCTAGTTGAATCAGTAGTTGCATTTTCATTCGTTTCAGCCTTTCCCAATTTTGTCATTCATTACATTATCATTTCTTGTATCTTTCAACTCTATTTCTTTATTCGCCACTGTCACTTTTTGACACTTCCCCATTTTACTCCGCAGTTTGACGACTACTACGAACGCCTGTAATTCCAAATCCATCTGAAAGAGAATCCACCACTCACTAGGAGCCCGCCTGCTTTTTGCTTTCTCCCTTGCTTGGTCCACCGCCCTTGACGACGAACTTTACGAAAAGATACATACTCTATAGACGTCAACGATAGCACATAATCATACCGACAATCAGTGTCAGCATACGAACGACTGCGCCAGCTTCATTGCCCAAGAATTCACATTAGGCGCACCAGTCAACATCGATATCCAAGCACCCCTTTTCAATATTAAACGACGTCGTATCGATCACTCCCACGCCCTGATTCCTTCGTCCCGCAAGCTGCATTTGACAAATACGCACAACTGCAACTGCAACTGTGAAATCCTGTGAAAACCGCCATTTGCTTCGACCTTTGTTCTGCGTCACCACAAGCTGCATAAAGGGCTGAGATCTTGCATCCAACTGCATATTCGCCTTCTTTCCTGTACTGTGGCCGGCACTTTTTCACATTACTCGGTATCAACTACTTGGAGTCCACTACTTCCCTGCTTTTCGTCGCTCGTCCGCATTTGCGCTATATGCCGGTGTAACGATAATTACAACATCGTTATCCGGCCCCGCCACGCCCACATCAACTCTACAATCCGCACATCATGGCTCTGGCTACCGGTGTCCAGTCACTACTTTTCTATGTCTTGGCCTGTACACCATGCTACCAAGTAGCGACACAGCGCCATGAGAAGAAGAAGGCCAAGGAGGATCGTCGCATCCGCGCCATCATGGAGAAGGAGAACCCCGACATGTACATGCACCCATTACCACAACAAACAAACGTATTTTGGTCTGAGGAGATCAACCTTGGTCCCACATTCCGCAAAAATGGCGCACAATCAGAGAGAAATCGCGGACTTAACAGCTCTGGTATGGATAGCGCTTCAGCCTATACTAGAACCGGTACGATAGCCTCCAACCCGTTTGAGAGTGGTTCAGATACGGGTCTCGATAGCGTTGCCGACACCGTTTCTCAATACAAAAAGACTCGCTATCAGCGCATAGAGGAGGAGATCTGGGGTCACGAACTACTAGGCAAGGTCGGAGATGCTGTCACCAACGTCGGCAAGAACGTGTCCAACGCTAGCAAGAAGATGAGCGTAGTTCTTGGCATCGAGAAGAACGAGCAACCCGACAAGAGTGACGACGATGACTTCCGTATGCCCCGCGCCCCACCAGTCAACGAACTTCACCCTCCTATCGTCACCACCCGCCCATCGAAGCGCGCGTACCAGTGGATGCTCCAGCCCCCACCACCAGCCAAGTTCATGGAGGGCCGCAGCACCGTATCCAGAACCCCCAGTACTGCTAGTGCCGGAACTGCCGGTAGTCGTTCTACCAGACGCAGACGCAAGCGGACTGTCCCCCGTATGGAGGGTGAGCCTGAGTCCGTCCCGCCGACTCCCACGACTAACATGACGGAGGCCGATTTGATTAACAGTGTCATTGGCCAGCCTCGCAGCCGTGCTGAGCTTGTTAACAGCAACACCGAGCACACTGACTCTGGCTCGTCGTCCGACATTGAGACTGTCAAGCAACGTAGAAATGTTATCCGCTCAAACACCTTCAGGGATATGGAGGTTTCCAAGGGTAGTCAGAGATCGTCTAGAAGACAGCGTTCTCTTGAATCTGCTTATGAGATGCAACCGCCCATGACTATGAACAGCCAGACTCCCGTTCTTCCACACATCGTCGTCTAAGTCTTGATATAAGTCTTGGTCAATAATGTGATGCATCATGTCCTGCCACGTTTGTATCTCTTCGAATCTGTCTTTTTTTTTCAATCTACCAGTTTTGCTGAACCCGTCGTTTGGCGATTGGAGATTCGCACATCATCATTGTTCCCGGCATTTGATTGCTATTTATGCCTTGGTAGCGTTTTTGGTTTTGTTTATTTTTGGGGTTTTGATACCTATTGCTTTTGTGTTTGTTGCTCGTCTTGCTTTCCCGGTTGTTTTTGTTCTCTTGATATTTCTTTTCGGCTTTATTATATGTTGGCGTTGGGGATTAACGGCATTGCTCTTCCTTCAGACTGGTCAAGTCACTGTAAATATGAGGAGTTGCAGACCTGTTGGACGTCATGGTTATGAGGGTGTTTATACATGAAGCATCTTGCACACACCGGCATTCTTGTTTTAGTTTCTTAGCATTATTCTCTTGTCGGTGTTGGCTCGTCGTATATACATCAAAAAAGTAAGCTTTCACCCAAAGAAAGTTGTGCCTTATCATTCCGTCTATCGTGTATCGTGATTCGTATATTTAGAGGTAGAGACCGCCGTCGGCTGTATCCGAGGTATCTGGTTGTGACTGGGTAGTCTCTGGGACCGAAGCTGTGGTTGGTGGCTCTTGAGCTTGTTGGCGCACCGGCATCTCAGTAGTGCCATTGGCAACCGGCGTTGGTCTCTCATCCATGGTCATAACCCCATTTGAAATCCGTCCCGTCGTAAAAGTCCCATCCTGCCAAGCCTGATGTCCTCCATTCGGTCCCGCTACCGAATTCGTCGCAGGCACACCACCATTCGCACCGCCCTCACCCTCCTCAAGCGGCAAGTCATCCGCACGTAACGTTTCCAACCGGTCAAAGTGTTCCCAGGACATCCCCCGCTCAGCAACCTCCGCCTTGAAAAGGGAAACACGGTGGTTCATACGCTCAAGGACCACGGCGTTCTCACGGAGCGCATCGACACAGTCGGGGTCATCTGGATACTCGGCAAGTTGCACGTTGGAAGAAATTAGGTGGCTGATGCTGTTTCGGAGCTCCAGGAGCTTGGCGTAGAGGGCGGAGATAGGGAATTCACGGAGGGCCGCGGCGTAGATTTCGGGTTGGAGGTTGGTGGGGAGGTCGTTTAGGGATGTCATTTTGGTGGAGAGGAGTGAATAAGATTGGTAAAGAATGGGAAAAGCTGGATAGCCTGTGAGAAATAGAAATTAGAGGTTGATATTAAAGAGTGACGTTTGTTTCCTTGAGCGTTGTCGTCCCGCGTGCTGTTCCACAAGCTTCCATCCTCAGTTAGGCAATCACACGGGTTGCGCTTTAGTCGCCGACCCCCACCACGATCCATGAAACCCTAGCGCGGGTTAAGAAAAATCACTAATTAATGGTTCGGCGACAATGATGACATAGCGACTATGTAGAAGTGTTTGCGACAAATCGCATCTGTGTCTGCTTTTTTTTTTGCGACCAGAATCACGGCTTAAGGAGTACACAGGCTCCGACTACAACGATTGTTTTATATACCTCGTCCGGTTTACGGAAGCCGGCCTACCGCGGCCGTTGACGACATATACCAGACTAGACGATTCCGAATAGACCCCCGCCGCTGAAGCGGCTTATACCCCCGACATGAGCCTTTTTGTGCTCCCCGCTTCGGCAACGGCGACGAAGGCGACACGGGTGTGCTTTTTGGCTACCCGACCTGTTGTTAGCCGTGTAGCTGTTGCTTCTTCTAGTCGTCTCTTTTCGACTGGTCCGGCGCGCCTTGGTAAAGCGTCAGATATTCCCCGGAATCCCTCTTCACTTCTTCAAAGAACACAATGGCCTCGGAATATGGCGCCCTCGGGACCATCGGGCTTGTTGATGCAACGGCGAAGTTTCTGGGGCGACAATGATATTATCACCATGTACGAACAGCTTCCTCGCGACTACAAGGATGTCAATGGTCTCCCATTCCGCAGGTCTGACCTCACTCAAGCTGAGATCACTGCTATATTTGGTCCCGGGATGCCCGTTGCTGCCGGAAACACCCTACTCAAGATCCTTCATGGCCGTCGGGTCGCCGGTACCCTTGAAGATCCCGCATACCACGTCAACACCGCCGGCTACACCACCGCTGAAATTGCCACTGCCCTCGCCTACCTCCGCAGAACCATCCAAGTCGACGAGACCATCAACGCCGGCCTTCGCGCCCAAGATGAACTAGACCAGATTGAACGGCAAATCGCCCAAGAGGAGCGCAAGAAGCTTGCTGCTGCCGTCGCCGCTGAGAACCCTAATGATACAAACGTCGAGTTCGACCCATCGTCGGTCGAGATCGTACCTGACCCCGTCTATGGATACAGTAAACTGGATAAGATTCGCACTATTAATAAGGCCCGCCTTGCGGCCGAAAAGGCTAAGCTTGAGGCGGAGGCGGCTGCGGCGCCTCCGGCTGAACCGGGATCTCTCATGGAATATGTCGAAACGGGACAGCTGACGGCGACTTCGCCGTCGGCTAAGAAATGGCTTGCAAATGCTACGGTTTCCGATCTGGAAGATGTGCCTGACCAGAGCACATTCAACCGGGTTGCGCCTACGATTACCTTTGCTGTTCTCTTTCTGGCAGGTTGTTATGCGCTCACGGCGTTGTACGAACCACCAGAAGATCATGTCCGCTTCTTCAACGATGTTAAGCCCGCTACTGCTTGTGTTGGAACTCTGATTGCTTTGAATGCGCTTGCGTATGCGGCGTGGCGGACGCCACCGCTGTGGCGCATTATGAACCGGTACTTTGTGTTAGTTGTGGGACTTCCCAAGCCGCCAACAATTGTGCTGGCCATGTTCTCGCACAACAGCATCGGACACTTGGTTGGTAACATGGCTACGCTTTACTTCTTTGGTCCTAGGCTTCACGATGATCTTGGTCGCGCCAACTTCTTGTCTCTCTACCTGAGCTGCGGTGTGGTTGGTTATGTTGCATCGCTTCTGTGGCACCCGTTGAATGTGGCGGCGCTGGGAGCATCGTGTGCGGTGCTGGGCGTGGTCTCGGCATACTTTTGGCTGCATCGCTTTGATACGTTTAAGATTTTGAATTTGCCGCCGGACCCGATGCAGGGTGTGCCGGGGTTGATCTTCTTATCTTTGGTTGTGGCGTTACATATATCGGCACTCATGAGTAAGAGCAAGATGGTGGCGCGGTTGGATTTGGCCTCGCATTGGGGTGGTATTCTTACGGGTATTGCTGGTGTTCAGGCATTGGAGCAATGGGGTAGGGTTAATGGTGTGCGAACTAAGGAGGGGCAGTTCCGGAGAGGTGCTGCTGAAGGAGATGAAGATGAGGAGGTTCAAGGACCTGGCCGGAGTATTGAGATTCTGACGGGTGAGAAGACCGTTTAAGCGGAGAGAGAGTTTAAGGATATGTATTCTGTATATTAGTATGTGATGGGGCTATGACTCCATACCAGTGAGCCGTTGTGTCGTGGAGACAAGATGTAGTTTTTCCGAGGTTACAGGTTCTTTGTTTTGCTTTCTAGTTGTCATTGGTGATTTCGCCATGACCTGATAACCCTTTGTACAATAGTAAATCTCTTAACATGCCGTCCAACCTGGAATGCAAGATCATGACATGTGAACTGTCTTCGTAATGCCACGACGACACCGGCGATTAATAGACCGAACACTGTAATATAAGCCTCGTTCTCTCCAGAACCATTGTTTGTTTTTTACGGCTGTGTTTACAGAGCACATAGATCCCCCGTACCATCGATTCCTCTTCCATGTCACTGTAAAACAAAGGATCTTCACTTTGGTTCGACTCTTTTTTGCCATACCCCCAAAATGTCTTGGTTACGACATTGGCTGCGAAACTGGAGGTTACGATGCTGTGCGAGGTGCGTAGTTGCGTAGTTGCGTGCAGTTTGTGCGGATATTAGTGGTGGGGGCGGATGAGGGGCTGGATAAGTACCCTGGTATCTGGTTTGGGGGGTCTGTTGTAGTGTCACAGAATCTGGGATACTATGGTGGTACTGAATCTTGGTTCAGGCATGGCGGAGTTGAATGTTTCTTTGGTTCCTGGGGTTCTTGGGAGAAAGGACTGGAAGGAATGCGTTTTTTTTTGTGGAAGGAGGTGAGACATGTCAGGTGGGGTGGTGGGAAGTGGTGTGGTTTTGGTGCTTTGGGAAGCTGAAAAGAGGGAGTTGTTGAGACTTCTCTACCACACTATGCTGAGAAATGGATCATGGATTTCGATTGATGTAGGTCAATCTGTGTGTTAGTGTTACGTCTGGGCTCACCGTACTTAGAACATGACGGGTGTGACGTTTCAAGAACGAGCTAAAGGTTTTGACCTTGGGGTGACCTCACGGGGATGACGCTGCCACGACAGTGATAACATAGTTATGATGGCATAACTGTCATGATCACGCAATCATCTTGTACTAAAACAGCCATCCAAGATACGAGGCAAGTTGCAATACATCTCGTACCAAATGTAGAGTACCAAGAACCGTGTCAAAATGTCGTTTGGTCTATATGATCCCAATTATATCAAGAACTACTTGTACATACATGTATAATCGCTTATCCCGCAATGACTCTTGTGCAACGGTCTCATCGGTAATACAATGATAGGGTTATCGGAAGACCAAGGGTCGACCCCCGACATGCAGTACGCCAAATGCTCGTCTGAGCTGTGTCCTGTTTGTGACGGATACTTACCCGCAGAAGCGTACAAGTAGTTGTCAAAGGCATTTGGCGCCCGGTGGCGGACATGTTGTCACGTAGTATAATAAGCCATTCTATCGAGAGAAATGTCTTTCTAGTACAAATTGTTCCGTGATCCACGCGCCCACCGCTGTTGTGGCTTGATCTGGGAATTCTTTCTGGGAGTACAAGATCTAGTAATGGACCTAGCGTTTTCTTGTTGCACAAGGAGAAGTGTGGTTCTGTTATACATGCCTATGTGTCAATATATACAGGATGTATCCTGGTCGTCAGCTGTAGATATCCAGTGAGTTAGCCGCTGAGTGTCTCGTGGGCGTGCAGGTCAGTCACGATGGTCTTTTCTTTGTTTGGAGAGGATGGATGTACAAAGTGGCTTTCAGCTATCCACGGTTGCTAGGTGCCATTGTCTGGCGGTATTTCACTAAGTGCATTGGAGATGTCGTGAAAAAAGAGTGGAGATTCTTGTCACTGCAAGGCCGGCTAGGTGCCGGTTCGAGTTGTAGCTTTCCGTCGTGAAGTTTGGTATACTCAATTTGAAGGTTCACCGAGATCGCTGAAATTGGAGTGATAACTAGTGCAAGAGGTCATCCTTTATATTTAATATTGCTTTTGAATGGTCTTGATGTGCGGTAGGGATCTTAAGGGACAGTGGTCGTAATTGATTGTCCAAATCGGGTATCACGGCAAAGTCCTTGACATATTGCCTCTTGATCTTGGTGCTTTTGGAAAACAATCTATAGTAAGATAAAAGTCCTTGTCAGCAACTAGATAACCTACTTGGATGGTGTCAATACCACGATATCCCTTTTACTCGGTGATTCCATCACTGTTCATCGGCGAGCCCCTGGATCCTGCAATACCTCCGTTTGTCTTCATAACTCAGTTCAAACACTGGTTAATCCCTTTTGGCGGATGGACAACACTGAAGCTTAGACGTCTATCAAATTGTCTCACGGAAAAGAACATTCGTATATGTGTACATACACATGTGAGCCGCCTTTCTGTAGAAACGGCTACTTACTGTGTGGCAAAAGGACCTGTGTGTAAAGCGGCTGTCTATATGCAGGCTTCCGTCGGGCCCTTGAAGTATAGGTGTGTATATGTACTTGGTGGTCCGGCCCAGGGAGTTCCGACTATGTGTTTGACCGTGACTGTAGTTGACCGAGTTGTGCATATGTGTGGATGTCAATCTTGCGACCCCCACGCGCTTCGTCTCTATAGATGCCGTGGGATTTCAACATTCTCAGCTACATTAGATACCAACCATAACGGCTACTGAGAAGTGTTCTATTCCGGGTTCTCTGTTGTGATATTTTGACGCCAGCTGGAATATATGTCTTGGAAAAACTGTCTTAGATCCAGTGTAAGATTATACGCATAGTTAGTCTCTCACCGCACTTCAAGACCCCAGAACGGCGTTGGCAGAAACAGCCTTGTGATACCCAAGTGAGTGTGCAAAGTCTTCTAATCGTTGTGATGTCCGAAAACTCGTGGCTAACGCCGTTCCCGCAGAATCCTTGTATAATTGATTGGGTGTTGTTCGTATTTTTAGGAACTAGGATTGTCAGCTGTTTGCTACCCGTTTGTCATTTGTCGAGGTTATTGTATTCCTTCTTCTGGATAATTGGCACGTTGACTGTTCGGCAGGTTTGGCGTTTCCGGTTGTCGTCGCTTGTCAATACTTTTTGTCTTTATGTCCGATCAATATGCCACGATGAATATAGTATCAGCCACCACAATTCTTGCGGCTCTCTAAATCGATGTCACAGCCTTGTAAGGTTCTTTCCTAAACCCTACTCATCAGAATGTAAATGACACAGTTGTTCATAACTTCTTGAAGATGCTTGAGTTTTTCGGTACCTACCGTGTCATTGTTTGTGATTATTCATGATTCTTCGTGACTCTCGTTGATATCTTCGGTACCGACCGTTCTTTCCATCAGTTCGACGGTGTACTTTGTAGTGATGACAATTAGTTTATTCTCTGCCGAGGCTAAATTCTCCGGAGCCGGCCGTATCTCCCTCATAAAATCGGCGGGTTGTCATCATTCATGGCGCTTTCCTCGGGGTGTATTCACTATGCACAATCTCCACTGAAGTTTACCCTCTGATCAGTACATCGTGACATGTAAACATTGCTATTTCGTGCTTGTCGTTAGAGGTCAGCCGGGTGTTGATTACCAACCCAAACGCCATGACGGTTCGATGACCTTCCGGGAGCCACTAATAGTGTTGTTGACTTGTCGTTGTGTTCTGGACAATCATTTCGGACCTGTAACTCCTGGATTGTAGGCGTTTCTCTCAACTATAAATAGTAAGGCAAACTTCTTGTCGGAGCTTCAAACAAACATGTCCTCTTCTCCATCTTCAACCACGCATACATCGACAGTTCTCTGTTAAAAGCTTCAAGCTTCTTCTTCTTCTGATAACTCTCGTTGACCATTACAACTCACATCTTCAGTTCAAGTGTAAGTTTTCCCTGGTTTTTGTTGTACTATCACCATACACCTGTCTCCAACGCCGCACCAACCAAATTCCATATTTACATGTTTGCTTTGTATTCGTCGGTCACTACTGTCATAGCCAGCTGTCGAAATATTTCAAGACCTTTCTTTCAGATTATCTAACGGTTGAACCAGAACTGTCTTTTCTAGGTTCCGTATAATACAGTCGGTAAGTCTTGAGAATTTCATCCTGCACACACCCTATACATGTACTACCAACGCCACATGCTGTGAAAGTCGAGATCCCTTGTTCCGCGTTCCGTCGACCTTTGCCTCGTGTTGTGGTACTTATACCATGTTGGTGAAGTGCTTCTAGCCTTTATGTTTCAACAAAACATCGAGGTGGGAAGGTCTATTTGACATAAAAGCCACGATGTCCCGCTGTTTTCTGTCTCTCACAACATCACTCATCAACCCATTTCGGACATCATTTCTAACAGTTATAGTGACTTTTGTTCTTAATCAAAATGTTCTCCGCTGTTGTACGCCGCGTTCCCGGCTCTTCGACCCTCACCAAGCCCCATGCCCGCTGCATCCATGCCACACGAACGTGCTTCCCTCCAGTTCGGCCCTCGAATGTCACTTCTTCCCGTGCTCGTATCGCGAGAGAGGGGCAGAGAGGGTTCTCCAGATTGTCGGAGCCAAAGATGCTTCAAGTTACTAGCCCGAAGCCAGCGCTCGTGACATCTGGTGTGAGTGTGGCAGAGACAGATGCGGCCATGTTGGCAGGATTGATTCCGGGGACTGGGGCAGAGATTGGTACATCTCTGCCGAACAACATAAACGTTCCTTCTCTGGGGCAAGAGAAGTGGTGGCAGAAGGTCCCTATGTGGAAAAATGTGGACACAAAGGAGTTCCTCTCATATCGCTGGGGGGTAAGTTTCCCTGATAACAAAACACGATCTACCAAGAACCACCACTAACATATTTGTAGACTGCCAACTTGGTACAGGGGAAGTCCAAGTTTTATGAATTCCTTAAAGCTGTTCTTCCTGCCACCATGCCCGGTAAAACCGAGGGCTCCGTCGAGACCAAAGATGAGTTGATTGCAGATATCTTCAACGGGATATCTGCAGCAACCATGGCCATCCGGATGACGTGAGTACACTCTATGAGATTTCTCTATATGAATGACCAAACTGACCATACATAGCCCCTATGTCCTGTCCAGAATTGACTGGACAAACCCACGTGCGGACCCAATCTTCAGGCAATTCGTCCCAACGAAATCTACGATGCTGCCTGACCACCCGAAGCTGATGCTGGACTCTTTACATGAGGAAGCGGACTCTCCGGTGAAGGGATTGGTCCACCGCTACACGGACAAGGCCCTATTCTTACGTATGTTTCATCTGATATGTTTCCTATTGGAGCAATTCCAAAACTAACAACTTCTATTAGCCACATCTGTATGCCCTACGTACTGCATGTACTGCACCCGTTCGTACGCGGTCGGTGCTGATACAGAGGAGGTTACGAAGGCTTCGCTGAAGCCCACCCGTAAGCGGTGGGAGGAGGTGTTTGCATACATTGAGAGAACACCCATCCTCCAGGACATCGTCGTTTCCGGGGGCGACTCTTACTATCTCGCGCCGGAACATATTATGATGATTGGGGAGCGGTTGATATCCATTCCTCACATCAAGAGATTCCGGTTTGCGTCCAAGGGTCTGGCGGTGTCACCAAATCGGATTATCGATCCGGAGGATGTGTGGTCCAATGCGCTCATTGCAGTGGCCAAGAAAGCTCGCAAGGCAGGAAAGCACATGGCGCTGCACACTCATTTCAACCACCCGCAAGAGGTGACGTGGGTGACTGAGATGGCAGCCCAGCGCCTACATGAGGAAGGCGTCATTGTACGCAACCAAAGTGTACTGTTGCGGGGTGTCAATGACACTCCAGAGGTCATGGGGGCTCTGATTCGCAAGTTAGCGGACATGAACGTGTTCCCTTACTATGTCTACCAGTGCGACATGGTAAAGAAGGTTGAGCACTTGCGGACACCACTTCGGACGATATTGGATATCGAGTCGAAGTTGCGTGGCACAATCGCAGGTTTCATGATGCCACAGTTTGTTGTGGATCTTCCGGGTGGCGGTGGTAAGAGGTTGGCTTCTACCTTTTCCTCTTATGAGGCCACATCGGGGAGGTCTACGTACACGGCGCCGGCAGTAACAGGGAGAGACAAAAAGGACAAGGTATACGAGTACTACGATCCACTCGATAGTCTGGTCAACGCGCAGTAAGAGACTGGGTGTGAGCGGCTTTTTGTTTGTCTTGTTTTCAGCCTGGCGTTTGGTTCTTTGGGTCTATAGAATGGGTTTTTGGTTGGTGGGTGACCATCTGGGGTTTAACCGTCTTCTTGTCGATAGTAGTAAAAATAATGCCTTCTTTTTGTGTTGAAGTTTTGATGATTTGTGAAATTACGGATTGGTGCATGTGTTTATGGGATGAGCAATATAGGCGAGCCACGCCACATGCGGGATTCCGGATAACAGTTTGGGATGGCATGTTTGAAATCAAGACTTGGTAAGGAAAACGTGGGCAATGAGGAGATGTCAAGGTGGTACACAGGATGTCTTTGGGGTGGTAGTCGGATGTCGTACAAAGAGTGAGGGTTTTTGTAGGGTTTCATTGAGTCTGTGGATGGCAACGAGCCCCTTGCAGGGGTTACAATTTGTATAATTTCCCAAAAGGGAAGTTGGATTTCCGTGTTGACTCGGGGGTTGATGAGATGGTTATTGAATGATGATGACATGCGAATGAGTTTGAGGGTTTTTGTTTAAAGAAAGGGTATATATGTGAGGTATTTGACAAGTGCATTGGCAATGATAGTAGGGGTTAATGGTGACAAGCACAGAAAGGTATGTATGTAGTGTACCAGAGTTTTGTATGATTAGTGTTCAATGCTTGCCGGGGATTTTGATGGTATAAGGCTAGTTGGTAGATATATTTTGAGTAACCAGGTCATGGTTTTGTTTGGTTGATGAGTTGTGTTAGTGGCAATTGTATGTCAGAAACGGGGGGCGGCAAGGGTTCATGAACCGTGGTTGATATGATTTAGGGGTGGTGGTGCTAGTAATCAGAATAGTCAGGTGATGACAAGTCCGGAGATGGAGATGGAGATACAAAGTCAGTACAGATGTATGTATGTACATACATATGTACGTACATAAGTAACTTCTGGGATATGCTGAGGAGACATTGAAAAATAGTGGATTCTTATTGGTGGAGAGACGGGATTCAAATATCGAGAAAGTGAGATATAATATGCCCCGTGCTTTGAGAGAACGGGTATCTTGTCGGAGAATTTCTGATCGGGTGGATTTGCGGGTCGGGTTTTGGTTTTGTATTGTGGGCCGATGAATTGGTTATGGATTCAGGGTATTCAAAGAGAGAATATTATCAGTGACTATGTATGCCGATAGGGTGAGATATTTTTTTGATGGCTCTTGTTCTTGCTGCGTAGGGTGGTAATTGCGGGTAGATGAAACGAATGCGCGTGGACTTATTGGGAAAGAGGGGCTATAGTGGAGTTTGGTTCGTCTATTCTGTGTGTTTTTAAGTGAGGGATATTTATTAGGGATTGGATGTGGATGTTTCTTTGATGGAGTTGTGGATCATGATACGACGTGAATGTTTAGAGGCTTAGAGACTTGGTGTATAAGCATAGGTACAATTGTTGTATGGAGGGTTGTAGTAGACACGGATGTTAGGAGAAAATGGTAGAATGTCTTGCATACTTTATGGCGGAAAGTAGACAGGGGTTTGTGGAGAAACATGTGGATTTTTTCGGGGAACAAACAAGCGATGCGGGACTGAGTCTTGAGGTGAGAGAAGTTATGTACATACGTATCTACATACATACTATAAGTACATAGGCGAGATTTTGGGATTTGAGCTTATTAAGACCTCGGAGTTTGATCACTTAAAAGAAGCCGGCAAATAAGGACAATTAGCCAAGGGAAACCTCGTGCATATCCAAGAAACCAGCAATCAAGCAAACATCACCATTCTTTTAAACAATCAAGACGAATGGACGGACAACGGACAACGGACAAACATTTCTTGATAAACCGGCACAGCTAGGGAAGGAAGGACCTTTGTTCAGCTCGTAGACAGGTGACGCACAAACTCAAACATTATGCATGGACTATATTCTGTGTGGACTCGTGTATAGAGAGGAGAAAGGACGGGCCCGTTCGCGGTAGTTAGGGGGATCCGGATCCGGATTTGGATTCGGGGTTTATGCAAGGCATCTGAAGTTTAGGGTTTTTGAAAGGTTGTGGGACGTGTTCGTTGGTGTGTACATATGTACTGTACATACGTATGTATGTACATGAATGTTCTAAAAGGAATCGTGGCTCGGGGCTTTTTGTTGTGTGGTGGTTGTGCAGCATCGGGGTTGATTATGTGATTGGATCGAACTGTATGTACATTTTAGGGGAAACTACATATGTACGTTGATACAGAAACATATGATAAGGCCAGACAAGGCAACAGGAACAAGGTGAACGGACTTGAAGATGAAAAAAAGACAAACAAATATGAGGAGAAGATATCTCTCTATACGTTC